>QRDG01002225.1:0-479887 GCA_012064385.1 Puccinellia tenuiflora | reverse complement strand
ACTAAGGAGTAACATTATGAACTTTAGACAATTTGATAGTGAACATGTTGCTCAAGCTTGGGAGAGAATGAAATCTATGGTTAAGAATTGTCCCATGCATGGATTAACTATGTGGATGGTTATCCAAACTTTTATGCAGGTTTGAATTTTCTTCAAGGAACCTTTTGGACTCGGCCGCGGGAGGCACCTTCATGTCCACAACATTAGGTGAAGCAACTAAACTCTTGGATGAGATGATGACAAATTATTCACAATGGCACACCGAATGAGCTCCAAGTGGTAAGAAGGTAAATTCTGTTGAGTAAATCTCCTCTTTGAGTGATAAGGTTGATATGATTATGTCTATGCTTGCTACCAATCAGTCCAATATTGATCCTAATAATGTTCCACTTTCTTCATTAATTGCCCAAGAAAAGGATCGAGTTGATGTTAATTTTCTTAATAGAAACAACTTCAAACAATAATGCTTATCGAAATAATTTTGGTGGTAACAACTATAAGCCTTATCCTTCCAATAATGGCAACTCTTATGGTAATTCCTATGGTAATTGTTATAATCCTAATAAGAATGTGTCCTCTGATCTTGAAAATGTTTTAAAGGAATTTATCACTTCGCAAAAAGCTTTTAACAAAACTGTTGAAGAGAAACTGGAAAAACTGGATAGTCTAGTCTCTAAAGTAGACATTCTTGCTCATGATTTTGAAATTTGGAAAATTAGAACCGCTCCAAATCAAGACAAACATACTGAATCTTTCAATGCTATCTCTCTTCAAATTAATGAAAATTAAAGGATGATGGCTCTCTTGAAAGCTAGGTGGGCTAGAGAGGCTGAAGAAGCTAGAATTGCTAAAATGAATAGGAAAACTGTTAAAGTTTATACTATCCAAACCACTAAAGAGGATCCTCCTAGTTTATTTAAAGATGATGAAATTGATTTTGATAATTGCAATCTTACTGAAGTCATTAAGTTCCTACAAAAACTTGCTAAGACACCGGATGCTAGTAAAATAAATCTTGCCTTTACCAAACACATTACCGATGCTCTTATCAAGTCTAGGGAAGAAAAACTAAAACTTGAAACCTCTATCCCTAGGAAGTTAGAAGATGGTTGGCAACCCACTATTAAGATGAAAATAAATGACTTTGATTGCAATGCTTTATGTGATCTTGGTGCAAGTGTTTCCGTTATGCCTAAAAGTTTCTATGATATGCTTGATTTAAATCCTTTGGAAGAGTGCTATTTAAATGTTCATCTTGCTGAGTCTTATAAAAAGAAACCTTTGGGTAGAGTTGATGATGTACTTATTGTTGTTAATGATAATTATGTTCCCGTTGATTTTATTGTTATGGATATTGAGTGCAATGTTTCTTGTCCTATTATTTTGGGAAGACCGTTTTTTGAGAACTGTTGGTGCTATTATTGATATGAGAGAGGGAAATATAAAGTTTCAGTTCCCCCTTAAAAAAGGGATGGAACACTTCCCTAGAAAGATAAATAAGCTTCCTTTTGAATCAATCATAAGGTCAAGCTATGCTCTTTATGTTGCAAAGGCCTCCGAAAAAACTTGATATTTGGCATTGCGCCTAGCTAAAAGGCGTTAAAGAAAAGCGCTTGTTAGGAGGCAACCCATCTTTTACTTTCAGTTTGCCTTTTGTTTTTCTTGAGTCATGAAGTTATTACCTCTGTATCAACTTCATTGTATCTTTTTCTTTTGGTTTTTTGTGCCAAGTTTAGCCTCTAATGCATTGAAAGTGCGAGGTATTATGTTGCTGTCCAAAAACAGATTCTGTGCGCCTGCTGCATGAAAATCCTAAAATCGCCAGGATTTTATATTTTTCTGATAAGTTTTCACAGCAAGCCTGATGATTTTATCTATCTTTAGTTAGTTTTAAGTTTTTTGATTTGAGCTGCAGAAGTGCCTCGAAAAATTCGATCTTTACAGACTGTTCAGATTTTGACAGATTCTGCTTTTATTTTGCATTTGTCTCTTTACCATCGTCATATGTGATACTCTAGGGGTGGAGTGCCACATTGAGGCTTAGTAAACAGTAGCTAATGTTAAATGAAGTTGGTTTGCAATTTGTCATGAGTTGAACACATGTGCATTTTAATTTATGAGCACTAACCCTCTAATCAAACTATGAGAAGGTTTGTGTGAAGGAGTTTTTAAGTTCCAAAGGAGAGGAATATGAAGAAATCGAGGATGGATCAGAGCTCAAGCTTGGGGATGCCCCATGGCACCCCCTCTGAATATCAAGAACTATCAAGAGTCAAAGCTTGGGGATGCCCAAGGCATCCCCTCATCTTCATCGACTATCATAAGGTCGTCTTCGTTGAACTTCGTTTTTATCACTTTACATATTATGTGCTATGCTTGGAGCGTCTTTTTACTTTCAGTTTTGTTTGTTTGTTTGCTGGTCATATCTTTGTTGGATCCTAGCTTTATTTGTGTGGGAGAGAGACACGCTCCGCTTTTTCGTTTGAATACTCCTTTGCTTCGCTTATATCTTTTTGAGTATTCTTAGCTACTGTCTGTTTTCTAGTAAGCTCTCGCTTTTAGCTTTTATCTTGTTTAGAGCTGCTAGTTGTTAAGTTAAACTCTCTTGTTCTTCACTTATATTTGTTGGAGAGTTGTTTTGGTTGCTTGGTTAATGTGTTAGATCGGAAAAATGCTATGCATGTGGCAGTGGTATGAAGTAGAAAAACCTGCATAGTCTTGTAGATCACTATGTGGATAATTTGATACCCTTCAATTGTTTTGAGGCACTAAAATAACTAATGGTTAAAATATGTTGGTTAATGGTGTTAGAGCTTATTAGTGGAGAGGTGTTATTAAAGCGTGGAGCCGTACTTTTCTGAACTAAACAACCTAAGTCAACAATGCTAATGTGTCATGAATTCTACTAAGTTGAAAATAAGTTCCTAGTGGGTAGTTACTGCAACGGTCGGGGAAGCCAACGAGGGCACTTGTGTCGCCGCCACGATCCCTCTCGGGGTGTCTCTAACCATTTGTGGAACATTGAAACTGCTAGTTGTTTGCAATATACGAAATGCATTGTCGAGTTTTGGTTTTTGGCACTTCCACTTCCATATTTTGCTAGCCTCTTCGGTGCTGCGCAATGCCCTCTCTCACATTGAGATTGGTGCATACTTCGCGAGCACATCCAACTCCGTGGGAGAACTTCATCCTGTTCTCCTACACATAAGCCAACTATCTTCCTCAAAACAGCCACCATACCTACCTATCACGGCATTTCCATAGCCGTTCCGAGATACATTGCCATGCAACATCCATCATTACATTACATGACTTGATGTCGTTCTTCATTACCATATAGTTTGCTTGATCATTGAGTTAGTGTGCAGCGTGGCTTGTCACATGTTATACATTTTTTCCACACTACGCTCGATCATGCATATCTTCTTTTATACATCATGTATTAGTCTTATGAGTTATGAGTACCAAAAGTGTGATGATCATCTTGTAAAAATAGAGTGTTGCCCCTACCTGTGAGCATATTGAAAAGAGTCCAAAGTGGCCACATAAAAGAGTCCAAAAGAGACCAATGAGAGAAAATTTAAAAGAGCCACGGAGGCCACAATTAAAAAAAAGAGAGAAATATAAAAGAGAGAGGGGGCAGCACTACTATCCTTTATTCCACACTTGTGCTAGTTAGCACCTACACTTCATTATAGAGAGTTTTCATGTTTCATTTGTATAACTATGTGGGTAATTAACGTTATAGAACTTGGCTTGTATATTCCAAGCATGAGCCTCCTCAAGTGAGCTCTAGGTCTTCATGAGCAAGCAAGTTGGATGCACCCCCACTAGTTCCATTGGAGAGCTTTCATACACTTATAACTCTATGTGCATCCGTTGCATGGCAATCACTACTCCTCATGCAGTGTCAACTACGGGACTTCCTTCTGTCTTGTGGTTACCCTCTCCACTGTTTGAGCCTTTCTTTTTGACCTTCCAAACCTCCATGATTGTTCTCTTTGCCATAACATCATGGTGCCAAAGCCACTTCTTACTTGCACTAGTTGAGTAGACTTCGAAACAGTTGATTTGTGAAGTAGATGGATTAGGACACCTGACTTGAGCTTGGCTATTTTCATGAATGACTAATTAGATGCTTTGAAGAATGATTGATACTTTACATTGGAGACATAATTCGCAATTCTTCTTTCTAAACCTTATGTATGGTTCCATGTCTCCAACGCACTTATTCATGAAAAGTTTCTAGCATTTGTTAGCTAGCGTTTGTTAATCATTGTTTGCTTAATATCAACTATAGACAATTGTTTTGGATCACCTTATTCACTTCATGTGCTTTGCATTACTATCTTGATCAAGATTGTGTTGTTGCATGTCTCATCAAAAATTATTTGTTATCACTTACCTACTCGAGGACGAGTAGGAGTTAAGCTTGGGGATGCTGATACGTCTGAAACGTATCTATAATTTTTGAGTGATCCATGCTAGTTTTGTAATATTGTCACATGTTTTTACTGTCATTTATATCATTTTTATGCATTTTGTCAGACTAACCTATTGACAAGATGCCCAGTGCCAGTTCTCTATTTTTGCTGTCTTTTTGTTTCAGAAATTTTCTTCTGGAAATATTCTCGGAATGCGCTGGAAATTTTTGAGGATTTTTTATTTGCCACGACGAAGTACCAGTCCGAAGGAGAGCCGGAGGGGAGGCCCACAGGGCAGAGGCGGCCCCCTGCCGCGGCCTAGGGGTGACCCGCGGGTGGGGCCCACCCCTGCCCCTGGGACCTGTCCTCGACGCCCTCCGACGCCTATAAAATCCCTAAAAACCTAAAAACGTCGAGGCGGCCATTATTTTCCAGAAACTCGACCCCAACGCGCCGTCACCGAAAACCCTAGTTCAAGCTCCAATTTGAAGATGATCCCGGCACTCTGTCGGATGGGAGATTGATCCTGGAGGGCTCTTCATCGCCATGCCTTCCGCCGGGATGATTTGTGAGTAGTCTCACCTTGGACTACGGGTCCATGGCAGTAGCTAGTTGGTAGTCTCTCTCTCTTGTGCTTCATGTCTTATGATCTTGTGAGCTGCCTAACATGATCAAGATCGATTATTGTAATGCTATGTGATGTGTTTGTTGGGATTCGATGGATTATGAAGTTATGTTCAGATTGTGCATGATTCTTATATGAGTAATTTATGCTCTTGCATGCTCTCCGGTGTGCGTAGTTACTTTGGCCAAGTGATTGTGTGTATCTCCAAGAGAGGGTATTTATGCTAGAGAGTGGGTTCATGCCCCCTTTTGTTCCTGGGCACGAGTGACAGAAACGTCTAAGGGCGAGGGTGTGCTGTTGCTACTAAGGGTAAAACAGCGGTGTTAATGTCTATTTTGATATTAGTATTGCTTACTTCATGCACTTTACTTAATGCAATTGTATGTTGCTTGCAACTTAATACCGTTGGGTGACAGGCTGGATAGCAATCCCACGGTGGACTTTTTAGACAAAGACGCAGTTGGACTCAACGGTCTTTGTTCCTTTTCGTGATGCCTCCATAAATATTATCATGTCCTTTTTGTCATAGCTAAATTGGGTTTGTGTCATGATCTTGTCAATTGCCTAGCTGTAATTCGTTCACCCATCACATGCATATTTTATTTACTTGAGAGACTCCACTAGTGAACCCATGGCCCCCGGTCCATCTTTTTATATTGTTTACAACCTCATTTACTTGCTTTTAATTATCATTATTCCTCTGGTCACTTTTCATATTTTATCTATTTCATCATACAATTAACCGCTTTGTTTTCTGCGAGACCGGAAAGATTGCCAACCTTTCCGCCGTTGGGGGCAAAGTATTTTGGTTGAGTGTGTGCAGGTCCACGTCTGTTGAAGGTTAAGCGCCAGAGATCTTCAACATTCACCTCGTTGTTGATTTCAAAGTCCTACTGGTTCGATAAACCTTGGTTCGTTAACCGAGGGAAAACTACTACTAGCTGCAATTCCGCCTTCGCTTGGGGCACTACCCAACTTATCAATATCCACCATCAGTGCCCAAAACACCGTACGAGTTGTGGACAGGAAGAGTGCCCTCTCTTCAACACCTCAGGGTGTGGGGGTGCCCAGCTGAGGCAAAAGTGTTTAATCCAAATATTGCAAAGTTAGATCCCAAAACAGTCAGTTGCCACTTCATTGGCTATCCCGGTAAATCAAAAGGTTTTCGTTTCTACTGTCCAGACAGATACACAAAGTTTGTAGAAACAAGACATGCAGTCTTTTTAGAGGACGAACTGATGAGGGGGAGTATGGTAGCTCGAAAAATTGATCTTGGGGAGAAGAGGGTGCATGCACCTAATCCCATCATTCAGGAGCCATTTTTCTCGCTACCTGTTGTGCCTGCACCAACAATCCCTGAGATTGCGGTGCAAGCACCTGTTGTAACTCCACCCGTGACCACAATGGGCGAAGATCCGGAGCCTGCCCGCCAGGAACGGACTGAACCCATTGTTGAGCATGAAAGGGAGCTGCAGCAGCCAAATATAGAGAATGTGCCGGAGACTGAGACCCTTAGAAGGTTTAAGAGAATTAAAAAGCCAGCTATTTCTAGTGATTATGTTTATAATACAGAGATAGCTCATATGGAAGGTGATCCCACCTCATATGAAGAAGCCATGAGAAGTCCTCACTCATCAAAGTGGCAGGAGGCTATGGAAGCATGAGGTCGATGAGTTCCAACGATGTTTGTGACTTAGAAAAGATTCCTAAAGTAGCCAAAACAGTAGGCTATAAATGGGTCTACAAAACAAAGTATGACTCTAATGGGAATGTAGAAAAGTATAAAGCACGTCTTGTGGCAAAATGATTTACACAAAGAGAAGGAATAGATTATAATGAGACATTTTCTCCAGTCTCATGTAAGGATTCCTCCAGTCTCATGATATGCAGTCGACGTTCGCACAACACCATCATAGAATTACATCAAAGATAAAAACTAGACAAAATACGAACACATGTCATATAAAAATCATTGCCAATTCATCCTATACCCCCAGGAACATGAGAGAACTACTCACAACGCCAAGACATGATATGATTTAGTGGTACAATTGATACAACACAATCTGAAACTATGATCTCCCCACAAAACAATGACAAGTAGCAATTCACAAACATGTAGAATAGCACTTAGACAATAGCTAGGGATCAAACAATCTCAAACTATGAGGGGGATGAAGTGGATCACGAAGATGGTGATGGAGATGGTGATGGAGATGGTGATGGAGATGGTGCTGGTCTTGACGGTGGTGTCGATGAAGACTCGGGAGGGGGGATGGAGAAGACCTCCGGAGGTGATTCCGGCGGCATTTCCCCCCTTCGATCTTCTCTGGTGGCAGCCTTCTGTCTCTCTGTTTCTGGTTTTGTGTTTCTCCGCCGCCTCCTCCTGGAAAACGTCGGGGGACTATTTTTATAGTCGTTTTTAGGTCACGAGGAAGCTTCAGGAAGAAGGATCGACGCAAACGGGGCCACGAGGGCCAAAAGAGGTGGGCCCATGCGGCCAAGTACAGGGGCCGCGTGGGGCACCCTCTTTTGCCCCTCCGGCCTCCGTTTGCTTGCTTCCTTCGCTCCTAGGTCTTCCTCCTTCCAAAATAATGATCCCTGTAAATTAGCAGCTCATTATGACGTCGTTAAGGCCCTGAAATAAATAAGGAAAGAAATAGGGGTTTTCTGCCTGCGCAGGATTAATTTCATAAAAAGGGGAAACCATTATTAATTACCAAAAATCATTAAATAACAGTAATATACCCCTTATATGATGCAAATATGAATGGAATATAAGTATTATAGTGCAAAGTTCATGTATGCATTTTATATGCATCAACATCCCCAAGCTTAACTCATGCTCGTCCTCGAGTATGGAAGTGATAAAACTAACATGAACTTTGCAATATAATAACAACATGGATATAAAAGATGATTGCTACTGCTACATAAAGTCAAATGATTCATTATTCAAAGAAGTAGCAATATGCAAACAGTTTATAAAGTGATATCAAGTATTCAATGCAAGGATGTTCAATGATAGTTCATAAAGTGTAACATAAAAGATAGTAATATGGACCACATGTATGCAATATGATAAGTAATAACATCCTACATAGGTCATAGAGTGAAGATGAAAATCTGAATATAAAAGGCGGACACTTTGGAAAAGATATATAAATGAGTAGAGGTAAAACATGCATAAGTTTCATCTATCCTCCATACTATTCTACTTAAGTTATTGAATGCAAATATTTGGTGTCAAGCTCTCATTCCCCTATCACAGCATCTTAAATGATTAAAGTTTAATGTGAAAGCAAATATGAGTAGTAGCCTTGATAAAGTAAAGGTTAGATGTCTCATGCCCCTTGAATACAAGTACCTACACCATGATTACTCAACTTGGGAAACAAAGCAAGTTTAAGTTATCTATCATTGTAAGTAATAATGGTATTATCAAGAGGCTCAACTGGGGTACCTCTTGTCCCATGATATGGATCAAGCCCACATCAAAACAACAAGACAAACAAACATAATGAACAACCTCAACACCCTTTTTTATTTACCACTTGATATAGCCTTTTATTGTAGGGTGTATCACAAAAAATTCAAAATAGCATGTAAGTAAATTTCCACCATGAATGATGCATGGATTAGATTAGCGGTCCAGGTTTCTCTCTAACCATTTATACAAACTCATTTAAACTTACTCAATTTCCACATTATTTCACCAGGATAGGCATCCATAAACAAAAGTACATGATATCAACTAAATAAATGATGTAACATGTTGAAAGCTTTGCATGTGACAGCACATATGGGCTAACTCCCAACCTTAAAAATTTATCAAGCCACTATCATCATAATATTAATCACAATGGTTCATGTTTATTAAATGCAATAAAAGTGTGCATCAAGTTCGCGAGAGCTTTTTAACCAACTTTTCCCATTACAATAAATAACATAATCATTTTCATTTGGAGGTATAGATAACACAAATAACATGATAAACATACTCGGAATATCATAAAGCTAATAGGTAGATGTGGTGGACTCACTGGAAAAACTTGGGTTGAAGGTGTTGGAAACAAGTTTTTACTTGTTGGAATTTTTGGGCTAGCAAAAGGGAGAAAGATGACCATCTAGATGCATGCATGAGTGTCCATAGAACTAACTAATTCATGTCAAACAAGGTGAAATAACATAAAGCATCAAAATATGAATAAAAGATAGCTCATGATAAAGCATTTGCAAATTATTACTCATAAAGAAGCTCATGAATGCAACTATATGTGTCATTAAAAATCAACTTAGACATCCCTTCTCCCAATACAATAAAAGCATGCAAGATATTTCAACCCATATTTCCAGTAGCTTTATCATATATAAATGATAGTGTGGTGGTCTCACAAAATAAAAATCAAAGCAAAAAACAAACAAAAAGACGCTCCAAGTTTATGCGATAAAGTGTTTCAAATGAAAAACAGAAGTTGGATGTGTGCAAACCGAGAGTATGTTGGTTCAGTGGGGATGTTCTCCACATCCCCAAGCTTATGTTTTTCACCATCCTTGGATAACTCATGGTGCATCTCCTCTAATCCCTGTGAAAAAACTTCAAAACACTGTTTCTCCCATTTTTTTTCTATGGGGTGACATTAGTAGTGATAGACAAATAGGTTTCTTTGCTGCATAAAATCCTTAGAAAAAAATTCATGTGAATGTCCATAAGTGTATAATGTTGTATTCCTATTCAATAAACTCAATTGGATCAAAAAGATTCAAGCCAAAAGTTCAAAAACATGCATCAAACAATATTGGACAGAATCTGTCCAGAAAACTAACAGCAGAGAAACATATTTTTCTACCTGACTTAAACTCGTCTAACAATTCTGAACAAATTTAGAAATACATAGGATGAAAAGTTGCAGTTACAGTTAAAATCTCAGCTCATTCGGAGTTACAGAATAAAAATTAAAAATCAAACTGTGCACAGACTTCGTGTAGGAATAAAATCTCCGAATAGAAATACCAACTTTGTCAAACCAAAATGGGTAAAACTTGGCACTTTATTAAAAATTCCAGAAACTAGGCTAAGAAAACATTCTCTTGTTATAGAAATAGGACACAAAGAAAATCAAAAGTAAAAACAACCGGGTTGCCTCCCGTAAAGCGCTTTCTTTATAGCCATATAGCTAGGCTTACTTACTTTGTATCAAGATGGTTGAAGCGAGGTGGCTTGGCATCCCCAAGCTTAAATTCTTGTATGTAGGGTGAGCCTAGGGGTAACATCCCCAAGCTTGAGTGTTTGTACCTCTTGATCTTTGTTTATCACCATCAACTCTTCCAGTTAAAAGTTCTCTTCACACATAACTCATCGTAAAACTTGATTAGAGGGGTTAGTGTCTCCATAAATTAAGTCTCCATAGGTACAGCAAAGACATATCATGAGTTGATTCTAAACATTATCTACTATTACTATGGTTGTGTATTGCTCTTTGATCAATAGAACCACACAAAACATTAGTAATGAGAGTAATGCAAAATAAAGACAGAATCTGTCAAAAACTGGACAGGCCATAAAGAGTGAATTTTCAGAGGCACTTACGTTGCTCAAATCAGAAAACTTTGAACTAATGAAATGTGTATTAATAGCTGAATAATTCTGTCATAAAATAGAAGGTCAAAATTCCTCTTCTGTGATTTTTAACATTTTTCGCAGTGAAGCTTAGGAATCTGTTTCCTGGACAGCAAATCACTATTGTTCAATCTTATCTTTCAAGAGAGATTACGCTTGCCATTAAGATGAAAAATAAGATACAAAGGTGTGGTTACAGTAGTAAACAAACACCTTGAATCTATTTATTTAGTTTTAGATTTGGGAGAAGTTTTAATGATAGAGACTTTGCAATGGTTCTATTGGCATGAACAACACATGTTCAAGGTCGACCCCAACATCTCCATTACTCATCCTTCTCATTTACTTTCCCAAATTTTATATAAAATGAAAATCTTAAACTAATTGTTATTAAACAGTAGGTAAAGTTATTTTTCAAGTTCTCAAGATATAAAGGTGTGCCCAAACAGAATTGGAAGTTAAAGCATAAGGAACACACCACAAAACATTAAACCATTAACTTTTAAGTCTAACTCTTTTCCTATGCATTGGCATTTTATATATGAATGAATCACAATAAATAGAAATTTCACAATGCATATTAACAGTAGTAACTTGCAGCATATATTTGTTAGAAGCATAAAGAGGGTTCTTAGTACCTCCTCTTTTATAATAGTTGCAAGTAGAAGAAATAAATTCAACCATAGAATCACAAGAATCATTCAACTTAGATAATATAGGCACATAAAGAGGATCATTAAATTTATTTTTTAATTCATTAGCATGTTTCCCTCTTTCAAAATAATTATTAAGATCAATATAAAGTTTAATATCATGGTTACAACAAATATTTGGAACTAAAGATAATTGCAGACCACATAAGTATTTCTCAACATAAGCAAGTTTCTCCTCCATGGTGTGAATAGGGGAGTTCGGAAATAAAGTAGGACTCTCATGAGTGAGAGTATCATCACAAGCAGCAAGTATATCATTTTTATCCTCACATAAAGTAGTAACAACTAAACATGGAGGATTATCAATAAGCATAGGACCATCATCTAAAGCATTATCATATAGCATGTCTAAACCATTTTCTTCATCATTTTAAAATCATTATCAATAATGTTCTCATTAGGCATAGGTTCATATTCTTTCTCATCATCAAAATCATAAAAGCAAAGTTTATCATCAACCAAATTTTGAGTGTTACCCTCATCCATAGGTGGTGAAGGTGGATGTTTCCTCTCTTCATTATCTAGTTGTTCATCATTTTCAACATCTTCTTGCTCTTCATTGTCCTCTTCTTGGGGCTGCATGGACATCCCCAAGCTTAGGCTTTTATCCTCTTCTTCACATACTTCTTCCAAGCTTATGTTTTCAACATCTTCTTCCTGCAAAACAATAGAGCTCTCTTGGGGAGCCTCATTATATTCAACAACATAAATATTTTGAGAGAAGTTGTCTATGCAATATTCAAGAATAAAATCTATCTCTCTTTCAAATTTGTTAGCTATAGGGCAACTTTTATTTTCATGAATGAAGGTTTGCAATTCAAAAGATGCCTTGAAAGTAACAAATTCCTCTACTTGTTCCATTCCTAAATAAGCATAATCACTAGTATGGTAAGATGCAATAACACATTCTTCATGGAACCTACATTGAAATTCAAAATGTTTATCTTCTTGTTCAGAGCAAAAAATACAAGTTACATCATGGTGTAAAAGCAACTCCTTAGCAATATAATTTAATTCCATCATGAAACCTTTTAGTATTTTCCCTTCCTTAGATTCTCTATATTCCTTGGCAATCTTAGCAGCATTCAAGTGTCTAAACAAAGCATCATTTATATCCATACTTATGCCCATAACACGAGTTTTTTTGGTATTTTTCATTTTCTAATTTTTTTTTTGGGTTTTTGATAAATGCAAAACTGAAAGTAAAACTAAACTAAATGCAAAACTGAAAGTAAACTAGAGTATATGCAAAACTGAAAACAAATATCTAGTGCAAACAAGAATAAAACTTAAGCGCTACACTCCCCGGCAACGGCGCCAGAAAACGTCTTCATACCCACAAGTATAGGGGATCGTTGAAGTCTTCGATATGTAAGTATAGTATCGATCCCACGAGGAGTAGAAGGTATAAGTATTTATCCTCTCAAATAAGAGTGTCACTTCCCATATTATCTATGCACTAGACAAACTAAAATGATTAAATGATGCAAGTGTTTTTGGGTTTTTGGTGTAGAGTTTGCAATAAAGTAAAATGTTGAAAATGCAATATGACAAGTGAAAGCTCTCAAAGAGAGAAAGCCCAATCCTCTATGCAGCAAGAGGACAAGCTCAAGTGTGTGTTTCTTATAGGTGGAGAGAGTTCCCAAGGGCTACCTAGACTTCATGGCATAAATATTTCTAGAACAACAACGTAAACATTTTGTCAAGTTTTAATCTTCTTTGGACGGAGCCATAATTAGGAATAGCTAAATAAATGAACTAAATGATGGATCATGTGGCCAAGTAAATGACTACACAAGAGTTATTAAGACATAAAGTCCCACCATAGTATTAATCTTTAAGGTCCTCGATACTAATACCCCATAAAGTAACTTCATGATTCGGTCTTGGGTTTACGTGTCCTCCCAAGTCTTCCTCACTCCATTACACTACGGTGTTCTCCTATGAGCCCATATAGGTGAAGTGATATGCAGTCGACGTTCGCACAACACCATCATAGAATT
The DNA here is from genome assembly GCA_012064385.1 of Puccinellia tenuiflora. Lineage (NCBI taxonomy): Eukaryota > Viridiplantae > Streptophyta > Magnoliopsida > Poales > Poaceae > Puccinellia > Puccinellia tenuiflora. The sequence goes on along the minus strand of QRDG01002225.1, from coordinate 466,502 downwards.
ACATCAAAGATAAAAACTAGACAAAATACCAACACATGTCATATAAAAATCATTGCCAATTCATCCTATACCCCCAGGAACATGAGAGAACTACTCACAACGCCAAGACATGATATGATTTAGTGGTACAATTGATACAACACAATCTAAAACTATGATCTCCCCACAAAACAATGACAAGTAGCAATTCACAAACATGTAGAATAGCACTTAGACAATAGCTAGGGATCAAACAATCTCAAACTATGAGGGGGATGAAGATGGTGATGGAGATGGTGATGGAGATGGTGCTGGTCTTGATGGTGGTGTTGATGGAGACTCTGGAGGGGGGATGGAGAAGACCTCCGGAGGTGATTCCGGCGGCGTTTCCCCCCTCCGATCTTCTCCGGCGGCAGCCTTCTGTCTCTCTGTTTCTGGTTTTGTGTCTCTCCGCCGCCTCTTCCTGGAAAACGTCGGGGGACTATTTTTATAGTCGTTTTTAGGTCACGAGGAAGCTTCGGGAAGAAGGATCGACGCAAACGGGGCCACGAGGGCCAAAAGAGGTGGGCCCACGCGGCCAGGTACAGGGGCCATGTGGGGCACCCTCTTTTGCCCCTCCGGCCTCCGTTTGCTTGCTTCCTTCGCTCCTAGGTCTTCCTCCTTCCAAAATAATGATCCCCATAAATTTGCAGCTCATTATGACGCCGTTAAGGCCCTGAAATAAATAAGGAAAGAAATAGGGGTTTTCTGTCTACGCAGGATTAATTTCATAAAAAGGGGAAATCATTATTAATTACCAAAAATCATTAAATAACAGCAATATACCCCTTATATGATGCAAATATGAGTGGAATATAAGTATTATAGTGCAAAGTTCATGTATGCATTTTATATGCATCATATGCGCAAGGCAAAAAGGACATCATGCTAACATACAAAAGATCCGATTCCCTAGAGATAAGAGGGTATTCAGACGCAGATTTTGCGGGGGATAAAGATGACAGAAAATCCACGTCTGTATACGTCTTCACTCTCGCGGGAGGGGCTATTTCGTGGAGAAGCTCCAAACACTCAATAGTTGCATCATCCACGATGTATGCAGAATTTATAGCATGTTATGAGGCCACGAGGCAGGCGATATGGTTAAAGAAATTTATACCCGATTTGAAAGTGGTAGATTGTATTGACAAATCACTAAAGATGTACTGTGACAACCAGCCCGTGGTATTTTACGCTCACAACAACAAGTCGAGTAATGCTACAAAGCCAATAGAGATAAAGTATTATATTATGAAAGATAAAATCCAGGATCACACTATAAGTCTCGAGCATATAAGGACAAAAGATATGCTTGCGGATCCGCTAACGAAAGGCTTACCTCCCAATGTGTTCAAGGAACATTTAGCCGGCATGGGTTTAAGGTAGAGCCTATGATTCTTGGATCATAAGAGGCCCAAAAGGAACATAATTTGTTTCAAAACAAAGAGGTATATTGTAGCCGTCTGGTTCTATCGGGAATTGAGCTGAGACGATGAAACATGCTCTATGTATCGATCTGTGATGAAACGAGTAAAGTAAAATGTAAAAGTAAAAGCTAAGATCAAGGGGGAGAATGTTAGGTTGATCTCCAGCGGCGTGGGCCCAATGGCCCACCCGCACCCATGATCAGCGCCCTGATCGGGTCGCCCAACCCAACTATGGTTGGTGGGCCCCTGTCACGCTGCGTATATAAAGAGGTGGGGGCCGGCGGCGCTCAGTATGAGGTTCACCGTACGCCACACGACCCCACCGACACCGCCCTACCGATCTAGGGTTAACGCAGAAGTGACGGGAAGCACCACCTCCGCCGCCACTCACTGCCATCGCCGGCCACCTCCACCATGGCCGGCACTCCGGGTTCGTCTGCACAAGGAGAAGGTATCCCATCCTTCTCCCCATCTCTCGGTTCTACCCATAGGATCTAGCCTAGACGATCTTGTGGAGTTAACACCTATGTCTCCATTTTTTCTTCTTTTCTTTTCTTTGGGTTTGTGTTTGTTGATGCCCCAGCATGTGTGGTGTGGCGTTTGTGTCCGATGTTTGTATGGTGATCTTTACTTTATTTATAAATCGGAGCGAAAGCCTATTTCAATGAGAAGAAGAATACATGGAACTTATCAATCAACCATTGTACATGTCCTAAACCATCAAAGTTAGGTTTTTTTCTTACTGCAAGACTAATGAGTGTGTTTGCGCGATTTACTCAGTTAGATACACCCCACTATAACTTTCATCTCAGACCAACCCATAGCAACTAAGTGGTGACATTTGATATATACTATTGCCTTTCTTTCATAATACAAGCCGTTTTGGTATGGAAATTCAAAATGGCTCCCAAGCTCACATGCTCTTCCGTAAATAAAAAAAATAGAAAAATAGTGAAACAATTGATTTTTTGAAACAAATTAATGACGCACATATACACATTTTTCACATATGTGGCAAATGTCGTGATGAAATGGCATTTATATTACCATGTGCAAGAAAAAAAACAAATCTGTGACCAAAATGGGATTTAAACAATATGTTTTTCAGAGCATTAATATAATGTTTCCGCAGAGAGCATCACACATGTCATGTTCATCACCAACTTTTTTCAGAAATGTTTGAAATGTTTTACTATTTTTTCGATTTTCTTATTTAGGCAGGAGCATGTGAGCTCGGAAGCAGAAATATCACTCCCTGATACGCTATTTTTACCTTTAAATGGCTTATATTATAAATTATAGTGTATTATGATTTACGGCCAATTTTACCATCCATAAATAAGTCACAAGTGGGATTTGACGGATTGTTTTTAATTTGTGACTATTAAATACTCCTCTCTCAATTTTTTAGAAGAAAATAAGTCACCGCATATCAAATATCGATATCTTAATGTTTTGTGCCAAAACTTTAAACACCTTACGTCAAGGAATTAAGGGAGTATTATTTATGTATAGATCAGTGTGATTCTATAAAGCGTCGTTTGGATCTCATCATTTCATTTCATTTAGCAAAAATAATATAAAATGAAATGAATTTCAGAAAAATAACAGGATTAGGGATAGAAATTGCCGTAACATAGTAAAATCATTCTCTAAAATTTCAATTAAATGACATTCCAATTTCATGATAGCCAAACACGTTGGGCATGAAATCTGAAATGAATTTCTCTAAAATATCTAAAATGATTGGATCCCAGACATATTAACCCCCCCGAACTGGGTGAGAAACATTTTTCATTAGAAAGACTCAAATCCTTGAGGCGGATTTACAATGCAACGAAGAAGCGACAAGAATGGACTCGTGGCGATCCAAGTCCTTCGTCTCCAACAAATTAACCTGAGCACTGCTTCCTTCCACAAGTGCCCCCAAATAACAGAGCAGGCCGTGGAGTTTTTTTTTAAATATTATTTTTTTAATCAAAATTCGGAACATATTACGCGAAACGAAAAATTTCCACAAATATGATGAGGATGTGCTTATTCCTAATTCCTGGAATGAGGACATGTCGACCGTCATGACCGAGCACCTACTTCAACATTATTTATGTGATACTCCCATGCCGATTCCTGCCCAGTATTTACAGTCATGACGGTCGACATGTCTTCATTCCAGGAATTAGGAATAGGCACATCCTCATCATTATCTTCGTCATCTTCTGCATTATCTTCTTCGTCAGAATTAAGATCTGTCATTAACCCATCCTCGTCTTCGTTCTCCATCTCTTGCTGCATACTTCCTACACCCGCCTCCTCATCTTCATCCCAATGCTCATCTCTGTCAGCCTCACCACTTTCAGGACCCTCACCGCTTTCGGGAGCTCCTGGCGACTGACCACTCTCTACACTTTGAGACATAAATTCAGAATGATCAACAGGTTCTGACCCAGTTGCCTGACTATTTTGTCCAGCTTCATAACCAACGTCACCTTGTGCCAAATTGTTCTGCTTAGGCACAAACAACACGAGGACGATAGGTTTCGTACCTCGGCGTTTGCATGATGCTAGCCAATTCACCCAGGCCTGTGTCCGATCTAGCGGTATCAACTCCCAACAAATATTTGTACGAGATTTTGACCATAACGACTGAATCCTAACAGTCCACAAATTAGGATCAAAGCCAAAATTCATCGTCAAATAGTGTTGAACCGCGCTTATTCTCGCTTTATCAGGCTCCGTCAACGGAATCTCCACATTTGCAAATTCACTCAGATCAACCCCATACTCATTTGTGCGGACAGTACCATAACCATAGTAAACGACAATACTAACCACTTCGGACATGTCTCCTCACCTAAACAAACATATTGCATCATCAAATACTATATAACTAAATAATCTTAATAAGATATCCACCTACAAAATTACATCCACCTAAAATAAATCTAATCTTACAACTTATCTAAACAAAATTATACACCGCACAAGATTAGGATTTACCCTTGATGCGTGCAAAATCAGTCGTTCCTCCTCCCAAAATTCAACGTAGCATCACCACCACCGCTGCACCGCTACTCCACCAACAGCACCACATCCCTCCATTGTTGCCCACCATTGCTCCACCACCGAAACTAAAACTAGCTCCAAAAACTATCCCAATAACAGATCCGGGATGCCCTTGGCCTCTAGTTTGATTTGTGGAATAAAACGTATACTTTGCTGGCTATTTTTAGAGATCAATCGAGAGTTCACCGGAGCTTTTTCCGGAAGAGAGAGGAAAGGAGAAGAGGCAGGCACGAGAAGAAAGGGAGAAGAGAAGAGGAATTAGGAGGTGTCGGCAGGGAAGGGGGGGTGGCTCACCCCGTTTCGGCCGCCAGTGGGCCGAAAGGATCTATTCGGCCAGCCCAGGGCCGAAAGGATCGATTCGGCCAGCCCCCGGCCGAAACAATGGGGCCCGCGCTGCGCATGTGCCCGACAGCAACCTTTCGGCTTTCAGAGGGCCGAAACACACGTTTCGGCCGGCCGCGAGCCGACGGCACAATATTTGTGGAAATTTTTCGTTTCGGCGTAATATTTTCCGAATTTTGATTAAAAAATAATATTTAAAAAAAAACTCGCCAGGCCTACTCCAGCGCCCCTCCTCCTCCTCCTCGCTCTCCCGCTCGATCCCATCTCGCCGCCTGTCCGCCCCTCCGGCTAGCGCGCGCACCTCCGCCGTGCAGGTTTCCCGCCGCTAGCCCTCTTCTCTCCCCCCTCCGGTCCTCCATCGTTCCCGGCTGCGCCGCCCGCCTGAGGTGCTGCTTAGTAAGTAGGCATTCGCCCGAGCCGCGACCACCGGGCATCGCTACAACCGCCGCTCTCCCGCATGAGAGCTTCCCCAGGCAGCACGGTTCGGCCATTCTCTCCTGCCTCTCTGATTCAATTTTGTTGCTGTTGCTGTGCCACTGCTATGTTGATGTTGCTTCCTGCACGCCTGCTCCTGCTCCTGCTCCTACCCCTCGTTGCTTATTACATAGCTGTGAGCATGGGACATAATAATACATTAGAAAAAAAACTAGCTAGATGTTGGGCAATATGTTGGTAGGTGTGACTGCAACTGGCATCACACAAGAGTTGAGGTGATACTGATCGAGTGTTGCGCTCTAGGAATTCCAACTTGCATCCCTAACCACATCTGTTGATGTTCAAGTTAGATTTCTTTTGTTTCATCTCTTCAGTGGATTCGACGAGAAAATACATGAGGGAAGCTTAACATATTCTTCTCTGTGAAAGATTGCAGATTTAGCCTAGCTCGGTAGCCCCTCTCCCTACTGTCAGACATGCAAGTTTCTGAGCCATCACTGGAGAAAGAATATCCATTGGGTATGGATGCATTAATGTCAGAAGAGTATGCCTCGCAATCCAAGTTGTTGCAAGAATTCACATGTGCCCCAAGTATTGATGCTGCGTGGGTTTTCAAAAACAGCAATGGTAATACTCCTAGATTTTTCATCTATAGCCGTGAGAAATCGACATTTTGATTTTCTCATAAACTATATATCAAGCTGGTCAGAAGTGATCATTGGTTCATGATTGCAGGAGACGGATCCACAGCAATGTTTTCCATTAGTCAAGCCAACCTACTGGCGAACAACACGAGAAAATATATTTTGTACTCTCATATTATGGGACATGGAACTAACCCTCTAGAGTGTCAATGGTCTCCTTTCCCTATTGAAATGACTGGAGTGTCTGCTGTCGTTCCATCCCCCTCCGGATCGAAACTTCTTGTGGTGAGGAACGGAGAGAAAGGTTCCTCTACAAAACTTGAGATTGTTCATCAATCACATGTGGAGAAAGAGATACATGTAGATCAATCTGTACATGGTCCACTTTTTACTGATGAGTGGTAAATGTTCAGCATAATGGCTGCACTTTCCAGCCTGTTCAACCCTGTCGACCTGTACAGTGTGACTAATTTGGTGTGGCATTATTTCTGCCTGTACAGGTTTCATGGGATTTCTTGGAACCTAGAAGAGACCTTCGTAGCATACATCGCTGAAGAGTCGCCTCGACCAAAACCAGCGTTTGATGGCGCGGGATATAGGAAGGAAGGCTCTTCTGAGAAAGACTGCAATAGCTGGAGAGGACAGGGGGAATGGGAAGAGAACTGGGGTGAAACTTACTCCAAAAAGGGGAGACCCTCACTGTTTGTTCTTGAGATTGCTAGGTTTCTTCTAGTGAACCTTTCGATTACCAGTCCTTAGTCTGGCAGTATGACTTACAAAACCAAACATGTTTATTGATGCACTTTGGTGCCTGCAGTGGAGAAGTACGTGCTGCTAGAGGCATTGCAAAACCATTGAGTGTTGGCCAGGTTGTTTGGGCTCCACCATCATCAAGTGGCCGTCAGAAGAATTTGGTTTTCGTGGGATGGTTAGAGCGCAATGGGTTTCAGAAAACTGCTAGAAAACTTGCCATCAAATACTGCTCTAACAGGCCATGTTCTCTCTATGCAATTCATTGCCCATTTGAAGAACCAAATGCAGATGCAACATCGGTTAGGTGAGCTCATGCTGTAACTATATTCCAGAGTTTTAGAGTATCTACATACTGCTGCTTTGTTCCACTGGAATATGATGTAACCCTGCCGTTTCTCCAGTGGTGGTAAATCAGACTCTGCTTCAGTAGCAACAAACTTAACCCCAGGCATAAGCAGCGCTTTCTTTCCACGGTTCAGGTATGCTTACTCTTGCACCTTCTTCAAGGATTTCAAACTCAAACTACTCTTCACTGAATAGCTCAAGTTGTTATCAACAGCAAAGATGGGAAACTCCTGGTGTTTCTATCTTCAAGATGCGCAGTAGATAGTGGAGCCCATAATGCCACAGATTCGCTGCATAAAATCAACTGGCCTTTTGATTGGAAAACAGATGAACATCTCGATGTGGTACGACCATACAATCTGCTTACCTTGAGTTATTGGTTGGTTTGGTGCTTCGGTACGTTCTGTGCTCAGATGCATATTTAAAGTTTTAATTTATGTCAGGTTCCTGTTGTAATGTGCCCTGAAGATGGCTGTTTTCCGGGTCTATACTGCTCGTCCATGCTATCCGATCCTTGGCTTTCTAATCATTGTACGCTTATATTAACGTCTGCTTGGAGAAGTACTCAAGTGATATTATCGGTAGATGTTTTAAGGTAAATAAGTAAAGTTTGCTGGCATATTCGTTTTCTAGAGCTACATATGCTCTTTTATTTCTTTTGGCAGTGGGGAAGTAACAAGAATTAGTCCAGAAGACTCAGATTACTCATGGAGCGCGCTTACAATAAATGGCAGTGATGTCCTCTCTGGTAACTCTATGTGCATTCAGGCAATATGTTTATGCACATAATATCCCTATTCGAGTGTTAACAATATTTTATTTTCTTCTGGTTGTATTAGTGTCAAGTAGTCCCATCGACCCTCCCCAGATTAGGTACGGTCGTCAAGCATCAACAGAGGACCATCAAACACGCGGATGGGTTTGGGAGGAAGTTACAAGTCCGCTCATGGCAAACAGTAACAAGGTTCCTTGCTGGCTGCTGCAAAACTTAAAGTACATATTTTCTTTACTCAATTTACTCAAACATGCATTACCGTTTTCACGTACTGCAGGTAAAGGCTTTGTTATCGCATCACAAGTTCAGTATACTCAAAATCCCGGTTGCTAACCCCTTTGATGAACTCTCTGACGGTATACATGGAACCAAATATTCTGAGCTATTTTTCTTGTGTTACCTTGTCATCTTTAACTAGGTGATACCTTTCCTGTGCTCAGGTGGTCAGCGTCCATTTGAGGCCATCTTTGTTTCCTGCGAGGACAGTTGGCAGAAACCAACTGTTTTAATCCTTCATGGTGGCCCACATTCAACATCCGTATCAAGCTATTCGAAATCGTCAGCGTTTCTCGCTTCACTTGGATTTAACCTGCTTATTGTAAACTATAGGTAGTTTTCTCGAAACATTCTCTTTCTTTCTTTATTGCTTTCTGATAAACGATGAATGCCGATGTGTCATCTTACTTGTAATATGAAAAGAGGTACACTGGGATTCGGAGAGGAGGCTTTGCAGTCACTTCCCGGAAAAGTTGGATCTCAGGTGTGTACTCCAGTTATGTTGTTGATCTTATGAACCAGTCTAGTTTCTGTAACTGTGTCGAACAGGATGTCCAAGACTGCCTTACGGCGCTAGACTATGTAATCAAGGAAGGACTGGTCGATGCATCTAAAGTAGCAGTCGTCGGGATTTCACACGGTGGATTCTTGACAACCCATTTAATCGGTCAGGTCAGCATCCTACAGTCTTTGAACCTTACTACTTACTCCATGTCTTTTTTCTTGTTCTTGGTATGACTTGTCATTTGGCCCACTTCCCCAGGCTCCTGATAGATTTGCCGTGGCGGCGGCTCGAAACCCCGTTTGTAACCTGTCACTGATGGTTGGTACGACTGACATCCCGGACTGGTGCTACACAATTGCATGTGGAACTGAAGCCAAACACCTTGCCTCGGAATCCCCTTCCCTTGATCATCTTAGTCTCTTGTACCAGAAATCACCAATCGCCCATATTTCAGAAGTATGTCCTTCCTTTTTTATCTTAGATCATCCGACGGACTGGAGTAAACAAAATAATAATTAGTAACAATGAAAGATCTCAGGTTAGTATCCTAACGATGTCGATTCTGCAGGTGAAAGCGCCCTTGCTTATGCTTCTTGGAGGAGCAGATCTTCGGGTACCCGTTTCAAATGGCCTACAGGTAGCTGTTTAGATATTCCCAACTTCTCACAAGAACGAACTCACTAGTCACTAGAGAAAAAACTTGAAGTTGATCTCATTCTATTTTGTGTATAAAATAATATTTTTGATCGATCTCCGTCAAAGAAAAAAGTACAAATATGTTTAACAGACTTTGAATGTACGGATTTTCCCAACTCTGAAACTCTGCTTTGCTTATACGTTCTCCTGTGTCTGGACATTTCAGTACGCGAGAGCTTTGAGAGAAAGAGGAGGCGAGGTCAAAATCATGATGTTCCCAGAGGATATACATGAAATAAATATGTAAGCCACTGAATATAACAGATTCCAGTTCATCTTCCTACTATTGAATTTGTATCATCGTTTCACTTTGTTTTTGTTTTGTTGGTCTGCAGACCACGATCAGATTTCGAGAGCTTCCTCAACATCGGAGTCTGGTTCAAGAAATATCTCAAATAGATCTGAGAACTTCAGGGTTTTTCAAAGCACTATTTTTCCAAGGAATGCATATGAGAACTGAGAACAAGTGTTCCCAAAATAATGAGGCTGAAGAGAGCGGGTTTCTAACTTGTTTGCATGTACATTCCGTGACAAGATTGTACATTGATAACACATTGCCGGAAGGCATGTCTGCAACTATCACACTTCACAACAACCATATCCAGTGCGCCGATCATGATCCTAGTTCTTGGTTGAGGCAGCCTGGGCAAGGTGAGCTTGGATTCTGTTTGTGAAGTAGGCCACTAACCCGCAGGATCAAAATGAACAAAACCAGTCACTGTCAAACAGAAGCCGGGTGCTGGGTTTTCAAAACCGGCAGTAATCAATTGTTATAGCCAGAGTTCTCAAATCCAGCTAATAATTTTGCCTCTGCTAGACGCACGTCTCCCAGGGTGGAAAGAAGCAACCAAACGACGGTGTCTTTTGGCTTCAGAAACCAATCTCACGTGTCGGCCTTTCTCGGTCTTCTCCACCAACATCTCTGTCTTCTCCACCAATCTGTGACTATGAGGCCACCACAGAGATCACCAGCTCTCCTCCCTTCAATTCACAGAAACTATTAGAGATGGATTCTGGAAAAACTGACAGACTACTAGAGATGCTTTGTTCATTTTAAACAAGGAAGCAAGACAGATTCAGTGAATTACATGAACCGAAATAAAGCTTTGCCATAACTAGCGTTCCGCGCTCTGGCTTTTATTTAGCCTGTTTGGTGGCTCAAGGTTGAAACCAGATGGGCACGAATGCCACACCCACACATTGTCCATGTATAAGCATATGGTATCTCTCTAGTTGAAAACAAGATGCTAAAAATTACCTATTACTCATACCAAACTTGTCTTCATAGCTTCTTCTAAGAGTCTTAATATTTGAAGATGGAACTTGAAGGATACTACAAGCCTAGGAGACGCAAAGAGAAGAAATTTGTGCACCAAAGATGAAAACGGTAGCTTGGAACTTGAAATGCAAGGGCTTCTCTCAGCAATAACTTCTCCTAAATAGTGGTTGTAGTCACCCTTCCATTCGGCAGTTGTTTAGCTGGAGTCTTGGAAGTTGAAATATAATATGGTATAACTGCAAAACCGTTATAGTTGTAGCCCATAAAGTTCCAGAACCTCCCATTGGTGAGAATGTTAAAAACAAATTGACTTTATAATATTCAAACACCATATGGTCAATACCCAGAAATATTATCAGCACAGTACAGACTACCAACGCCAAAACGAACTGTGATCACCATTTCCAAGTTCCCTGAATTTTTTGAGTACTTTATTACTCCCTCCGTCCCATATTAATTGGCGCTAAAACAGATGTATCGACTCGGTACTTCACATTCTAGTGTAACATGCAAATCATTTAGCAAAGGATCTTGCATATGACCTACTAATATTTTACCTACAGGCTAAGAAACGGTTTCCAAAATTACAAGATGAGATGGGCGCCATAGATCTATGTAAATGCTGCACAGGTATAGAAAAGCAAGATATAGAGAAGCATGTGGTACAACTGTTTTTTTCTCTCTAAGAATAACAAAGAACTACTGATATGCAAGAATATAAGCATGGTGAGGTAAGATCTTAATCGAGTGACCGAAAGGTAAGATCTTAGTTGCATGACTGTAACCGCAAGGCGGAGCTCCACCTCCTGCGGATAATCCCAGAGCAAACGAAGGTCGTACAATAACAGGTGCAAACACTTGCAGTGAAGAGACGCGGCGCGCTGTAGCAGGCGTCGATGGGTGTACCTCCCTGCCGTACGCGCGAAAGGTGGGGGGCGCCGCCGCCTGATTTGTCAGCTCGGGGCAAGGTTTTGAAGCGGGGGACAGCTAGCGGCCATGGCGGCGCCGCCGCTCGCTGTCGCCCTCTTCAAAAGCATGGCCCGAGCTGTATTGCCTTGGTGGTGGGGGCGAGAGCGAGACTGGTAGGTGGTCTCAGCAGTGCGGCGCTGCAAACCCTAGCACAAAGGGAGCTCGCACCTTGGCTGAAAAGCGGCCAAGGCGATGGGGATTTAGGGTTTTCTGAGCCGATAATGGCGGCGGCCGCGAACTATATAGAGGGGGAGGGAGGCGGAGGTGATAACGCGAACGGGAGTGTACCTAGGGCTGGAAGCTGGGCCCGGGGCCGGGGCGTGTTCGTCGGACGTTGGAGGGAGCTCCTGTTCGCCGCTTTCAGCGACACGGGACGGACGTGCCGCGCACGCGCGTCGCTCTGCTGGGCCGCGGCCCATTAGTTATTTCCCTCTTTTCTGTTGGGTCAGCGTCCGGGCCCATTAGATATGTAGTATTTTTTTGGATTAAGTATAGTTTTCACCCCCAAATGTCACACATTGGACACAGTTCACCCCAAATTTAAAATTGAGAGTTTTCAAACCCTCAAATCCATAAAACCGGATAAATCACCCCCTAAAATGGTTTTGAATAGTTTTGGTGGTTTTGTGGGATGACGTGGTAGTGACGTGGCGATGACATGGCATATGACGTGATCATGAGCACCATCTTCTTGACGCCCGTCCCCCGCCGTGAGGCGGCGCCGGCGTGGACGAAGACGTCGTCGCCGCTGCAGATCCTCGCGCTCCGGTTTCCTTGGCTACCGCATCGCGCGCGCTGGCGGCAGCTTCTCCTATTCGCCGTCCTCGTCCTCCTCCCCCGCCGTGCTTGGCGGCTTGTTCCCGCAGGACGATCTGCTGCCGCCCAAGTTCCTCGACCTCCTCGCCGTCGCGGTGTACCGCAACAAAGGGACGGACGCCGCCGTGGACTGTGTGTTCTGCCTCTCGCGGATCGACGAGGGCGAGGAGGTGCGCGAGCTCCGGTGCCGCCACGTCTTCCACCGCGAGTGCCTCGACGCCTGGCTGCCGCGGCGGACGCGGGCGGAGCGGTGGGGCGAGGGGACGGACGCGGAGGCGGCTGCCGCGGCGGCGCGTGCGGCGTCGACGAGCGCGCGGCGCACGGAGGAGGTGGAGGCGCGAGGGCGGCGGAGGAGCGCGTCCTGCGTGCGCACGGCGCCGACGCCCACCAATCAGCGCGACGAGCTCGCGGCTGCAGCGCGCCGCCGTTCCTCAGCGCGACGAGCTCGGGGTCGGGACCTCCTGCGCATGCTCGAGCTCTGCTGCCGCTGCTCGACCTCTCCGTCACCGCGGAGCATAGGACGAGCGCAGAGCATAGGACGAGCGCAGAGCTCGTCGGACATGCTCTTGAGCAGGTCGTGGTCGAAGTCGGGCGCGTCGGCCGGCTCCAGCTCGTTCTCGCTGAACAGCAGCCCGTACTCGTACGTCGCCGCCGGCGTCAGCCCCGCCTTGGACAGCCACGCGTACCAGTCCATCGATCACACCAGCTAGCTACCTCACTCACTTGTAAGTGTGGCTGCCCATGATTCTTTATACTAGAAAGGAAGCTCACTTGTTAGTTGGAGCTAGCTGCTGCTGCTGCTGCTGCACGGGGTGAGCGTAGCTTCACGGGAGAGAGCGACTGACAAGTGGGTCCCACCGCGCACAAACGGCGTCAATTAGTCCGCCACGTCAGCAAGTCAAGTCAGCAAGCCAAAACAGCCCAACGTTGCCCAATACCACTCAAGTTCGTCCAAAACCACTAAAATTGAGTGGTAGGGGGTTATTTATCCGGTTTTGTGGATTTGAGGGTTTAAAAACTCCCAATTTTAAGTTTGGGGTGAACTGTGTCCAATGTGTAACATTTGGGGGTGAAATATATACTTAATCCTATTTTTTTTCTTTTTTCTGTACAATCAGATAAAAACTAAAAGTAATGAAAATTGAAAAAACTGAACAAATTGAAAATATTAAATAAATTTTTAATCTGAAAATTTGAAATTAAATAATTCGTATTCTTTTAATTTTTAACAATTTTTAGAAAATGAACATTTTCTTAAAATGAGAATAAAATATATTATATTCATATATCTAATCTAATCTAAATCTAAATCTAAACTATAATAATATTGTAATAGGTGATTGATCGTTGGTACGTCGCCGACCCGCTCGGTCGATCCAGTTTCTGTCGTGGGCCAAGCCCAAGTAAACCCCGCGAAACGTTTTTCTTTCCGCCCGCAACTCTAGCTCTCCTTTCATCGGTCAGGACTCAGGCGAGGTTCGCGGACAGGAAACCTGGGCGTTGGCCGTCGGCGAGGTTCGAGGACAGGACCGCCGCACGCGGGCTCCGGGTACGTCGCTGGGGATGGGTCTGTTCCCTGTCTCGCTTTGAGTGGCCATCCGCGGCAGGTGCTAGCGCTGCAGTGCTGCAGAGATGGGAGGAGGCGACTACCAGCTGCACAGGAGAGCTAGCAGCGATAAGCACCAACAACAGGGACAAGCTCAGGAAGAAAATCAGGCCCACCTTTCTTTGACGTACGTACACCTGAAAGGTAATGAAAGAAATTAAGTTCATGGTGGTAATTCTTCTTTGTTTTGACCTTTGGTAATGCTTAAGCAAACTTTTTTTGTGCCATATGCTTTCTAAACTGATTAGCGTTTGCACGTAGTCTTGCAGTCGTTTGTTTCATCAGTTCGTAATATACTCACAGGAATTATCAGGTCAGAGTAGATTCAACTCCACTATACAGTTTGGAAATTTTTTCTACTGCTTTGTATTGGATAGTTCTCCTTAGGGAAGGGTTTGAGATGTATGTGTGTTTTTTTTTTTGAACCATCTTACGTTCAAAACCAAAATAGCCTGATACATGGGTCACACGGTGAGGTGGAAGTACAAGTCAACAAGTGTACTACATAATCTATATCTTTCCATGATAATTGTTTTGGTTATGGATTACGTAATATATTTTACTGCTAATCTTCTCACACAAATAGTACAACACCTACTTTGTTGGTCACTTTGTAGAGTTCATTTGCTTTATAGGGCGATAGGCGTTTTGGTGCCCGGGCTCATATGAGCCCGGTTTTGTTTCCGATTTTTTTTAAATACTAAAATGCTTCGAAAAATTCTGAAAACAATTGGACATGAACATATTGAAGTATTCAACACTCGTGTAAAATTTCGACAGAAAATATCAATTTTTACGCCCTGTGTAAAAAAGACAAATCTGTCTTTTTGAATAGTGGACTTTTCACCTATTTTGTCTGTCAGATTTTTGTCTTTTTTGCACAGGGCGCAAAAATTGATATTTTCTGTCGAAAATTTACACGAGTATTGAATACATGAATATGTTTCCGCATATTTTTTTTCAGATTTTTTTGAATGTTTTTAAAATTCAAAAAAATCGGAAAAGCAGCCGGGCTCAGATGAGCCCGGGCACCGAAGCGGATTTCTGCTTTATAGGTCAATATATTTTCACCTTTCAATCAACTAGGCAGCTGGAATTTTCAAAGTGGGAAGTAACTCAGTGTCACAACACATAGTTTAGCTGATGACCTAGCTCTTACTCAACACATGTTGTTACTGGAATAGTGAAGCAACATGTTGCAAATTATTATGCAAATAGGTTATCAATTGGCTATGAGAAAGTATGTTTCTCAAGGAAACAATTGCAATTCACAATTGATGTTTTCGTTTGGGATGCGATGGATCCATTTGATTTGATTATTGTAGCATATCTTACATAAGGAAACTCGGAATTTTATATAAGGAAACTCGGAATGTTATTTCTAAATTAGCAAATTTATTCATATCGATAGTTGTGTTGTGTGCAGTCATTTTGACAGCATGAATGAAACTACTTTTTGGACAATATTGGAGAAAAAAGATGGGAGCTCAATGGTCTCTTGTTGAAATTCACCTTAGTGACTTGCTGATCTATTTTATGTAAATTTAAGAGATTAATTTATTATATATGTATTGGGTTGAAATTTATTAGCCCGTAGCAACGCACGGGCATGTTTGCTAGTAAATATAATATATGAATATTTTGAACGGAATTGATTTTCAACGATTTGAAAAAAGTGAACATAAAAAAGTGTCTGAATGGAAATTATTCTTGAACGATTTTTAAAAAGTGAACAAAATAGGTATTTGAACAGAAAATATTTTTGAACAATTTTACTGGAAACTATTTATAGACGCATGTTTCGCAAAAATAGAAGCATGTTTCGCATTGAAAAAGTATACTAAAAACATATATTTTATATTGAACTTTTTTCAATTAGAACATTGACCTCATTTGAACGGTTTTAAAAAGTGAACAGAAAATGGCAGTGAACGGAATTTATTTTTGAACAATTTAAAAAAATGAACATAACGATGGGAACGGAAACTATTTTGAATGGTTTTAAAAGTGAACAGAAAAGGACGTTGAAAAAAATTTATTTTTGAACGATTTTAAATAGTGAACAGAACATGAAGGTGAACGAAATTTATTTTTAAATGATTTAAAAGTGAACAGAAAATTTCTTGTGAATGAAATTTATTTCTGAATGATTTTAAAAGTGAATAGAAAATGGCGGTGAACGAAAAATAGTTTGAACGATTTAAAAGTGAACGGGAAAGGTCGGTGAAGAAAATAAATTTATTGTGAACGAAATTTATTTTGAACGATTTTAAAAGTGAACAGAAAATGGCGGTGAACGAAATTTATTTTTGAACGATTTAAAAGCGAACAGAAAATTTATTGTGAACGAAATTTATTTTTGAACGATTTTAAAAGTGAACAGAAAATGGCGGTGAACGAAAACTATTTTGAACGATTTAAAAGCGAACAGGAAAGATCGATGAAAAAAATAAATTTCTCAAAATCATATACAAGTGACGAAAAAAGAAAAAAAACGAAAAAATGAACAAATTTGAAATATGAACAAATTTAAAATCTTAATAAATTTAAAATTAAATAATTTCGTATTTTAAAGAATTCAAAATCTGAACGAAATTTGAATTTGAACAAATTCAAAATCTAAAAAAAGAAACTGAAAAATGAAAGAAACAAAAACGAGAAAAGAAAAAAAGAAAAATGAAAGAAACACAAAAAATGAAAAACGAAAAAAGAAATGAAAAATAAAAAGAAAAGAAACAGAAAATAAATAATTAAACGAAAAGATATTGAACGAAAAAAGAAACAGAAAAAAAACGAAAATCATAAAGTAAAATAAAAATGAAAAAAAATAACAAGAAAAAGAAAACAGAAAAAAAAAACGGGAGAACGCAAACATGGGCCGGCCCATAGTGGCGCAGGGGTGCGCGGCGCCAGCTCCCCGCGGCGCTAAAGGCGGCAAATAGGGATTGCCGACGTTGGAGAGCAATGCACAGTCGTAGTAAGGATGGGCCAGACTCAGCTGCTGCTCGGCCCATGTAATAATTTTCGGTTGCTTCACTGTTTCATTTTCGGTTTGTCTAAACATTGCAATATTTGAAAGGAAAAGCCTGGGTGTCCCCCGGGGGATCGCTCGCTCCGTGTCCTCCTCCTCCCGAGGGCGCCACGTGTCCCAGCACATGCGGAGGAAAAACCTTATCGCGACTCTTTCTCCTCCGTTCGTTTCTAGTCGCAACCGCACCGCGCATGTGCTCCAGCTTCCACCGTCGCCCTCCCCTGCGCGCCGCCGCCCTCCACCGTCGTCCTCCCCTGCGCGTCGCCGCCGTACGCGCCCGCCCTCCGCCTCCGGTCGCCGCCCTCCACCGTCGCGCTCCCCTGCGAACCGCCGCCCTCCGCCTTCGGCTCGACCGCCGCCGCACGCCTCCTCGGCCTCCGCTGTCCGCCTCCGACGTCCGCCCTCGACTGTCACCCTCTCCATCGCGCCACCGCTGCCGGATATGGATCCCCCGCGCGCCGCCGCCGAGACGGCTCCCCATCGCGCCACCGCTGCCGGGGACGGATCCCCTGCGCCGCCGCCGCCGGGACGGCTCCCCACGTCACACCGGAGCGGCCAGGAGCACCTCGAGACGCGCCCGAATAGCCGCCATGGAGGCACCTCGAGACGGCCACAAGCTATCAATGCACCTCGAGACGGCCAGAGCAAATTTTCTTCGACGAATTTTTGTACTTCCTTTTTTCTTTGTTCTGGTGCAAAAAATTTGAAGATTTGGAACATAATTTTTTCACTTTCGATGCAAATCCACATAACAGTTGTAGCAAGTTCTCTCTTGATATTTTTTCTTTTGGTGTGTTGCAAATGTTTGGATCCTTTGTAGCAAACATTTTTCCTTTATGATGCAAATTCGTAGAACAGATGTAGCAAATCAGTAGTATTTGTTTGTATAATTTGTTCTGCCGAGGACCTCGTCGGAAGAATTTTTGCTACGATGTTGCAATATAACAATATTTTTGCTATTATAGTTATTTGGTTTTGCTACCTTAGTGCAAAGATTTTGCTACGATGTCTCCGGCGAGAATCTCCGGTGACGTCTTCGGCGTCGATTTTGCTACGGTAGCAAAAGAATTCCGGTGAGGTCTCTGGCTAAGTCAGTCTTTTTCTTGGGCGAACCGTTTTTTGCTACATAGTAGCAAAAGCGGGTTATTATTTGCTACCTGGTAGCAAATGCGGGATTTGGGAAGACTTTTTCTATTTTATGGGCGAACCGTTTTTTGCTGCATAGGAGCAAAAGCGGGCTATTATTTGCTACTGGTAGCAAAAGAGGGATTTGGGCAGAAAAAAAGGGACACGTGTCAGCACGGGGACCCGGGGGATGGGAAGGTTTGATCCCCCGGGGGACGCTTAGCACTGTCCTTTTTATTTGTCATGAACAAAACTTCGTGGCAAAGAAACACACAAAAGGACGGTCAGTTATCCGGAAAATGTTTCACGAGGTGTTCTATATAGGAAATGAAACTAGGGAACAACTTCTCTGGGATTTTAGTCTTCTTTTATACACCTCTCAACCTTGTTTCTTCCATCGAAGTTGAATCTATGGGCAAATATGAAATAAGAGCGGTTACAAGATCTAGGTTAATAAACTATTAAGAACATAATTTTAAACTATAACATTGATGTTCATTGTGTATGAGAAGAAGAAAAGATAACTTGATGTTTTGCAAGTTATTGTTTTGCTAAAGGAATATTCTCGTTAATCTGGTTTATTACTACACCCTCTATTTCAAAATATAAGATGTTTTAGTTTTCTTCTAATTAGATGTATCTAGACATGTTGGACCTTGGCCTCCAAGGCGCATAGGACATGAGCTTTTAGGTAGACTCCATCTTGGATCTTCCTTGAGTCGGGCCTCCGTCTTATCTTTAGCCGGCTCGGCTGTCCAGTGTGCCACAGTTGGCACAACCACCATTGGGCCATCTAGGCTTGCTAGAATAAGTCCATGTCGTGGGTATACCTATTTGATATATCCCTAGCAACCGACATATACAAGCTGGGCACGGCGAAATGGCTAGTGGCGATGAGATGACATGGGCGCTCGTGTTGGGAGGATTGGGAATTTAACATTTCCATGGAGATCTTAACGGGGAATTTGACTAGGTTCATAATTTTGCTTGGTTCATCCATTTTTTTGTGCCACCTGTTGTCCATGTATAAGTTTTTTATAGTTAGATGGAATGTGAACTTTTTTGAGAGTTCGAAATTTATTTTGGCCCGAACAGAAGTTTTGGGACCAAATTTAATCTTTCTCAAGAGATCAAGATGAAAAGAGAACATTCTTCTATTTCCTTTCTCGTCTCCCCCTTCGTTCTCTCCACTATCCTGCACTTGCATCATCGTCGTCGCGTGTAACGTCCCAGCATTTAGGAACCAACGAAGGGTAGAAGTAGGATTTTGTGCATCTGCATGCATGCATCTGAAAATCCGAATAAATTTTTCGCAAAATAAAACCCTTGAGTGATTGGAGTTCATTCACCTTCATGAATTAGGGTTTAGCTTATTTTAGGTGAATGCTATAAACTTCGACATGACCTTTAGGCATTTTTACTTGTTGTGAGGATTCTAATCCAATTTGAATATACAAATAATAACGAATTTGAAAGTACTTAAAAATAAACAATAAAGTTAGTGAAAGGACACGGATGTCGCCTAGAGGGGGGTGAATAGGCGATTTAAAATTATTACGGTTAAGGCTTGAATAAATGCGGAATAAAACTAATGTTTAATTTATCAATCCAAAACCTAAACTAGCTAGGTTTACCTATGTGCACCAACAACTTATGCTAAGCAATATAATCGACTAGGTGATAGCAAGATATATAACTTCAAGCTCAATGGCTATCACAAAGTAAGTATCATAAGTAAGAAGCTCGGGTATAGAAATACCGAGGCACTTGGAGACGATGATTTATCCCGAAGTTCACTTCCCAATGGAAGCTAATCTCCGTTGGAGCGGCGCGGTGTTCACCAATGTGAAACACCGAGTAGCCTTGATATGGCACACCGTATCTCCGTTGTGTCTTACCACCAATGTGGCGAGGCACTTGTCACTATGTTGTCGTTGAGGTTGACAACTAGAACCTTTACAAGGATGAAGCACACTCCACAAGTTGGAGGGTCTTCACCAAATGCACCGAGCCGCCAAGACTTGATGCTTCAAGGCCGGGGCACACACCACAACTCAATTGGTGGCTCCCGGCAATGTCTTCGTAACTACCAAAGCTTCGAGACCAACAAGGTTGAGCCACACTCCACAACCTAATTGGAGGCTCCCAACAAATCCCGTGAGCCACCAAGACTCCGAGATATCAACAACCGTCTAGGGTACCAACGTGCCCTAGAGGAACAAGCTCTAGGGCACCAAAGCACCCAAGAGTAACAAGCTTCTCAACTTAACTCAACGAATCCCCGTAGAGGACTCAAACCGATGCAACCGATGCAATGGCAAGAACACACTAAGTGGTCAAGTTCTTCCAACCCGAATCCAACCAAAGCAACTAATGCTTGGGAGGGATTTGAGAGGAAGAACAAAGGAGAAACACCAAGAAACTCCAAAGATCTAGATACAAAGTGTTCCCCTCACTTGGAGGAGAAATCAATCGGTGGAAACAAGGATCTAGATCTCCTCTCTCTTTTCCCTCAAAAACTAGCAAGAACTATTGGAGGGATTGAGAGAAAGCCAAGCTTGAGAAGGTCAACAATGGAGGGGAGAAAATAGCTCAAGAGGTTGGCAAGAAGGTTAGGGTTTATTTGGGGAAGAAACCCCTTAAATAGGAGGCTCCAAAATGGAGCCGTTGGAGACTGCAGGGTGGCCGGCCTAGGCCGGCCGGGGGGCCGGCCAAGATCTGCACGCAGGGGCAACCAGGGAAGCCGGCCTGTGGACCGGCCTGGGCCGGCCGGGAGGCCGGCCACCCCCCAGAGCCGCCCGGCCTGGGCCGGCCAGGGGGCCGGCCACCCCCCAGAGCCGCCCGGCCTGGAGCCCGGCCTAGGCCGGCCAGGGGGCCGGCCACCCCCCAGAGCCGCCCGACCTGGAGCCCGGCCTGGGCCGGCCAGGGGGCCGGCCACCCCCCAGAGCCACCCGGCCTGTGGCCCGGCCTAGGCCGGCCAGGGGGCCGGCCATCCTATTTCTACGCCTTCTAATTTTCTGTCTAAGAATGTTCGACACCGAAAACGCAATAACTTCCACATACGAACTCCGTTTCCGATAATCTTGGACTCGTTGGAATCGTCACAACGAGCTCTACAATATTATGCATAGAAACATCATTGTTCAATAGGATATGGTAAAACCAAAAGATGAAAGGTAAAACCTTTCTATTGAAGACCGGAAAACTATATCATTTGCAAATGAAGTCCGAATGACATGAAACCACTTATGTTGGAAAGAGGACGACAAATGCTACCCAATAACAAGTGAGAATATTGAAACCAAGCGAGGGAGATTTTGCTACTAAATGGAAGAGTGAACCTTCCGCATAGATGGACCGGCAAAATCTCCAACACCGAAAACTCAATAGGGAACACATATGAAAACCGTTTTCGGTGACCTTGGCCTTGTCATGACAAGCACGACAAGCACCAATACCACACCACGATAAGAGCCAAATAGGAACCAATAAAGATGATGCCAAGGATGTAAAGGTTTGAGCTATCTATGACCGATACGCTAAAGCTTACTTGAGAGCCCCTCTTGATAGTACGGTTACCTATCCTAAAACCCGGTCTTCCAACTACACCTCGAGACCGGTAAAATAGAAACCCTATCAAGATCATACCTTTTCCTTGCGCATTCCACTTGAGCTAGATGATGACGATCTTGATCTACTCACAAGTGGATCACCTTTCTTGATTGTGCTCCGCTTGGTGAAGACTCGCATATTGCTCCCCCATACACTAATATGGGAGAGACACTCTTTCGCATATCTTCACATGCCCTTATCTTGTATGTTGATCAAATTGCACTTAGCCTTGATCAACATATAATCTTCTTCTTCGCATACCTTCACATGCCCTTATCTTGTATGTTGATCAACTTGCACTTAGCCTTGATCAACATATAATCTTCTTCTTCGCATACCTTCACATGCGCTTATCTTGTATGTTGATCAACTTGCACTTAGCCTTGATCAACATATAATCTTCTTCTTTTAGCCTTGACTCCAACATATGGAGTTCAAGCATTCCTTATGGACCAACACTACAAATATAACTCAAAGCACACATTAGTCCATAGAGATTGTCATTAATTACCAAAACAACACATGGGGGCAACCATGCTCTTTCAATCTCCCCCATTTTGGTAATTGATGACAATCCCTTTTAAGAGGGTTTATATAATGAATTAAGCAACCTTGCAAGACAAGGATGCATGAGCATGAGAGGCAAATGATTAAGAACCAAACGAAAGCATAAAACCAAATTCCCTTAAACCCTCTAAAACTTCTCCCCCATTGGCATCGATTGCCGAAATGGGAAGGAAAATTTAGAAGGCCAATATAATATGAGTTCCTCCACAAGGTATGCATTTCTCAAGATATGAGTGAAATCAAATGCACATATCCATTGACGAATAATAGAGGAAATCAAACTATATTGAGGATCCAAAGATTGCAAAAGGATGACATCATTCTAAACATCTCCACAAAGGAGAAAAGCAATCAAGAAGATCCTAACCGAGAGTTGTAAATAAAAATAGAGAAGCCCCCCAATGTTCATGCACTATTGAGGAGTGCACAAATATGGAATCCTCACTCCCCCAAATCATCTAGAACACTCACCAAGTGCAAGGATGTAAAAAAAATTTAAAGCAGAACAAAGTACTTGCACCAAAGATGTGGTTGAGCCATAAGGAGATACCAATTAAGAGAAACTATCAATAAAGGCCCAACCAAGAGTATGTGTGTGTGACAAGACAATTAATTTGGTAAGACACATAGTCTTAACCAAATGGAGATAAGTTATATATCAAGTATTGACACACACAACTTACAAAGAAGATTTTTCAAAAAGAATATGTTCACAAGCTCAAGGATACCAATTGGAAATTAAAACCAATCGAAAAAACCAAGAGCTAGTGAGAACATTTAGCCAACAAAATCAACATACTCACCGTGATAAGCATGAAGAGAAAGATCTTCAATAAAATGTGAGTGCGCAAGGATGCGAATAGAAATAAGACAAGCACTCACGAGACAAACTTGGAGCCACCAAAGAATTATAGATAAAAGACAAGGTGGCTTGAAAGAAAATAGGATACCAAATAAAAGGTGACCTCTCTCATATGTATAGGTTTCTAAGTAGACAAATCGTTAATGATATTCATCGACAAAGAAACTTGCACATATAAAATGGTCGAAGAAAAGGGAGACCACGGTAACCAAGAGAAAGTCATGAATATACAAAAAGAGATTATTGCTTAAAAGCATAGCACATAGCTCAAATTTATCTCATTGTATATAAATGAACTTCAAACACATCAAATGCATCACACATATCACTAAGGGAACAAGAGATAGTGGAAATGCTTTGAGATAGGCAACAAGTATCACAAAGAAACAATACCAATTGAAGGAAAGGTTTTTGCAATTTAATCACAAATATCACAAAGATATACCAAGTGAAGGAAATAAGCCAAAACCACAACAATTGCACATTTAAAGCTTTCATGCCAAGAGGCAACCTACACAAGGTTGAATACAAGAAAGATATGCATGAGATAGATACTTGTTACCGAGATGCATTGGTGATGACGAAGATGATCCTTTGTTAGTCATCATAGCTTGACTCCTAAAATCACATGGTGAGACCACCTTCCTTATGAATGAGGCAAGCATCCAACGCTTCTCAATTGTACCTAAAACATAATTCAAGTACAATATGGTTCATAGGAAACACTCCACATAAATATGTGCATATAGATATGAAATTGAATTTCATGCACATCTTAGCCGATTTAGGATTTGGTGGAGTATCCCCTATATATTGGATCAAAAAGACTAGCATGCCATAAAATAAATATACTAGTAAATATGCATGCATGGACTTATAATAACCAAATGAGATACAATTTGGACAAAACACCAAGTAAACCAAGAAGAGAGCACACCAAAGTGTAACACAAAAAGGTTGTCCAAATTATATCAAAATCCAAATCAACACATGATTGAGGAAAAATCAAATCAACATATGATTGATTCCAAAACACATCAACACATGAAGTGTGATATCAATAGGAATCAAATCAAACAACACATGAGAGATAAGACACCAATTGAAAAATAAGATACCAACTAGGAGACAAGATACCAAGAAGAGGATAATACTTGACCAGAATCAAGTAAAGTAAAATAAAGTAATAAGGTATCAAAATTCCCACAATAAATATCAATTTAAACGAATATCTATGGAGGAGATATTAAATTCCAATTAATACCAATTGAAGGTACCTAGGCAAGGCCAATGAGCATATAAGATAAAAGAAGGAGACATGCTCAAAGGGTTTTCTCATTCTATAGAATAAACATAAAAACAAGAAATGAGAAAGCAAGACTCCCAAGAGAGAGCAAGGTTACACCAAGTAAACCAAACATCCTCTACACTTTTCATGATGGCACAAAGCATCAAGAGGAAAGGATTTGTCTTCCATAAACACATACGATAGAAATCAAATGCCAATTGAAAGGATCAAATATTCATAGATAGGATAGTGTTAAGGAATGCTCCCACAAGATTCATGCATTATTTTGATATTTGCATTTGAATACAAAATGCACGCACAAGGGATCATTACTCTTCATATTTTATTTACAACACTAAACACTACCAATTTGAAAATTAGGATCCATGCAAGAGGCAAGGAAGGCAATGGGAGTCAAGATAAATATTTTGGCAAGAGATGGGGCAAATAAAAGCCAATGCCAAATTAAGGATAATCAAAAATATTTTATCACAAACATAAATATGGATTGTCCAAGGACAATGACCATTTGGAATTATTTTCCCGGTGATGGAGGTATCCAAGGATATCCTCACAAGATAAAACATATGGCAAGAGATAAGAAATAAAACACCATATTTTAATAAAGTTTGTTGGTAGTTCCAACTATTCAAACCAACTGGCAAGGCCATGGTTAGAATAATATGGAACAAATGGCTTCTCAAATAATATATGGGAATGCATATTAGAGAGAAACCATACCAAGCAAACTCGCACAAACAAGAGCCAAAGGGTAACCAAAAAGGAGAATTGGAACTTGTTTGAGCAAACATGCCACATAGGAATAAGATAATTTACAATATCAAATCTAAGTGGCAAACCTCAAATGTTCACATTTTGTAGGATTGTAATATGCATATAACTTATTACTCCCCCATAATGTGATAATTCATTTTATCTAAGCAAGAGGCAAATATAACTAACAAGAGAAATTAATGGACACTGTAGAATTTGAATTTCTCATGAACATGACATACCACATAGTAACTAGATAATATTGAAATATCAATACTAGGTGGTGTGCCTCATGTACACACATTTTTAGGATTGTGAGGTGCACAAAGCATATCACTCCCCCAAAATGGGATAGTCCATTAATCTCTCAAAAGAGCCAATTGAAATCAACACAGGATCCAATAAAGACTCAACACAAAGTTTACACATATATGGAGCGCACATTAACATACACAAACTTGATTGCTCAAGGTAAGTAATAAGCACAACATATACAAGCACATGCTAGGAACAAAACTAACACATGCAAGGGAGCAAGCAACTTTCAATGTATATATAATTTAAATACAAGTTACCGCAAGGAGGAACATAGGATATGAGATATGACAGTATAATCCAAATGACTTGGCTTGTGGAAATAATAATCAAGAAGATCCCTTAATTCTTCAAAGATAGCCAAGTCTCCAATATCCTCCATCACAACCTATTGATCAAGTTTGAGATTGTTGGTCCCCAACCAAGTTGGGTCCTAAGAGGTTAGTCACAATAGGCTTGGCAACCCAAATGGTTCTTTTCTTGACACCACTTTGAGTTCCAACATATTTGGCAAACACATTGCCAACCCTATCCTTCCTAAGAGAATAAACATCATAAATTATTATGGGGTTGGATAGGGTACCACTACTAGGAAACTAGCTATAGGTGGATAGCTATTCTGTGGCGCACCAAACTTGACGTGCGCCACAGAATATATTCTGTGGCGCATCTCTATAGGTGCGCCACAGAAATACTTTCCTTTTTGTGGCGCATATATAAGAGGTGCGCCACTGAAATGTGTTATTCTGTGGCGCACGAGTGTACATGCGCCACAGAAAACGAGTGGGCCCCACAACCCACGGCTGTATTGCATCCTACCACACCTTTTCTGTGGCGCATGGCTACGGATGCGCCACAAACAATTTTGTTTCTGTGGCGTAGCTGCACCTATGCGCCACAGAAATAAGGGTGGGCCCCGGCACAAAAAATTGAAGGAGCCATTTGTGTGGCGCATCCAGCGGCGTGAGCCACAGATGCGCCACAGAACTCCTATGCAGAAATTCAAAAGTGTGGCAGCATATGAATTTTTTTTAGAGAAAAGGCTTAGAGCCCTGCTTTAAATTAATAAAACAGAGAGAGTTCACAGAACACGATCAAAGGTATTACATGCTGAGGCCTTACAGCTTAGCCAACGGGAGAAACGACTAGCATCAAGGGGCCGGCCTCCCCCTAACAGACCGGAGAGGGTGCAACACCAAAAAGAGCAGCATTAAGACAGGCTAGGAGGAGCAATGGAGGAGTAAATCGCCTTAAGATCGCCTGCCATCGCCAGAAAAGCGTCCCGGTCTCCCGCCTTTGATAGGCCCGCCCAGGTCTGAAGAAACATAAACAGTTTGTAAACAAAGTCAGCTGGATGTTTTAGCACCCTTGCCTCCATGGCAAGTTTATTCCTAGTAATCCACAAAGTCCAAACATAACAGACACAAGAATCCAAACGACCCTACGGCGTTGCCCAAGGAGGGACTGAAGGATAGCAAAGAATTGAGGGAAGTTTGATGGGGACCAATTGCACCCTAGCAATGTCCGGACAACACTCCACCCGAATCTGGCCAGAGGGCAAGAGAAGAACACATGAGAGGCATCCTCAGGAACGCCACACGAAGCGCACACGCCATTGGACGTCCCAAGATGGAGAGCCAATTGTTTACACGTTGGGAGCCGGTCGAGCACAAGCTGCCACGAGAAGATCTTAACCTTAAGGGGAAGGCGAGAATCCCAGATGTCGTCGGCAAACGCCACAGTGGCGCCAAGCGAGAGTTGGCGGTACATGGAGGCAACCGAGTAGACCCCGGTCTGCTCAAGGGCCCAGCAGACCTCATCGTGGCCCTCAACAAGGGCCACATCATCAAGAGCAGCAACCAAGTCATGCCATTGGGCCAGCCCCTGTTGGTCCAAGGCACGACGGAAGAGGATGCCCGGACTATCCGGAGCGAAAACCTCCGCCACCAGGATATTGGGATTCTCACAGCTTGCAAAGAGAAGGGGGAAAGACGAGCGAAGAGGGGCTTCTCGGAACCACCAGTCCTTCCAGAAGAGGATCCTCGAGCCATCTTTAAGCACATATTTCGCCCCTAGCTTGAAGAAGTGTTTAATCTTGTGGAGAGCCCGCCAAAATTGGGACCCCCCACCAGACGGAGCCGCAAAGATATTCTCGGCATCAGCATACTTGGCCATAATCACTTTGCGCCAGATCGAATCATCATTCTGAAAAAGTCTCCAGACCCATTTGAGGAGAAGCGCAATATTCATATTCTTAGTGTTAGTCAGACCTAAACCCCCACACTCCTTTGGTCTGCAAACAGCCGGCCAATTCAACCAGTGATGCTTTCTCTTTGGGCCAGACCCCTCCCAAAAGAATCTGGCCCTAATCGAGTCGAACTTGGCATGGACACCGTCCTGCAACAGGAAGAGGCCCATGGCGAAAGTTGGGAGGGCTTCTAAACAGGCATTGGATAGAATCAGCCTCCCACCCGAGGAGAGCAGTCTACCCATCCACACTTGTACTCTATCGGCTAGCTTGTTAACCAAATAATTCCACTGCTCGATGGTAAGCTTGTGGTCAGAGATTGGGAGCCCGAGGTACATGAAAGGGAACTCCCCTAGGTTGCAGTTAAACAAGTGAGCAATTCTTTGTTGTTCGTGCCTGGGTTCCTCCAACACAAACACCTCACTCTTGTGAAAGTTAATTTTCAGCCCAGACATATCTTCAAAACACAGCAAGAGGAACTTCAAATTAGCAATGCTCCGATCGTCGTTCTGGATCATAATGAGCGTATCGTCCGCATACTGAAGGTGGGTCAGCCCCCCTGGGAACAGATGTGGGACCACACCCTTAATGTGGCCGGCCGTCGAAGCGGCAGAGAGCATCGCGGAAAGGGCCTCCACGATGAAGTTGAACAGGATTGGGGAGAGTGGGTCACCCTGACGCACTCCCCGTTTATTGCGGAAAAACGGCCCGACTTCCCCATTGATGGAAATCGCCGTCTGGCCCCCAGACACAAGTTGCTGAATTTTATGGATGAAGCCTGCGTCAAAACCCTTTCGACGCAGCACCTCGATAAGGAAGGACCAATTCACTCTGTCATAGGCCTTTTCAAAGTCTAGTTTTAAGAGGATGCCTCCCAGCTTTTTGGACTTTAGCTCATGGAC
The DNA here is from genome assembly GCA_012064385.1 of Puccinellia tenuiflora. Taxonomy (NCBI): domain Eukaryota; kingdom Viridiplantae; phylum Streptophyta; class Magnoliopsida; order Poales; family Poaceae; genus Puccinellia; species Puccinellia tenuiflora. Next base: position 437,829 of record QRDG01002225.1, on the reverse strand, counting down.
AACCTCCAGAAGAGCCAGCGCCCCATCAAGAATGAACCTTCCCTTAAGGAAGGCGGTCTGAGTTTGACTAATGACCCGGTTAGCAATCGGGTCCAGGCGAGAAGCGAAGGCTTTGGAGATAATTTTGAAGATGACATTGATGAGAGCAATAGGTCTGAACTGCGTGATCCGATCAGCCCCCGGGCATTTCGGAATGAGAGAGAGCACACCAAAGTTCAGACGGGAAATGTCGATACGGCCAAGGATAAAGTCGTTGAGAATGTGTAGCACGCCATGCTTACACAGCGGCCAGCACTTCTTGAAGAAAGCGACCGGAAACCCATCTGGTCCCGGCGCCGTGTTAACTTTCATATCCATAACCAGATTTTCTAATTCGGACTCCGAGAAGGTGAGGAGGATAGAAAGGTTCTCCTCCTCGGACACACGTCTCGTCCCCGACCACGTGTGAGAGGCAAGCCCAAGATGTCGAGGGGCCTCCGTGCCCAGGAGGTCCCGATAAAAGTTATAGATATGATCCTGGATAAGCTTGGGATCTCGGATAGGGCCGGCATCAGACTGGAGCGAGGAGATGATGCACTTCCGACGTCGGCCATTCGCCACGGCATGGAAATAAGCAGTGTTGGCGTCTCCCTGGAGCGTCCAGCGGACCCGTCCACGTTGCCGCCAATATTCTTCTTCCACCTTATGAATCTGGAGCAGCTGCTTCTCAAGATGATATCGAAGAGCCCACTCATCTTCATCAATTCCAACCGAATCAGCTTTTTGATCAAGGGAAGCAATCTAATTAACCAGAGACGATTTACGAATTCTGGACTCCCTGCCCATATTTCTACTCCAGCCACGCAGATATTGTCTAAGACCCCCACTCATATGGCCCCACCAGTCAACAATATCCCGGCCCCCAGCACAGGCCGCCAACCTAGACCATATTGCCCACGACCACCACCCCACCCTACCCAACCCGTAGCGTCCGTCGCCACTGCCGCGAGCTGCGACCTACGGTGAAGGTTCCACCTCCGAATCGAGGTGAGCATCCGTCCATCCCTCCCTCCCTACCCTTCTTCCCGAATCGCTTGCCGTGTTTTCCATTTGTCCGTCGTGATATTTCCCAGCGATCTGGGTAGAAAAACAAGCGCCAGTGCCGCTGCATTTCGCTCCACGAGCTAAATGCAAGTTCGAAATCCCAGCTAGAACGCTGAGCTGCGCGCGTAGATTTCGCCTGCCATTCTGCGGTTGAATCCCAGCTCGGGCCAGATCCTGTGACGAGCTGCTGTTTCGCTGAGTAGATCGCTACCAGTCACACTCTAGTTGTCCCAGTAACGTCACATCTAATTCCAGGTGGCCGGCCGCCGTCCCGGAGTCGGTGGATGAACCGGAGCCTATGCCATCACCTTCTCGCCCACTGCAAATCCCTCCGAGAGCTCGAGCGAATCCACGCGCGGGCCATCGTCAATGGCCTCCACCCCTTCAACCAGTCCATCTCGTGTAAACTCTTCCGGTGCTACGCCGACTTTGGACGCCCCGCCGATGCGTGCAGGCTGTTCGGCGAGATCCCCCAGCCAGACCTCGTCTCCCTCACCAGCCTCATGTCAGTCCACCTCCAGCTGAACCAGCACCATGAGGCCATGTCCCTGTTCTCGCATGTCGTGACGTCTGGCCACCGCCCGGATGGCTTCGCTGTTGTTGGTGCGCTTTCTGCGTCTGGTGGGGATGGGGATCTGCATTCCGGTGAGGCAGCATATGAATTTTAGTATTATACATACTAAAGATGTCTATTCTTTCTTTAAAAATATTAACAAATATGTGTGTGTTCTTTCTTTAAATTTAACCAAAACTTTATTTTTTGAAAAGAAAAAAATATCATTAAAAAGAATAACAAATATGTGTGTGTTCTTTCTTTAAATTTAACCAATTTTTTTTGTATTATACCTACTAAAGGTGTCTATTCTTTCTTTAAAAATATTAACAAATATGTGTGTGTTCTTTCTTTAAATTTAACCAAAACTTTTTTTTTGAAAAGAAAAAAATATCATTAAAAAGAATAACAAATATGTGTGTGTTCTTTCTTTAAATTTAACCAATTTTTTTTGTATTATACCTACTAAAGGTGTATATTCTTTATTTAAAAATATTAACAAATATGTGTGTGTTCTTTCTTTAAATTTAACCAAAACTTTATTTTTTGAAAAGAAAAAAATATCATTAAAAAGAATAACAAATATGTGTGTGTTCTTTCTTTAAATTTAACCAATTTTTTTTGTATTATACCTACTAAAGGTGTCTATTCTTTCTTTAAAAATATTAACAAATATGTGTGTGTTCTTTCTTTAAATTTAACCAAAACTTTTTTTTTTGAAAAGAAAAAAATATCATTAAAAATAATAACAAATATGTGTGTGTTCTTTCTTTAAATTTAACCAATTTTTTTTGTATTATACCTACTAAAGGTGTATATTCTTTATTTAAAAATATTAACAAATATGTGTGTGTTCTTTCTTTAAATTTAACCAAAACTTTATTTTTTGAAAAGAAAAAAAATATCATTAAAAAGAATAACAAATATGTGTGTGTTCTTTCTTTAAATTTAACCAATTTTTTTTGTATTATACCTACTAAAGGTGTCTATTCTTTCTTTAAAAATATTAACAAATATGTGTGTGTTCTTTCTTTAAATTTAACCAAAACTTTTTTTTTGAAAAGAAAAAAATATCATTAAAAAGAATAACAAATATGTGTGTGTTCTTTCTTTAAATTTAACCAATTTTTTTTTGTATTATACCTACTAAAGGTGTATATTCTTTATTTAAAAATATTAACAAATATGTGTGTGTTCTTTCTTTAAATTTAACCAAAACTTTATTTTTTGAAAAGAAAAAAAATATCATTAAAAAGAATAACAAATATGTGTGTGTTCTTTCTTTAAATTTAACCAATTTTTTTTGTATTATACCTACTAAAGGTGTCTATTCTTTCTTTAAAAATATTAACAAATATGTGTGTGTTCTTTCTTTAAATTTAACCAAAACTTTATTTTTTGAAAAGAAAAAAAATATCGCGCATTTCTGTGGCGCACTCCTCCAACAGTGCGCCACAGAATCCTTCCTTTCTGTGGCGCACCCTTCCCGCGGTGCGCCACAGAATCCTTCCTTTCTGTGGCGCACCCTTCCCGCGGTGCGCCACAGAATTCTATCGCGCCCACTTACATGTGGGTCCGCCAACGCGCCTCCCTCACATCGCGAAAACGGCTAAGTCCCAAATTTTTGCGCGCTCGAGACGACCACCACCGCGTCCTCGCCGCCGGCAGCTCCCGCCCGCGCGCTCGACGACCACCGCACGTCCTCGCCGCCACTCCACCGCGCTCTACCTGCCCCGCCACTGACGGCCAGGAGCACCTCCACCGCCACGCCCGCACCGCCCCTGCCCGAACCGCACACTCGGCCCCCGCGTGGCGCCGCCGACGAAGACCTCCCACCCTCGCACCTCCCTTCCCTCCACACCGGCGACGACCTCTACACCGCGCTCGACAACCTCCCCTCCCTCCCCTCCCCGAGGTGCTTCCTTTCCCCCTCCTCCCTCCCCTACCGAACTGCTGCACCCAAGGTGTTTGTAGAAATTCCCCTACCGAATTGCTGCACCCAAGTTGTTTGGCTGTTTGATTTCTGTTGTTGATTGCTAGTAGCGTTGCTGATAATTGCTTTTAGTGCTGGTTGCTGTTAGTTGAGATGAAAAAATTGAGAAAAAAAATGTTAGTGCATGCAGTAGATGTTTAGGTTAGTGCTAGGTGCTTGATATATGTTGTTATATGGAAAAATGCAGTAGATGTTTAGGTTAGTGCATAGTTGCTAGTTCTAGGTTAGTGCATAGTTGCTTGCTGTTAGTGCTAGGTTAGTGCTAGTGCTAGGTTAGTGCTAGTGCTATTGGTACTTTTTTTGTTGCTTGCTACTGCCACTATGTTGCTTGCTTGCTCTAGTTGCTTGCTGCATAGTTGCTAATGCTCTAGTTGCTTGATGCATAGTTGCTAATGCTTTTCTTGTAAAAAAATTGCTACTGCCACTATGTTAATTGCTATGGTGTACTACTGCCACTATGTTAATTTCTAAATCATGGTTTTGTTAATTTATTGCAGCGCCACGAGGAGCACCTCCACCACGCCGATCTCGGACCCGAGCCTCCCTTCCCTACCCGAGGTAGTTCCTCTCTCCCTCGATGTGGATGTGGATGTGGTGATGTATATGTGCATGAGGATATGTGTCCACGACCATCGTGTCGTGGTTGTTGTGCTCCGACCATCGTGTCGTGGAGATTGTTGTGGTTGTTTGTGCTCCGACCATCGTGTCGTGGAGATGCCGGCCGAAGATGTGGATTTTTTGTGAAATGCTTGCAGGTACCCCGAGAGGCCCTTGAGATTGCCGGAACGTTGATTAACTTCCGTTCCGGCAAATTCGGGTACTCCATATGTCCCTTTTTTAGCAAAGGTCATGCCGAAATTTTTCGTGAATTTTGGCATGACTCTGCTAAAAAAGGGACATATGGGGTATTGCGACTAATGCATGGGCCGGGGTATCCTAATACTTAATTAATTGATTTTTTTTCTTATATTCTGTTGTACTAACTTTTTGTCTTTTTTTAATTAAGTGCAAACATGTCGGACTCCGCGGGACCTTCTAAGAAGATGAGCGTCGAAGAAATAGCTAGAGACGCCAACAAGTCGTTCTGGGAAGCGTCCCAAGAGTTGGAGGAGGCCGCCGCCGCCGGAGCTGCTAGTGGCGACCGTGCTGACGATGAGCAAGACGCCCTGGAGGGCGACGACGCCGAAACCACCGATGGAGCTGCTAGTGGCGGCCATGAGGATGACACCACTGATGGCGGCGACCACACGGATGGTGGTGTCGACCCGACCGCTCCGAAGCAGAATAAGGAAAGGAGGGATAGGACACCTCAAGTGCTCGCCAACGTCACAGACCATTTCACCGAGGTCACGCCAAGTGGCCTACCAGTGGCGCCTAAGGCCACTGCCAAAGGGTACAGCATGCAACTAGGGTGCATCCTCCGGGAAAGCGTGTCCATCAACACGAAGGACATCAGAAGCACGGCCAATAAGGCTTTGCGCGACGTCCTCCTCCAGAAGCTTCACCAACGGTACACATTCCCGGAGCCGTTCAACAAAAAGGTGGACAGTTTAGCCATCTCAAAGATGAGCACCGCCTTGAGCAGCTGGAAACACCGGGTGAAGCGGAAGATTGAGAAGGGTCTCAGCTGGCAGGAGATAAAAGCCAAAGAGCCGATGCTCGACCAAGAAGAGTTCGAGGAATTCAAGTTGTTCTTAAGAACTGAGGAGGCTAAAAAATGGACCAAGTGGGGGAAGGACATGCGGGAGCAAAACATAGGTAACCACCGTTGTGGAAGCGGCGGTTACCGAGGAAAGAAGCCCATTTGGGACAAGGAGGATGCCGAGTATGCACGTCTCGGAAAAGAGAACCCGTGGGAAAAAATCACGGACGAGCAGACGAGGTTCTTTGTCCGGGCCCGCTACTATCTGGACATGACCACGGGGGAATTTGTTACCGACGATACCGCCGTGAAGGATTTTGAGAAGTATCTGGTAAGGAATTTAATTACCGTGGATATCTCAAAGTCCATTGCGTTGATCTAGTTAGATAACGAAGCCAAATAAATTAATGCCTAATTTGTCTGCAGGAGGCAGAGTTGAAGGCTGACGCTGAGGCCGGCGGCCCGTCGTCCCAGGGGTCGACAGAGCCGTGGGACACGACTTTCAACAGGGCGATGAACGCCTACAAGGGTAGGCCCCTGTCGATGCCGCCGACGTCAGCTGGCCGTGTGTCCGGCTTCGGTACGAGCATGAAGTTCATCAACTACTACCACTCGGACGCCGAGACGAAAAAGGAGAGGAGGAGGCCAAGTAAGGATAAAGCCGAGGTTGTGGAGCTAAGAAAAAAGGTGGAGACACTGGAGAATCAAAAAGTGGACTCCACCACGGTTGAGCGGTTAGTGGACGAGAGGCTGAAAAGTTTCTTACCCCCTGGGTTGGTGGAGGGGTTAGCTGCTTGGAATGCTGCTGGTCGACAGGGGCCGATATACGTGCCCAGCGTCAGCGGCAGCAACTCCATCATGAACCAAAACGTGTCGCCGGACCTGACGACCCCACAGCCCAACGCAACGACGCCCCCTACCGCGAAAGATATCGAGCCGCAGCCGGCGGCGGCTGTTCTTCATAATGCAACCGAGCGGCCGGAGAATGATAGGAAGGCCGCCGGCACCGACGCCCTTGTCTCGACAGTTGCCGAGCTCGACGCCATCACCCAGGTAACTAATTAGTTAGTCCGCAGAATCTTCTATAACTATGCCTATGATGACTGCCATCTCATGATGTCCAACATGTTTTGACTCAGGACATGCCTTGCATACTACTGCATAGGTTGGTGCCCGGCGGCGAGTTGAAGGACTGTGCTCAGGGCACTGTCGTACAACCAATGAGCCGCGATATGCACCACAGTAAAATGGACGAGGACGTGATGAGGGTCAGGTTGGTTACGATAGTGCCTGAGTTTTGCGACGTCGAGCCCCCCATTCAACCTCCGGGAGCCGACGAGGATCACATGGTCCTTAAAGATTGCATCAAGTGGCCGATGACATGGCCGAAGACCCAGATTCGTCTTGGGACTGGACTTCTAGGGTTAAGGCGCAGCACCGGCGCCACCTCGAGGCCCCCGATCGTTCGGCCCTCGAGGCCCCCGATCGTTCGGCCCTCCTCGAAGCCTGCAGCCATCACCGCCACCCAGAAGGAACCGACGGTCGTCGCCACCAGCAGTCGCCACCAAAAACTGTTGGGAGCGCCTGTACCGCAACCATCCAAAGGCGCTGCCAATGCACCTCAACTTGGTGCCAACGACGATGATGGTGATAATGTCGACGTCGAGGGCTACCTCAACACTGGTGCCAGCATGGACATGTACATGCCTCCTGTGGATGAAGAACCCTTCCGCGCTCAAGGCGATCAAGCTGCTCGTCCCAGTACATGCACGCAGCGCCTGGACTTCCAGGGTTTATCTCAAGACACGCCTCCGGAGGCCGGCGATCAACCTCCACGCAAATTACCGTCTACCATTTTCAGCCCTGGTACACTACGTAAGACGGTTTTCCCAGAGTCCGCACCCCAACCACCCTCACCATCCCCGGAGATGAAGAAGAAGAACAAGAACAAGAAGAGAAAGAGGGGGCCAGGCGCCTCTGCGAGCCAGCCAGCTCCTAAGACTATCCGGGGTCATGAAGACACGGTATCACCCCGTGCGGTTGTTGGCTTGACCCGGGTTCATGAAGCTGGTAAAGCGATACTGCCTCCGGAGCTACTCTGCCTCGCACGTGGATCCATGCACGCTTTGCATGAATCTGTCTTGGTGCTAGAGCGCCTCCTTATTCAAGACAAGGACCCAAATTACCCGGTGTTCACGGTCAGGGTGCCAATGGACTTGGACTTCATCTGTGATGACCCCGCGAATCCGTTCTTCATCGCGTACGAGGACGTCTTCAATCTCTTTCACTCTAGACGGCTAGACTATAACTTGGTCCGCCTATACGCGCTTGATATGTCGATGAAGATCAAGAGAGATAATACCCAGTCCGTCGCGGTAGCGGATCCCTACTATATGCGTGACTGCCAGCTGGTGGAAGGATCAGCGACACGGACCAAGGCGATAGAGTACCTCCGGAGTTTCATGCTGACCAACAAGAGGAAGAACAACATTCTTCTGCCTTTCTTTCCTGAGTAAGTACACATCCGCTCGCTGCCGTCGTAACTTATGCTTTCTTGTAGATTTGTTTCATTGCTGATCCTTTCCAACATTTCGTTTCAATTGTGTTGAGCAGGAACAAGTACTGCACACTCGTCGTCCTGAACCCGAGGTGGTCCAGTGCCACTTATCTCGACTCGGGGAGTTTGGATATGAAGAAAGACTACACCAAGTTAAAGGGTGTTCTCGATGAGGCTCTCGAGGGCTACGCCAAAAAGGGAGGCCCCTTCGAAAAGAAGCAACAAGTTTTGAGCAATGATGGCACACACCGGTTCAAGCATGTGACCGAGTTCTGCTGCATCAAGCAGAAGTCTGGCAGCGTGAAGGAGGCCTTCTACGCCCTCCATCACCTTAAAGGGTTTGTCCGGGATGCTAAGAAATTGAAGTTGCCATCTAGCCTCCAAGAATGGACCAAATGTGCGGGGGCGATCACCGATGCCGATCTTAGAGAAGACTTCCATCGCATCCAGGTGCAGTTATCACGAATCATCGTCGAAGATGTCACCAATCATCGGGGGTCCTTACACAACATCAGAGGTAGCAATAAGTGCTTCTTTGTTTTCTTTATTATAGACTTGTCCACTTAGATTTGTATTATTAATCAATCTATTTATATCCCAATCCATCTACAGGGTTGCCTAAGAGGGAGATCGAAGAAATCCTAGAGGCTCAGTTGGACACCAGGACATGGACGACGAAAGAGGGCTGCAAACCGTTACCGGCACCGACAAAGAAGAAGGATCCATGATCGTCCTCCCCGCTCTTCCTCACCATCATCACGGATCATAGTTAGGCGGTGTGACCTATTCCTTTGTAATGTGTAAAACGATGTTAAAAATTCGGCACTTGTAATTATTGTGTGACACGATGAACTTTTGGATCATACTTGTGTAAAAATTGTGTATCTCGGGCTCTAAGTAATGTGATATACCTGTATTTTCTGTTTCCTGTAATATACCTGTATTTTCTGTAATATACCGGTATTTGTACAGCAGGCAGCAGAAAACTGAAAATACATTTAAATTATTCTGTGGCGCATCTTTTTATTTTTCTGTGGCGCATATAGTTCTGTGGCGCATTGGTGGCTGATGCGCCACAGAAATATTTCTGTGACGCACTTTTTCTCGTGCGCCACAGAATCTCGGTATTTCTGTGGCGCACTGTTGGGATGCGCCACAGAAATATATTTTAGTGGCGAGACTTCTGTGGCGCATCCCCCCATTTCCTGGATGCGCCACAGAAATCCAATAATGGTGCGCCACTAATGACCATTTCCCTAGTAGTGTACCATTAGTGCATGAAGAAGCCAAGTGACCCTTCTCACGGCATAAGTAGCAACATCGACTCTTTTTCTCTTTCTTCTTAATAGTCTCCCCAACTTGAGGAGCGATAACTTGAGTCTTCTTAGGAGGTGGCCCTTGTTCAACACGAGGTTGAGCACGAGATTGAACAATAGGCCGCTTCCCTAGTTGCTTCTCACTAAGAGGCTTCTTCTTCATTGGGCAATCCCTAACATGGTGCCCTTCAACTTTGCACTTGAAGCAAACAATCTTGGCCGAATGATTGACTTGTTCTTGGCCCTTCTTATTGCTACTCTTGGACTTGTTCTTGATATTGGAGTTGAATCCAAGTCCACTCTTGTCATTGGGGGATTTTTGCACACTCAACATGTTGTCAAGTGTGGCCTTCCCTTTATGACGCTTCTCCACATCTTTCTTCAAAGAGGTGGCTTGTGCCTTGTGCTATTTAGTCTTCCCTACAAGGTTAGTAGCTACACAAGTACTAGTGGAAGTTGAGGCTTCATTGTTAGAGCAACTAGGCACGAAATGTAATTCAACATATGATTTAACACTAGTGTGAGATGAAGAATTACAAGGACTAGCACATGGCATTATAGCATTTTTAGTAGAAGTTGTGCCATTGTACGTCCACATGAGGCTCACTAGATATTACCTTGGTAGCGATAGCCTCATGAGCTAACTTTAGCTTATCATGAGATACTAGAAGATCTTCATGAAAGCTCGAGATCTTCTCATGGCTTTCTTCCAATATCTCATAATTGCTAGTTAGCAATTTAAGTTGAGCCCTTAGCTCAACATTCTCCTTTAAAATGGATGCTTCACAAGAAATAGAGTTAGTAGCACAAGCATCAACATTAATAGCAATGGGAGAACAAGTAGGAAGCTCCTTTAGCAATTGAGCTTGGAGTTGATCATGGGACTTAGTGAGATGTGCAAGAGAATCTTCCAAGGACTTGACATCCTCTTCAAATTTCTTATTAGCCTCAAGGAGTCTAACAATTTCAACAACAAGCTCATCATTTTTTATTTTAAAATCATTAGCCACCTTGAGAGCTCTATCATGGGTTCTATTTACTTTAGATAACTCTAGAGTAAATGTCTCCTCAAGAGATTTCTTGGTGGTTTGTTCTTCTTCAAGAGCTTCCTTAAGATCCGCAATCGTGTTCGCATAACCACGTTCGCGGCGAAGACTTTCATCTTCACGTGCTTTCAAATCATCTAATTCTTGCTTGTACCCAACAAAGGTAGTTATGAATTCTATGAAACTATCATGAGCATTTTTATTATTTTGAAGAGCACGTTCAACCATTCCACTCTTATTCATAAGGAAGTCAAAACTATTATCCTCATTTTCATCATCATTTTCTTCATCATCATTAGATTTATATAAGTAATTTTTTGAAGATATGGAAGGACTATCAACACAAGCATGTGAAACATTTATAGTGCTAGATGTGTTTAAGTCCAAAGATAAATCATTGCAATAAGATAGAGGTGAATTATCAACAATAAGATCACCATCATCATTACAATATTTATCACTACTCACCATTGCATTTCTTTGTGACTTGCCACATGTAGGTGAAGTAGAAAAAGTTGAGAACTCATCGCGCCCGGAGGTGGAGGGAGAACAATCATTCCCACAATTAATGGACACACCATATTTGTCTTGAAGCTTGGTCCATAGCTCATGAGCATTCCGATAAGGAGAGATCGACAAAGCAACTGCATTTCTCAAAGACATGAAAACCACTTTAGAAGCTTGAGCATCTAGATAAGAATTTTCCTCATCCTCTAAAGATAATCTTTTCAGATCCTTTGGAGGAGAAAAACCCATATCTAAGATTTGCTCTATAGATGGATCAATGTCCCTAAAATAATTTAGCATGCGATTTCTCCAATCATCATAATTAGTGCCATCGAATATTAAAGAGGCATTGTGCACTAAACCACTAGACGACATCTTTACTCTCTAGGCCGTGAAACCTTATAAAGAGAGAACCCGCTCTGATACCAATTGAAAGGACATGGATGTCGCCTAGAGGGGGGGTGAATAGGCGATTTAAAATTATTACGGTTAAGGCTTGAATAAATGCGGAATAAAACTAACGTTTAATTTATCAAGCCAAAACCTAAACTAGCTAGGTTTACCTATGTGCACCAACAACTTATACTAAGCAATATAATCGACTAGGTGATAGCAAGATATATAACTTCAAGCTCAATGGCTATCACAAAGTAAGTAGCATAAGTAAGAAGCTCGGGTATAGAAATACCGAGGCACTTGGAGACGATGATTTATCCTGAAGTTCACTTCCCAATGGAAGCTAATCTCCGTTGGAGCGGCGCGGTGTTCACCAATGTGAAACACCGAGTAGCCTTGATATGGCACACCGTATCTCCGTTGTGTCTTACCACCAATGTGGCGAGGCACTTGTCACTATGTTGTCGTTGAGGTTGACAACTAGAACCTTTACAAGGATGAAGCACACTCCACAAGTTGGAGGGTCTTCACCAAATGCACCGAGCCGCCAAGACTTGATGCTTCAAGGCCGGGGCACACACCACAACTCAATTGGTGGCTCCCGGCAATGTCTTCTTAGCTACCAAAGCTTCGAGACCAACAAGGTTGAGCCACACTCCACAACCTAATTGGAGGCTCCCAACAAATCCCGTGAGCCACCAAGACTTCGAGATATCAACAACCGTCTAGGGTACCAAAGTGCCCAAGAGGAACAAGCTCTAGGGCACCAAAGCACCCAAGAGTAACAAGCTTCTCAACTTCACTCAACGAATCCCCGTAGAGGACTCAAACCGATGCAATGGCAAGAACACACTAAGTGGTCAAGTTCTTCCAACCCGAATCCAACCAAAGCAACTAATGCTTGGGAGGGATTTGAGAGGAAGAACAAAGGAGAAACACCAAGAAACTCCAAAGATCTAGATCCAAAGTGTTCCCCTCACTTAGAGGAGAAATCAATCGGTGGAAACAAGGATCTAGATCTCCTCTCTCTTTTCCCTCAAAAACTAGCAAGAACTATTGGAGGGATTGAGAGAAAGCCAAGCTTGAGAAGGTCAACAATGGAGGGGAGAAAATAGCTCAAGAGGTTGGCAAGAAGGTTAGGGTTTATTTGGGGAAGAAACCCCTTAAATAGGAGGCTCCAAAATGGAGCCGTTGGAGACTGCAGGGTGGCCGGCCTAGGCCGGCCGGGGGGCCGGCCAAGAATCTGCACGCAGGGGCAACCAGGGGAGCCGGCCTGTGGACCGGCCTGGGCCGGCCGGGAGGCCGGCCACCCCCCAGAGCCGCCCGGCCTGGAACCCGGCCTGGGCCGGCCAGGGGGCACCCCAGAGCCACCCGGCCTGTGGCCTGGCCTAGGCCGGCCAGCCTGTTTCTACGCCTTCTAATTTTCTGTCTAAGAATGTTCGACACCGAAAACGCAATAACTTCCACATACGAACTCCGTTTCCGATAATCTTGGACTCGTTGGAATCGTCACAAAGAGCTCTACAATATTATGCATAGAAACATCATTGTTCAATAGGATATGGTAAAACCAAAAGATGAAAGGTAAAACCTTTCTATTGAAGACCGGAAAACTATATCATTTGCAAATGAAGTCCGAATGACATGAAACCACTTATGTTGGAAAGAGGACGACAAATGCTACCCAATAACAAGTGAGAATATTAAAACCAAGCGAGGGAGATTTTGCTACTAAATGGAAGAGTGAACCTTCCGCATAGATGGACCGGCAAAATCTCCAACACCGAAAACTCAATAGGGAACACATATGAAAACCGTTTTCGGTGACCTTGGCCTTGTCATGACAAGCACGACAAGCACCAATACCACACCACGATAAGAGCCAAATAGGAACCAATAAAGATGATGCCAAGGATGCAAAGGTTTGAGCTATCTACGACCGATACGCTAAAGCTTACTTGAGAGCCCCTCTTGATAGTACGGTTACCTATCCTAAAACCCGGTCTCCCAACTACACCTCGAGACCGGTAAAATAGAAACCCTATCAAGATCATACCTTTTCCTTGCGCATTCCACTTGAGCTAGATGATGACGATCTTGATCTACTCACAAGTGGATCACCTTTCTTGATTGTGCTCCGCTTGGTGAAGACTCGCATATTGCTCCCCCATACACTAATATGGGAGAGACACTCTTTCGCATATCTTCACATGCCCTTATCTTGTATGTTGATCAACTTGCACTTAGCCTTGATCAACATATAATCTTCTTCTTCGCATACCTTCACATGTGCTTATCTTGTATGTTGATCAACTTGCACTTAGCCTTGATCAACATATTATCTTCTTTTAGCCTTGACTCCAACATATGGAGTTCAATCATTCCTTATGGACCAACACTACAAATATAACTCAAAGCACACATTAGTCCATAGAGATTGTCATTAATTACCAAAACAACACATGGGGGCAACCATGCTCTTTCAATCACCCCCATTTTGGTAATTGATGACAATCCCTTTTAAGAGGGTTTATATAATGAATTAAGCAACCTTGCAAGACAAGGATGCATGAGCATGAGAGGCAAATGCTTAAGAACCAAACGAAAGCATAAAACCAAATTCCGTTAAACCCTCTAAAACTTCTCCCCCATTGGCATGAAAGGGGTGAGCGTGTGGGGTGGTGGAGAAGCACAGTGAATGGCTTGGATCAAAAACCGGGCCCCACACCAAAGAGAGTGTGGACGGGAAGGAACACCCGGTTGTGCAACAAGTTCTTGATCCCTTATGGGTAAAATAACGCACCTCTGCAGAGTGTAAAGAATTGTAACATGTTAATCCCTGTTCCGGGAAGGAGCTGCGAATGCTGCAGGAAAGGAACTCCATGAAGTTCTAGCCCCTGTGAAGGATGACGGGCATAGTTTTCAGAATAAAATATACCTCTTGAAGAAATGTTTGCAAAAACCTTGCATTAGCTTGCGACTCTTTTGAGTCTAAAGCAGTAGTTAGTGCATCAAACTTCCCACCGTACATAATGAACTTGCTGGGTAACGCTGGTTACTCACCCTTTCCCCATTTGACCCCCTGCTTAGAATCTTGAAGCCAAGAAAGGAGTTGACAGTGGTCTACCGCGACATCAAGATCTTCATCAAGGAGTCAACCGCTACTTCACCAACAGGAGAACTACGATAACTATGGCAACGTAGGAGCAATGACAACAATGTCAAGGAGATCACTCTTCCAATGAAGGAGACCATGTCTATGGAATGACGAGTACAATCTTGGATAAAGATATTCCAGATGGAGTAAGTGTCATGGGGTTACTCTTCGACTACCCCACGGTGGTGATACCTGGGTCACGCCAAGAACATCTGCCTTATGACGAGGGCCCAAGGAAGGCCCAAGGAGGACGACGTGCGGCCCAAGATAGTCGACGTTAGGTCATCAGCCTCGATCGTCTTGTAAGTGCCATCGGCACCGTTCACCCGAGACCTAGCCTACCATATAAAGGCTAGGAGGGTCCCTCGTCTAGGGTAAGGCATACGCTCACGCTTATAGCCGCCATCTCAAACCCTGGCGAGATGGCCATCTCGCCATCGTAGCCACACTCAACATCAATACCAGACAAGCAGGAAGTAGGGTTTTATCCTCCGGGAGCCTGAACCTGGGTAAAAGCCTCGCCTGTTAGCCGTCGTGATCACCAGCACTCATCTCTCTCCCCCTCAATCAACCCAGGGTACTCGATCCAGGGATTTGCCGAGTCTCAGCCTCGTCAATTGGCGCCGTCTGTGGGAAGGAACGAGCGCTGGAACCATGGTCGCACCGGCCCCATCAACCTTGAAGATCGATGCCTGCACCAGGGAGCCAATCTGCTTCGGCTCCTTCGAGTACGTCAGCCACCCACCGGCCCATCGCTCGGTGTATGCTGAACTGCGTGAAGGTATGTGGACCACCTTTGGTACCATGCACTACCTCATAGACAGCCGCGGAACACTCCGATCTACGGCGGCCGCGCTACGCCCGGTGGTGACACCCGCATCTGCCTCGACTACGTCAACCACGCCTTTACCCGCCGTGGAGATCGCATCTGCTGCGACTGCGGCGATCGCATCTTCGACTGCCGCGAAGATCGCATCTGCCACGACTACAACAACCACGTCATCACCTGCCGTGATCGCATCTGCTGCGACTGCGGCGATCGCATCTTCGACTGCCGCGAAGATCGCGCTCGCCTCGACTACACCAACTGCCTCCATGGCAGAGATCACGCCCAACGCGACCATGACACCCGCATCTCTGGCTGCCAAGGAGATCGCATCGGCTGCGACCCCTGCGCCGATCAAGTCTACTTCGACTACCTTGATCGCGTCGCGGGCAAGGCCAAGATCTACATCGACTTCGACTACGTCAGCCACGCCTTCGCGCCGCGAGATCGTCCGCAAGCCAATCGCACCCGCGTCGACGACAGCGACTCCATTCCTCGCGTCTGCGGTAAAGGTCGCGAAACTCTACGGAAAGAGCCTCAATGGCGACTGTGGTACCCACCACGTTGCAGCCATTTTCGACTCCGAGCACGGCTTGGACGAAGGAAGCAGCAGTGGAAGCATCAGCCCCACTTCCCAGATTTAGCCCGCACAAGTCTATATGGTCGGCCCGTCGTGGGCCAATGACGACCAACCCGCATATCCACTGGAGGTGGTCATGCCGGACCAGGTGACACGACTCACCATCACCCGCGACATGGCAATCAGAGCCCTGAAGCACGTTGAGGAGGGCACGTACCCCCCACCAGACGCACCCCGAGAGGACCTTATGGCAGTCCAGTACCTGCTGCCAGGAGTTCGCCAACAAGCCGCACGCACCAGCATCAGCACTGAAGACCATACCACTCGCATGGCCCTTCGCTCAATGGGGGCTCGACATGGTGGGTCCATTCAAGAAGTCTTCTCCGGGCGGACACACTTATCTCCTGGTGGCAGTCGACAAGTTCACGAAGTGGATCGAAGTCGTGCCCATCACAAGTTCGACTGCCTTCTCGGCAGTTAACTTCATCAGGTCGATCATCTTCAGGTTCGAGTACCATTGAGGCGCGCCGCAGGCGCCTGGGTCGAAGAGCTGCCACCTGTGCTGTGGAGTCTGCGCACCATGCCAAACAGATCTACCCAGTACACGCCATTCTTCATGGTGTACGGCGCTGAAGCAGTCCTGCCGTGCGACATCAAGTTCGACGCCACCCGAGTGGTGGCCTACAATGAGTCTGAGGCAGAAGAAGCACTCGAAGATGACATGGACACCCTGGACGAAGCACGCGACATCACCCTTACCCGCACAGCCGTGTATCAGCAAGACCTACGCAACTATCACGGGCGGCGACTGCGGCCCAGAGCGTTCGTCCCTGCTGATCTTGTCCTCCGTCTCAAACAGAAGAAGGTGCATAAACTTGCCTCCCCGTGGGAGGGTCCATACATCGTGACAGAGGCAATCGGCGGCGGAGCTTACCGCCTGAAGGACTCGAAGACGGGGACAGTCTGCAACAACCCGTGGAACGTTGCGCAACTACGCCGCTTCTACGCCTGATCGACCCCAATTTGTAACAGTACAATGTCAAGAAGCGGCAGGTTTCAGACGCACTCTTTCCCTCGCCAGGGTACCAGGGGGGACTGGAAGGGTTTTAATGAGGCGGCCTGCTCGCAAAAGTCAATAAAGTGATTTGAGAAATAAGCTCTCCACTTTACTTTTATCAGCAAGCAACATAAACCTAGGCCGCCACCCGAATTACTCGAGGGCTGCGCCATACAGGTTCAACTCGAAAATCCTCGGCCGCCACCCGAATCACTCGGGGGCTGCGTTGTACAGGTCTAAGTCAAAACCTAGGCCGCCACAGCTGCGCCGTACAGGTTCAACTCGAAAATCCTCGGCCGCCACCTGACGCACTCGGGGGCTGCGCCATACAGGTCCAACCCGAAATTCCTCGGCCGCCACCCGAACCACTTGGGGGCTGTGCTGTACAGGCCTAAGTCAAAACCTACGCCGCCACCCGAACCACTCGGGGGCTGCGCCATACAAGTCCAACCCGAAAATCCTCGGCTGCCACCCGAACCACTCGGGGGCTGCGCTGTACAGGTCTAAGTCAAAACCTAGGCCGCCACAGCTGCGCCATACAGGTTCAACTCGAAAATCCTCGGCCGCCACCCGAACCACTCGGGGGCTGCGCTGTACAGGCCTAAGTCAAAACCTACGCCGCCACCCGAACCACTCGGGGGCTGCGCCATACAGGTCCAACCCGAAAATCCTCGGCCGCCACCCGAACCACTCGGGGGCTGCGCTGTACAGGTCTAAGTCAAACCTAGGCTGCCACCTGAAGCACTCGGGGGCTGCGCCATACAGGTCCAACCCGAAAATCCTCGACCGCCATCCGAACCACTCGGGGGTTGCGCTGTACAGGTCTAAGACAAACCTAGGCCGCCACCTGACGTGCTCGGGGGCTGCGCCACACAGGTCCAACTCGAAAACCTAGGTCGCACCCGATCCACTCTGGGGCTGCACCGCACAGGTACGATTCGAAAACCTAGGCCGCACTCGATCCGCTCGGGGACTGCGCCATACAGGTTTGTCCACAAGATAAATTTACTCACTCGGAGACTACAATCACCTCAGCATACGTACAATCATGCTCCCACTTGGGAAAAATATCTTTTACAAACTAATGCTACACAACAGCAGTCTAATAGTCTTACTCTACAGGCTCACCCTTTGGCGCATCGAGTGGCCCTACAAGTTGCTCACTGAAGTTCTGGACCTGTTGAATCATCTGATGCGCAGCCGCAAGGGTATCGGCGTAGTCATCTGTTCCAGGCAAGCCATCAAGCACCTTGTTCAAGGGAAGATGAGGCCGGTGCATTCGAACGTACGCCAGCGCCATGTTCGCCCCGGCAACAAGCTGGGCGTGCACGAGTTCCTTCAACGCCTTGCCTTCGCGGAATCTATCCAGCAGCGCAGCCAATCCATTAGGCTGCTCGTTGTGCAGAAAGTACACCCTGTGGATCTGCAAGAGGGTCTTTTTACAACCTTCCAGGAGCAAAGCAGCCCGCCAGGCGCGATCCAACATTCGAGCCAGTACCCTACCTTTGGATTTGTTTGACCAAAACTGACGAGCTTCGAGTGAGCCACCGGCGGCTTCTCCCTCCACCCGCTCGTCTACTTGACCTTGCTCGGCATTCAAGTCAGAGTTCACATCTGCATCAAGACCCAGCACTAAGAACAGTAAAAGGATAAAGAAGCCGAGGGGAGACGCGACCACAGGCTCAGCCAGATCACTCGTGCGCCTCACACCCGAGGACGACTCGCTCGCCTCATCCTTGTTCTCCAGATCCGCCTGCTTTGTGGGTGACGAAGCCGAAGCCGAAGCAGAGTCGCCATTCTTTCGCTTCAGCCGCTTCAGCAGCGGCTCCTCATCTTCATCGTCCTCCTCCAACTCCTCACTTCGAGAAGTGGCGGAGGGAACTTCATCGTCATCAACCCCATCCTCCTCAGGGAACTCTGCCTCTCCGTGAGGCCCATTCTCCATCAACGGAGGGAGACTAACATAGCTCGAATGACCCTGTCAGCAAATGAGGCATTCGAGTCAGGCAAGAAGATTCGACAGAAGAAAGACAAAAGACAAAATTAAAGCACGGGAAGCTCACCTCAGGCACAGGGTTATCGGGCCCATACGGCTTCACCGGGCACTTGACATTGCACGGGTCAGCGGCTCGGAGACTAGTGATGCTCCTCACCTTCGACTCAACGGCGTCATCGTCGAGTTCATCGCCGGCGGCATCACGCGCCCACATTGGATGGTCGCGAGCGCGGAGCGGCTGCACCCGAAGCCTGAAGAAGGTGGCAATAAGGTGAATTCCACCTGTCTCGCGCCCAAGGCTTTTCAGCAGGCCACGAAGGAGCGTCAACAAGGGCTGAGTCGCCTCCCTGTCCTCCTTCAACAGCGGATGCACCCACGCTTTCGTCTTCCGCAACTCGCGATCAGTCGCGAAGTCGGGAAGCCCTTCTTGGTCGAATCTGATGTAGAACCACTTCTTTCGCCAACCCTGGACGGAGTCGGACTTCTTCATCTGAAAATAGGTGGTGTCGCCACACACCTGGATGCCGAAGCCGCCGACTGGGTACACCTGCTTGCTTTTCCCCACATTCCTCCTCACGAGGAACAGAGACTTCCACAGCAGCCAGTTGGGTGCGATTCCCAGGAAGCACTCGCAGAGCACGATGTAGCTCGCGATGCTCAAGACGCTATTGGGGGTCAGATCATGGATCTGAATCCCGTAAGTGTACAGGAGACCACGGACAAAATCGTGGAGGAGGAACCCGAAACCCCGCGGAAGGAAATCCACGAAGCAAACGCGTTCCCCCTCGTGAGGAGCAGGGAATACCTCTTTCCCGGGAACGCGCACCGCCGCCTGGTCCACCGGCGGCAGCAGACCTTGTGCGCGAAGGGCCTCGAGGTCGGCCTTCTTTACCGACGTTTTCGCCCAGTCGCCGTCGGGCTTCTTCATCACGCTCGCATCGGCGGCGGCAATGGTGCCGGCAGCAAGTTTCCCCCTCTTCATCGCAGCCTTGCTCATGGAGGGCGGAGAAAAGAAACTGGAAGGAAGGAGCAGCAACGGAGGAGAGAGCAGTGGAGGCGACGGCGAAATGAGGATGGAATGAACTGTTCCCCACCGCGGTGAAAAATATATACCGCGGGGTCAGTTCATCCTGGCCGTTCCCCACGAAACCGCTCTCCACAACCTCATCTGGCCATCCACGTGTCGCGCAGAGATAGCAACCGTCGCCAGCCACGCCGCCCACTACACGCGGGAATCGAGGCGCCATCATCACGCCGCGAAAATTTCGCGCCCGACGGTCAAATCAGTCAATACTGACACTGGGACCACCCTGTCACATCCCATCGGACACAGAGTGTGCCAAAAACGTCAGCGCTGATGTCACCTGCGGAGGCATAGCAAGTAAGCCAACGGGCTGATGGAGCACCCGGATAGTCCATTCGAGTGCAACAAAGATACAGTAAGCTTTAAGAGCTGAATAGACTCGACAAGTCCATTCGAGTGAAAAAAAAAATTCAGTAAGCTCCATGATCTGAGTAAAACTCAAAGCAGTAAGCCAAACCGGCCGAGTACAAAGTAAGTCACGCAAAGCCAGTTGCGACTCCGTCAGCTCGAGTCTCTTCTTTACTCCCATCGGGAGCGGGCTTTTCGACTGAAGAAAAAATTGAGTTTAACCTCAATTGCAAGCAATTCAGCTTAATCTCGGGGGCTACTCCCATCGGGAGCGCTGTACGCGCTCCCGAATGACTCAGAACAATCGCAGTCGAAAAATCACCGACCAAAGCAATACTCGCAGTTTTTACCCTGCAGTCGATGTTTCGACTAAGGAATCCTCCATAAGCCCTGAACGGCCGGAGTCGACCAATTTTATTTGTTCCTTTCAGGAACCTGGTGGTGTGCCCAGAAGGAAGGAGTCCTTTACCCGACTCTACGATTCGACTAAGCACTCGGGGGCTACTGTCGTGGGGTCACTCTTCGACTACCCCACGGTGGTGATACCTGGGTCACGCCAAGAACATCTGCCTTATGACGAGGGCCCAAGGAAGGCCCAAGGAGGACGACGTGCGGCCCAAGATAGTCGACGTTAGGTCATCAGCCTCGATCGTCTTGTAAGTGCCATCGGCACCGTTCACCCGAGACCTAGCCTACCATATAAAGGCTAGGAGGGTCCCTCGTCTAGGGTAAGGCATACGCTCACGCTTATAGCCGCCATCTCAAACCCTGGCGAGATGGCCATCTCGCCATCGTAGCCACACTCAACATCAATACCAGACAAGCAGGAAGTAGGGTTTTATCCTCCGGGAGCCTGAACCTGGGTAAACGCCTCGCCTGTTAGCCGTCGTGATCACCAGCGCTCATCTCTCTCCCCCTCAATCAACCCAGGGTACTCGATCCAGGGATTTGCCGAGTCTCAGCCTCGTCAGTAAGTTAAGGCTGCGACAACAACAGTAGTGGATTAGGAATTAGAGCTAGAGTTGATCTCCAGCTTAGTGCTACGAATTGGATCTTTTCTGGATTTCATTTGCACGGGATTATCCTCTATGTATCGAGGAAGTTCTCGAAGTTTTGTATTGAATAGTGTTGTAATCCTATAGTGTTACCTTGGACCTGCTATGTTTCTGTTGTACTACTCTGAGGGATGTAATATTCACGGATAAGTCTTTCTGTGAGTGTTATGTCAACGACTTGCGCACTACAACATGCAGTGGTGTGCTGGGTCACCGCATCGCGTCTCATGACGTCTATGTTTCTATTGCCCCTGTTCTCGCCTCCGCCGTCAAAGATGTTGGGAACACCCTATTTGGTTGGGGCATTTGTTTGACAGTTAACACCCTACTCACCGCTGGCTAGGTAGGTGTGTCCATGGTGAGCTCCCTCCTCACCCTTTCCCTACATTGCTCCACCTCTCCCGCCACACATCGCGTCTAGATTGATGAGAGCATCTCCAACAGGCGCTCTATAATTTGGCGCGCTAAAAAAGTTTACAGCGCCGAAATAGCAGTTTTAGCGCGCAGCGGCCGAAATGTCTCCAACAGACGCACTAAAATATAGCGCGCAGCCGCAGCAAAAAACGTCTCCAACAGACGCACTAAAATAGCATCACAAACATATTTCTTTATTAAATATAGCTTTACAATCAAGATCCTAAAAATAAAAATAAAAATTACAACCAAAAGCCCCCAATCGTTGGAGGGAGCTAGCTCCCCCAATCGTTGGAGCGAGCTCAGCCTGGCGGCGCCGCCGCCTCTACAGGCCCGCACGCAGGCGCATCCCGGCGTCGCTCACGGCCGTGGCCGCCCGGCCTCACCCGGCGTCGCTCGTGGCCGGCGGCGGCGACCTGCAGGGTGGCGACAGCGAGCTCGGCCGGCGGTGGGCGGCAGCCACGCCGGAGGACGAGCCGCAGCCGTGCCGTGTTCGTGCCGGAGGACGAGGGCGACGGGCAGCAGCCGCGACGGAAGATTCCGTGTCAATGTCAGACGATCCAGCGCGTGCTCCGTCGCACGGGACATATGCCGCGTACGATGCCGCAATTCCCATCTCGCTGGAAGGATTTTACAGCGCGCTGGCTTTTGCTGCGGCTGCTGGAGCAACGTTTTTGCCCTTACGCGCCCAAAATGACCGGGTATTTAGCGCGCCGCGCTAGTTTGCAGCGTTTGTTGGAGATGCTCCCGGTGATCGTCTTCTACATTATCTGCTAAGGGGTTGGCAAACATTTTTTATTTGAAAAATTAACACTTTTTGTATTTTTTGTATTTTTCCTCCAAATTTGAATTTTGTTTTTGAAAAAAGGCAAAAAAAAAAAAAAACAAACAAACATGAAAGGCATCGGAGTTGCCGTCGCACCAACTCGTCTCAGTCGTCTTCCACCTTCGCCTTCGGTCCAGTCCACCTTACTCCTCTCCTCCGCGTCGTCAATGGCGTCCCCCTCCCCCAAACCCTAGCGCTTCCCACACCCGACCCACCAGCCATGGGATCCCACCCGGCGCCGCCCTCCCGCACGGCCCTCTCCCCTTTCGCGACGCTCGACCCGGCCGCGCTCGCCGCCCTCCCGGCCTCCACGCCCCTCACCGTCCGCTCCGCCGCCCTCTCCGCGCCGCACCTCCTCTACCTCGGCACGGGCGGCGGGAAGCTCCTCCTCTTCTCCCTCCAGACCCCCTCCTCCCCAGAGTTCCTCCGCCTCCTCCCCATCGGCGCCACCCGCCCCGTCTCCGCCATCCTCCCGCTCCCCTCCGTCTCCCGCGTCCTCCTGCTCGCCGACGGCATCCTCCTCCTCGCCGACCCGCTCCTCGCCCGCCCCGTCCGCCGCCTCGGCTCCCTCCGCAACGTCGCCGCCGTCGCCGCCTCCTCCCCATCCCCCTCCTCCTGCTCTCTCGCGGTCGCCGTCGGGAAGAAGCTGCTCGTCATCGACCTCACCCTGCACGAGGCCGACGAACTGGAGGTCCAGACGCGCGAGATCGCCGCCAGCGCTGGCATCGATGGGATCAGCGTGCTAGCCTGGGTCGGCGAGGACTCAGTCTTCGCAGGCGCCACCTCGGGGTACTCGATCTTCTCCTCGAGCGGCACGGGGCAGCGCGTGGACATATTTGCTCTCCCAGAGTCGGCCGGGATGCCGAGGATCAGACCGCTCTCCGGGGGCGAGGAGGTGATGCTGCTGGTGGACAATGTCGGGGTGGTCGTCGACCGGTTCGGACAGCCTGCCGGAAGCAGCTTCGTGTTCAACAGCAGGCCGGATTGCATTGTCGAGGTGTCTCCATATGTGGTGGTGGCCGGGGAGTCTAAGTTGGACGTGTACAGGAGGAGGAATGGGGCGCACTTGCAGACCATTCCGATCGCGAGGAGCCGCGCTGGTGTTTTGACCATGGCGAGTGATGGTGATGGGAGTGGTGGCGAGGTCGTTGTGATCGCTACGGCTTATAAGGTAAAGTAGGTACGTTAACTCGCCATTAATGGAACTTGTTCCTGAATTCTGATTTCTAGTTACACGCTGTTGCATTCGGAAAGTAGCTTTGTGACAACTTATGACATTTACTAATATGATAAGCAGATGCGGTCTTTTTGAGTTGACGCCTTGAAGAACATTCAACTTATAATTTGCATGAATTGAAACTAAAATGCGTATGGAAGAGAAACTTGCACTTGTTTTATAGCTTTGAATAAGCTTACGAACCAGACGATTTCCTCTTTGCTTCTACAAATGTGCAGGTGCTATCGAAAATCATAATATTGTTGGAAAAATTCCATTATGACTGACATCACTTTAACAGATTTATGCTCCAAGTTATCAGTTAATTACAAGCTGTCACCGTACCAACCAACTAGTGCTAATTAGTTCTTACTTTTCCCATTTCAATTTTTATGCTGACTGTTGTCATGTTACACTAACAGATGAATGACTTGTCCAGGTTTTCTGCTATCACAAAGTATCTGCTGTGGAACAGATCAAGGCGCCGTTGCGAAAAAAGAGCTATAGGGAAGCTATTTCTTTGTTCGAAGAGTTTGAATCTGATGGTGAAATCTCGAAGGATATGATTTCCTTTGTGCATGCACAACTTGGATTCTTACTATTCTTTGACTTGCATTTTGAGGATGCTGTTAATCATTTTTTGCTGTCGGAGACTATGCAACCAGCAGAAATATTTCCATTCATCATGCGGGATCCTAATCGCTGGTCAGACCTGGTACGTCACATTGTCAGTTAGTTGGGAAGTTGTAGTAAATTGTTAGATAGCGGTTTTACTTCATCGCCCATTTCAAAATTATGGTATAATGTGCATGAAGACTTAAGTATCTGCAAGACACCTCTTGTATTTGTTTTTAACCTATTCTTGTGTATGACAAAAGTTCATGATGAATAAAGTTTTTAGCTTCTAGTATGATTCAAGTTAATCAGTCAACCAGTGTTTTTTAGTGTATGATCTATTCCACATAATTTGAGAAGCTCTTGTAGCTAGGATATCTAGGAACTTTTGTAAATATATTATATTTTGTTAACTCATGTTGTGATCTGTGAAATAAATTTTGAAGTTCTCCTTAATAGCTTTTAGTTAAGATATTAAAACCTAGAGGATTTCCCAGCCTGATTTATCTGTCACTAGCCTTTTTACGAGGATTAACTAGCCTTTTCAATTTGTGATAGTTTTAAAAAATTGATTTGCAAATTTTAGGTGCCAAGAAAGCGTTATTGGGGCTTGCATCCTCCCCCTAAGCCTCTCGAAGAAGTTATTGACGATGGACTGGTAACACTTCAACGAGCATTGTTTCTCAAAAAGGCAGGTGTGGACACAGTTGTAGATGAAGATTTCCTTTCAAATCCTCCAAGTAGAGCTGATTTATTGGAACTAGCTATCAGAAATATTATCAGGTTTGGTGATTCGATGGTATTTATATTCATTTATGAATTACAATGAGTCTGCATGTAACGACCAATGTCTGAATGCTAAATGAATCTAGGTACCTTTGTGTCTCGCGTGAGAAGAGCTTGTCTCCTGCAGAGATGGAGGGAGTCGATACTCTTCTCATGTACCTTTATAGAGCACTTGATCTTGTTGATGACATGGAGAAGCTTGCATCATCTCAAAATAGCTGTGTTGTGGTATGTATATTTCCCTTATAAACACATCCCTACTCTGCAGCATCATGAGTTTATGACTATAAATATACTCTTATGGTACTGAAATCGGTATTGACTCTGGATTTGAACATAGAATATGGTATGCTGTAGACTCGTTCTTCTTACACTTTCATCACATATGATGCAAATGGAAAGGTGCATTGATTGTAAAAATTATGGGTGGTGCAGGAGGAACTAGAATCACTGTTGGAAACTCTGGACATCAGCGGACACTTGCTTTCTTATATGGCAGTAAAGGAATGTGCTCCCAAGCTGTTGCTATCTGGCGTATCTTAGCAAGGAATTACAGATCAGGTTTGTGGAAGGATCGTCCTAATCTGCCTGAAACGGACTCCGACGAAGCTTTGGCTGATAAAAGGTCCGGTGAGGAAATTGCTGCCATCGAAGCCTCCAAGATACTTCAAGCAACATCTGATCAGGACCTTGTTCTGGAACATCTTGGATGGGTATGTGCTTCATGCTAAGGACTTAATATCTTATAATGAGCTGTTCCATTATGTTGTCAACATTTGATATTATTGACTATTTTCATGCAGGTGGCAGACATTGATCAGGACCTTGCAACTGCAATTTTAACATCTGAGATGCGGGAAAATCAGCTTTCTGCTGGTAATTTATTTGTTTCAAATAATTCACTAGTACATTCTCCAGTTTTACTTGTGAGCATGTCATAGGATGGCTTTCGTACTATACAAGTATAGAAGGACTTTCTTTTTCCTCTTTTAAAGACTTTCTCTGTAAAATATACAAATCCTGTGATTACAGCTGATTGCATCCATGAATTTCCTTGTTTAACTGTTTAGGGCTGTTAAAATAACCTTGACATGTGATGAACTTTTGTAACATTTGTTTTGGTTGGGTGATATTCTGCAGAAAAGGTTATTGCTGCCCTTGATTCAGAAAAGGTAGGGATTCACCAAAGGTACGTATAAATGGTATGATGCATCCATGAAACCTTCAACAACTTAAACCTCTCAAGATTCCTGTGAAGAGTATTTGAACATAAAATCTGTATAATTTAATATTGATACATTTTGTGTGGCTAGTTGTTTACTTCATACTACCTCCATTCCTAAAACAAGGCGCATAAGTTTTTTCCAAAGTCAAACAAAACAAAGTTTGATCAAGTGTATAGAAAAAACTATCAACAATTATAATATTCTATCAGTATATAATGAAAGTATACTTAACGATGTACTCCCTCCGTATCAAAATATAAGATGTTTTGGACTTTTGCTTTCCATCCGTATCTAGACATGTTTTAGTGTAAGGTTCAAATGAATCTTACACTAAAACATGTCTAGATTCGGATGGAAAGCAAAAGTCCAAAACATCTTATATTTTGATACGGAGGGAGTATCTAATAAGACTGATTTAACATTGTGGAGGATGGTATTTTTCTCTCAATGTTTAGTCAAACTTCACATGGTTTGACTTTTTATAAAATTTACACGCCTTCTTTTACGGAACAGAGGTAGTACTTAAACAAACTTCAGCAACGCACTAATAATAGCAGCCTAACCAATTATTTTCTTGTTACAATTCAGCCTGTACAGTAGCATGAACCTTGATATAACTGCGTAAGCACCTTATATTTTCCATGCCGCATAATGATTAAGCGCCACTGATTGTGTTCTTAAATCTTATCAAGAGTTCAGCATAATGTCGCGTCGAACTAGTGTTTGTATGCATGTTACATCTGTTAGTGTTTTTTCTACACATGGTCATCATCAAATGTTATTCATGTCATATCCTGCGCATTTTGTTACTATATAACCTTCTTCATTCGACATTTGACAACATCAGCAGAAAAAGTTCCTTTAATATGTGGCAGTTTTGTTTGATAATCAGCTCCTCTCTGCTATCACGGAAACTTAACTAGCTAAGTTATGCAGATATTTGCAGTGGTTGATTGACGATCAGGGCTGTGATGACCCTCACTATCACACGTCATATGCTCTATTGCTGGCGAAATCAGCCATGCAAGCACTTCATGTGGAGTCAAATTCCGGAGAGCAAAATGATAAAGAAATCGACTCCAATATACAGTTCATATTTTCGTTGAGAGAAAGGTTGCAATTATTTTTGCAAGCTTCGGACTTGTATGATCCAGAAGAAGTGCTTGATATTATAGAAGATTCTGAGCTATGGCTGGAAAAGGTGTTGTGGCGATTTTCCACCTTGACGCGGTTACATGTTTATCTCCTTTTGTGTTTTGTGCTTGTTTGCTAGTCCTGTCATCCAAGTTTCAGATACTAAGGTATTTGGTTTTTTTTCTTTGTCAGGCAATATTATATAGGAAGATGGGCCAAGAGAACATTGTACTTCAGATACTGGCACTGTAAGATGCTATCCTGCACTTAATTTTTTCTTGTTGTAACTTGTAAGTTGCAGCAGGGTTAGGCATAGCTTGTCTTTAGCACTTCCAGTTCTGTTGTTTAGACTGTTGTTTGTTGGTCTGTGATGCAGGAAGCTGGAGGATAGCGAAGCTGCTGAGCAGTACTGTGCAGAGATTGGTCGAGACGATGCATATATTCAGTATGTTATCATCTGACTAGTATTCTGGGTATAGTTTATTTTATCATGATCCAATATGATTATCTCCGTTCCGTAGTTTATGCTGTCCATCTTTCTTTGAACTCAGGCTTTTGGATTTGTATTTGGACCCTAAAAATGGGAGAGAACCGATGTTTACAGCAGCTGTCCGACTTTTGCATAATCATGGAAAATCTTTGGATCCCATACAAGTATTGGAGGTATTAATTTCTTATATTACTGTCGTGATCCTGTAATACACATAGATTAATTTGGATAAGAACTTTGAAGTCTGAATCAATCTTTGCCCCAGAG
This sequence comes from Puccinellia tenuiflora, assembly GCA_012064385.1. Lineage (NCBI taxonomy): Eukaryota > Viridiplantae > Streptophyta > Magnoliopsida > Poales > Poaceae > Puccinellia > Puccinellia tenuiflora. Next base: position 409,659 of record QRDG01002225.1, on the reverse strand, counting down.
ATTATCCTCCGACATGCCTCTTCAGCTAGCCTCGGATACAATTTTGCGAATGCTGAGAGCTCGGGTGCACCATCATCGCCAAGGGCAGGTATGCATATTTTGTTCCTGGGTTCAGCCCGGGCTTTTGAAGTTTGGACCCTACTTGGGTGGACGTGTGTGCCTTATTTAACATGCTTTGCTTCTATGTTTGCTAACCTGCAAATTCCATTTCTTTTGTTCTGTCCTTCTGTGTCTGTCATTAGATAGTTCACAATTTATCGCGTGCGACAAACCTTGATGCGCGATTGACAAGATTGGAGGAGAGATCAAGACATGTGCAGCTAACCGATGAGAGTATATGTGATTCATGTCGAGCTCGGCTGGGCACCAAGCTGTTTGTCATGTACCCAGATGACTCGGTTGTTTGTTACAGGGTACATACAAGTTGAATGGTTTTTGTCGTTTAGCCTGCTAGACTACTATTTTTGCATGAGATTTGACTTGTGTTGTCGCCGTTCATATGCAGTGCTACCGAAACCAAGGCGATTCCGGTTCAGGACGTGGCCGTAACTTCAGGAAAGATGCTATATTTAAACAGAGTTGGCTTGTGAGTAGGTAGCGAAGGTAGACCAACAGAACTCCTTCAGTCGACATCCTCTTATTCGTTGCCATGAACAGCTGAGAGAGGTGGAAACACTCTAAAGCGCTTCTATTCAAGGTACAATCTTGCACAGTTTCCTCTGAGACAGACTAAAACGGATACCCTTGCGATGCATTATCATTCATGGCGAAGGGGATCAGGCTCTGATGACATTTGCTTTCTTTTTCTCCCAACACTTGAAGATGGGATGTAGCAAGCAGGAATAGTTTGTTAACTAGTCATCACACTGTAAAGGCAGGACAGGCGAGCGTTCCGGTAAATGGTGTTTGTAATCGCCCAGATCGGCTGAGATATAAACAATATTGTTGACATACATACAACAGTCTAGCTAGTACATCTCATATGCATGACTCGAACAATTCTTGTGTGAATTGCATTTTTCTCTTTGTCCATACATACATCATTTGAGATGCCCACTTTGTTGTCGATATCCATTGTGTGGTAATGCCTCATGATCCTTGGCCATAATCCATGTCCTAATTTCTATCCAGGATAGCGTTGCTTCCTATTTTATCAAGGTAGGAGAACTATTACAGGAGTAAGTTAGGAGAAAGAGAAACACATGTACATCAGCTAGGGAAGAATAGAGAAAAGGTGGTTTGAACAATTTGTTTGGTGTGGCACCACCAAGGAGTGAGCAGATGCGCGATGGTCTCCAGGCGGGTGGAGCCCGGTCTCCCATTTCTGGAACCCCGTGGGAAAATAAATACTTCTAGTCAGGTTTTTCTTGCTAGGCGGAGCCGCTGCGTCTAGCGCTGCACGTTCGGTTAATATGGTTAATTTGGTTCGGTTTATACGGTTATACGATAAATATGGTTTTGATACTTCGGTTAATACGGTTTAATACGAAAATACGGTTCGATTTCGGTAATAACCATTTAGTTTCGGTTTGGTTTCGGTTATAACCAAACTAACCACAGTTGACGCGAATTTTGAATAACACATAAATTTTCTAACCATATATTTCACTTTAATTTTTTGTATGACCAAGCTATAGATATTTTGTAAGAGATAGAAGCAAAAAAGCAATAAAATTTCGGAAAAGACCAAAAAATATACTACTCCTGGGAGTTGAACTCGTGACCACTAGTCAGAATCATACGTTTCCACGTCCTACCAACAGGCCAGTTGAACTTTAGTGAATTACATACAATTTTGATTACGGTTTGGTTTTTTTCGGTTCGGTTTCCGGTTTCGATTCGGTTATGCGCAGCCCCCCACCTTTACACATGATGCGGAGGTGGGTAGCTCCAGCGCCGTGTCACACCCCTGCCAGGATGGGCTGCACGGACATGGTCCATGGGCCAAGTGGAATGGGCTTGTGTATGGATGGGTATGTACAAGAGGAAACAGAGCAGCGAAGAGAAGGGGATCGAAGGACAGAAACAGAAATCGGGTTGCTCCCGTTCCTCCCTCCCGTCTCCTCTACCTCTCCGGTGGCCACTCTCCACAAGTGGTAATCTCTTACAGCGGCCGCTCTCCACAAGCGGTTTATCCTCCTCCTCACGCTCCGGTGATCGCTGGCAGCCACGGGTTTGGTATCAGAGCCACAAAAATCCCACCCAAAAAATCCCAGAAAATTCCCCACAAAAAAAAATTGCCAATCGATTTGGGGCGATGGTGGTGGCGACCACAACCACGGCAGCGACCATGAGCGCCATCCAGGAGAGGTTGGACGATCTCAACGTGATGCTGCGTCGCATAGCCGCAAGGCAGGACGAGATGCTAGTGAATTTGAAGAAGACGACGGCGGCGCTCGCGCCCATCGCCGCAACCACGTCGGTGTTCGTGCCGGATCGAGTGCTGGTGCAGCAGAGGACCAATCCCTCGTCATCCTTGACCATCTCGGAGCCTAGGGCCGTGGCTGTTGATGCCCTACACATGGCACGGTCCTCGCTTCATCCGCGCCCACAAGGTGTTCGACCATCGACTTGGGCGTCAATGGCGGCAGAAACCATACTGCGGCTGTGTTCCCGTCCTTGGTAAACACAGAAGCAGCGCTTCTCACGCCCCTGGAGCCCTTGCTGGACAAGCAGCTGAAGTCGTACATCGACCTCAAGTTCAACATGTTGACACCCACCACCTGTTCGATGCAATGTAGCCATGGCGACAATGGCGTGCAGAAATTGGCATTCATGCTGGCAGTGAGTTCAAGTTCTTCCGAGACTCCGCTGCTCGACGCCACTGACTTCAGCCCCACGGCATCTGTCACCGTCGTTCCAGTGGGCGTCAAAGCATCTCGAATGCTACACCTCTCATTGGCAATAGAATGGCTGATGAGGTGGTCACCCATGTTGGAGGCTTATCCTTGTTTCTGGAGCTTGAGACAAATTCTGTAGAGCATGTTACAGGAACTAATGAGGAGCTTGAAGGAAAGGTTAACAATGGCAGATATTTAGATCTTGGATTATGTGATGTTGGGTTGGTCTCGTTCGTAGAGGTCAAGCTGCAGCAACCATTGTCAAGGGAGAGTAAACAACCTGGACTAGGTGGAGTTGGACTAGTACTGCCTCTACTACCATCAGAAGAAGGCATGTTGCAGCAGCTACTGTTGAGAGAGATGCAACAACAGGGAAAAATTAATGCTACACTTAGCTTACCATGGGATCGAGGAAAACATGAGTTTCTGTTACTGTATTTAGACTGGCAGTTACCATGGGATCAGGCAGCTTCAAAAACGCTAGTGAGAGATGTGGAGATGGACAGGTACACCCTTGCAGAAGAAAACATGCCAATTGTTCTCTTTGATGTACATATAGTGGCTTCCATTGGTCTGAGAACAACTAGTGCAGCTGTGCAATTATCACAGGTTGATCATGTTAGTACGTACCACTGGGATCTGATGCTTTTGGGAAGCAATCTGCAAGCATTTACCTATTTCCTTACACATTGCCAACAATGTATGCATGGAATTGCAGTATTAATGGTACAAATAAATTTGTACAAAGGTGTTTCCCCAAGAAGCTCCAGTTTCAGCAATGAGGGAATGGAAAGAGTGCACTCGATGTTACACAATTGGCCATCATGGGACCGCAATGGTTTTAGTCCATGGATGTGTGTTATGATGGCAGTACTATTGCAGGTGGTGTTCAGAGAGTGGGTGCAAATCGAAGTGCCGCCACAACAACGTAGTGAGGTGATAATCATTGCCGGCAAGGGAGATAATTCATTGTCAACATCCTTTAGCTGGGAGCAACTTGGGAACAGGACTAGTGAAAGCGGTGTCATGGTCTGGCTTTCACGAGTGGAACAAGAGTCGTGCAAGTGGTGTGGCTTCTTTATCTTGACACAATTTGCAAACAAGCTTCAATTCAAACAATGGGATCCCGGGGTCTTAAAGAATTTGGTTCCAGAACTCACATTAAGGGCAAGCGAGGTGTGTCACTGGACTTCATGGCCGAGAAGAAGATACTATGCAGAAATTCGAGATTGTTGCGACCTGTGCAAGCCATTGCTTGGGGGCAAGCAATGTTTTTTGGGGCCGGTAATGTCACACCCCTGCCAGGATGGGCTGCACGGACATGGTCCATGGGCCAAGTGGAATGGGCTTGTGTATGGATGGGTATGTATAAGAGGAAACAGAGCAGCGAAGAGAAGGGGATCGAAGGACAGAAACAGAAATCGGGTTGCTCCCGTTCCTCCCTCCCGTCTCCTACCTCTCCGGTGGCCACTCTCCACAAGTGGTATTCTCTTACGGTGGCCGCTCTCCACAAGCGGTTTATCCTCCTCCTCACGCTCCGGTGATCGCTGGCAGCCACGGGGTGTGACACGCCGTTTCGGTTGAGGTGTCGGACGACAACCCGGAGGAGGTGACGATCACCTACGATGTGTTCTTCCAGCACATCTTGTCGAGCGAAAACGCCTCGCCGAGGACGAGCTGGCTGTCGCTACGAAGGCGGTGGAGGACGGCGAGGAGGGTGCTCCGGCCCGCATCAAAGCTGTAGTGGACGAGCACGAGCTCGCGACGACTCAAGTATCTTGGCTTCGAGTGAAAAAGAAGACCGCCATTCGGATCTAGTCCTAACTATTTTTAAATCTCGTGCGAACTAGTTTGTTTAAATTTCCAGTAAGATTATCGTGGATCAGTGCTGTCCGAACTCTTGCTGAACGAGATTATACGGGATCGGCTAGAGATGCATGGTTTGCTCATTACTGGCTATTGTGAGCACACCCTCCATTTTTAGGCTGGATTGGCCGTTGCTTTCGAGATATTTGAAAGCCGGGACCACCTAGTCAGACACATGAAAATGTATCTTGGTCGACATAGTCGACCGAGAGCGACTCTGCTCTAGCTTCAACCAGACGTGTGCCATGCGATGATTGAGCCGTTTCTGTTGCTGTTTCTGTGGTTGTGGACTCAGAAAGCTCATGGAACGGAACGACCAAATTAGCAAGAAACAAAATGTGTCAAGAGAGCAGCAATCCAAGTTGTGCTCGTGCCTACGTCACGTGTCTTGTCCCGTCCTACGTTCTCGCCGTGACGTGGCGGCCTCTGGCGACAGAGAGATCCCATCGACGGCGAGCGGCACTCCGGCCGCCTCTCGATCCTTCGCCAATCCTCTCCTCACACGCTTCTCCCGTACGTGTCGCGTGAAGCTTCTACGTCCATCTCCTTCCCCACACCATATATATCTCACCATTTTCACTGATCACTCCAGAGCTCGAGCTAGCTAGCTACCCAGCAGAGACGACACACGTACGATGGGCATCATGGACGCCCTGTCGGAGCTGTGCCGGGCGGCGACGCGGCGGCGGCGGATCAAGAAGCGCCCCCAGCTGACCACGATCGAGATGAAGGTCCGGATGGACTGCGAGGGGTGCGAGCGCCGGATCCGCAAGGCCCTCCGCGGCGTGAAGGGCGTCACCGGCGTGGAGATCGTGCCCAAGCAGAGCAGGGTGGCCGTCACCGGGTACTTCGTCGACGACCCCGCCAGGGTGATGCGGCGGGTGGCGCGCAAGACCGGGAAGCGGGTGGAGCCCTGGCCGTACGTGCCCTACGACGTCGTGCCGCGCCCCTACGCGCCCGGCGCCTACGACAGGAAGGCGCCGGCTGGGTACGTCAGGAACGTCGAGGCGGCGGACCCTGGAGGAGCTGCGGGGCTTGGTAGGGCGTCGTCCATGGAGGTCAAGTATGCGTCGGCGTTCTCCGACGACAACCCCAACGCGGCCTGCGCCGTCATGTAATTTGTTCTAGTTCTGTTCGTAGTACGACTAGATTGTACTGCTGCTTTCTTCTATTGGCGTGTATATATACACAGTATTAGTAACTAATCAGTGTAGTGCTGACCGGCCTGCATGTGTAATTATTTTTTCATGGACGCTCACATGGGTAATCCAACATAGGCTCATAGCCCGTCTCGGTTTTTCCTCCTGTTGGATGAAGCAGGGAGTTTTTTTTTAATATTATTTTTTTAAATCGTAATTTGAAGTATAATACGTGGATTTAAAATATTGCAATAATAACACATCGTTGGCTCCCGGCGGGCCGAAATGAGTGCGGCCGTCTGCCCAGGTGGATCAGGAGTGTTTCGGCCAGCAGTTTGACGAAAAATGACATTTTTATAGTTTGGCCCTCTAGATTTTTGATACTTATGATCTATCCTCTAGATTTTTGATACTTATGATCTATATCGTTGATCTAAAACACATATTTCCTAGATTTTTATAAAGATGGCATACGAACATTGGACCGTAATTAATCCAGTGCGGCAGTAGATGGAAAATACGTACATTGGACGGTAATGAAAAATATGTTGTCCCGCCATTGTTTCCCGCTCTTTGTCTTCCCGTCATTGTTTCCCGCTCTTTTTTTTCCGGCATTTTCTCCCGTCCTTTCTCTTTCCGTCATTTTCTCCGGCCCTTTCTGTTCCCGGCATTTTCTCCCGCCCAATTTTACCGCCAAAAAGCTACCGTGGAATATCTCCCGCCCAATTTTACCGGCCTATAAAAAACCGTCTCCATCGCTCAGTAAAAGCAAACATGACGAAGTCCTAAAATATACCACCTAAAATATATCTAATCTTACCTAAAATACGACTCCGTCATGACGGAGCAAGCCGGACGCGCCACCGATGCAAATTTACTAGTGGTGTGTCGCAAAAACAGCGCACCACCGCAATATTTTGGCTCGGCTGGTCATGTGGGTACCGCGTGCCGATGGCGCGTCGGCGTGAAAGGCACAAAAAAGCGCCGGTCAAGTGTCCGGCATCTCCAAAACGGACACCGATTAGGGGGAGTCGGACATAATTTAGCCGTCGACTGGGAAAATGCTCTAAAGATCATTGTAAACTTTTACTAGACGCCCCCAAAACTCATCGTTTCTTGTTGTTTTCCTTGCAGCAGCATCCACCAATCCAAAACGTCTAAAGAGAACAGTCATAATGGGCAATGGACAGAGAGAGACCCGAGTGCGTGCCGCCGGTGAGACAACACAACAGGTCCATCGCAGGGTCGACACGTAGTCACCCTGCTCCGGTGGCAGGCACATGTCATCAGGGCAGTGGTACGCAGCAAAGCCCCCCTGCCACGTCAGCACCAGTTCTTGCCTGGTGGTGCCTGCTGACCTCTCACTGCATGCTGCCGTGGTACGTCACATGATGGGCGGATCCATCGACATGCCGGGGTACGAACGACACATGCATGTTCGGTTCAGTCCGACCAAACCGGAGATGACCATACGTCGTGCGTATTACTCTCGGATTTAACTAGGCCACACATACGTACTACCGCCATCATGGTACCGTCAAGTGCTTTTAACAAAAAAATAGTCAGACCGGATTAAGGTTTTTTTCCCGATAAACAGCGTTTTATTAGACCAGTTACGATATAACCAGAAGCGTCCACACCCAGTCTCTGCACAACTAAGATGCACACAACCGCAAGAAAGGAGGTAGAAAGATAAACTCCAATGAAGATGAAGAAGTCTCATAGGAAAAACATGTCACATGCGACGAAAAGTAATCCTATGCTGTCGGCGGCCCAATACACAGATTATGCTGCCACTCATGTCGGGTAAAAATATTTGTCGCCACTTGCTCCAATCGCGAGCATACCTCAAGAAACATGTCTCGATGTACTGGACTCTAAAAAATAGATTACTCCCGAAGATAGTGAGCACAACGGAAGATCAACTGCATAGGAGAAAAAAATAAGTATACATCTTTTTTTTTTGAACAAGAATTAGTATATATCTCAACCGGCCCTCTCAATAGCTGGTCTGACAACTATACTGAATAAGGATACTGAGAGCATCTCAACCGGCCCTCTCAATAGCTTCTCCTACCGATGTTCCTCAACGGGTACTTCTAATAAAAAATCTGGCCCAATTTTTTGGTAAATACAATCAAAATGCAATCGTATTGTAGAGTTTCAAACATATAAATTAGTTTCATATGAGTACCGACGGCTGAAGAAGAACCGTTGACCGGCCCAGGCAAGACAGAGAGGAGGTCAGAAAGCGGCAGCGCTACTTGTCGACGCCGCCTGATATAAGAGCAACTCCAGCCGTCCCCCCACGAAGCCCCCTCAGGACAACTTTTCGACGCCGGCGGTCCATTATCCCCGTAGTCGCGCCCTCAGGACCCCCCAAGGCCTCGTTTTTTGCCGGATTTGGGCCAAATTTTAACCGGCGTCCCAGCCCGAACCCAGCGCGCCGGGTTCGCCGGCGAAAGGGGAAATGGCGCGAAACCGAGGGAAACCGCGCGAAACCGCGCGAAGGTTCTCATGGGCCCGCATTGTCAGCGGCACAATGCTTCGTCTCCCGCGTCGCATTACTGCGCCTGCCGCCGGTCAGGCTGCCGCCGTCGCGTCAAACCGGCCACGCGCCGCAGTTATTGCCCCGCCTCCTCCGCCGGTATTTATTTACTGCCCCACCCTTCGTCACAGCGAGCACACCCATCTCGCCGAGCACGCACGCATCGACCCCTTCTTCCCCTCCCAAACCTCGCACACCACCGGAATGGATCCAGCAAGCGGCGCGGCGGCCAACGGCTTCGGCCGGACCTGGCTCCAGGACAGGGAGGCGCGCCTGCTGTACGAGGCGGGCTACCCATGCCCGCCCGGCATGAGGCTCCCTGGAGACTGGCGGCTCAGCCAGATGGGACACCCGGTCCCCCCCGTCCCCACCGGCGATGAGCGGCTGGCGGAGATCTACGCTGCCCGCGAGCGGCTGACGGAGGAGGAGCAGGCGGATCCCATCTGGGACCCCGAGAACAACATGCGCTGGAACACGTTCTTCGCCGACCGCCGCCAGCGCCAGCTCAGCGACTACCCCGGCCCGGCGGCGCACGCGCCCAAGCGCAACAACAGCGACGGCCGGAAGCGGTGGTGGGGCATGCCCGGCCGGTCGCTGGCGTACGTCCTCGAGTACATCGAGGACGGCAATGAGCCGCGCCTTCAGGGCCCGTCGGCGCGCCAAGGATGGACGCTGAGGAGGATGTCCTTCTCGTCGTCCTCCTCTTCCGACGCCGCACGCTCCTCGACGCCGTTCGCCCGCGTCAAGGAGGAGCCGGCGGACGAGCCGCCACGAAGGAGCGGCTCCCGCGGCATCGTCATCAGGGAGCCCGGCACCGGCACCGGCGGGAGCTCCTCCCGCATGCTGACGCCGAAGAAGGAGCCCGGCACCGGCGGCCGCGCCCTCAAGAAGGCCTTCAAGAAGAAGGCCGTCATGAAGGAGGAGGCCTACGACGAGGAGGAGGCCGTGCGGGCCGCCATGGCGGCCAGCCTCAACGACGTCCCTCCGGCGCCGGTGGACTTCGCGCTGGAATGGTTGGCCCGCGAGCACGAGCGGGAGGAGGAGGAGCGCCAACGGCGCATTGAGGCCGAGGAGAAGGAGCTCCTCGCGCGCTACGAGCGCCGCCGCCGTCGTCGTGCTGGACTTCGCGCCGGGCCGGAGTACGTCGTGCTGGACGACAGCGACGAGGACGGTGTCGGCCCGAGCCAGCACGGCGGCGGCGACGGCGCTGGGTGCAGTGCTCCTCCTCCGACCGGTGGCGACAAGGACGACGACGGCGGGGACTACACGCAGTTCTACCGCCAGTTCGGCATGTAGACGCCGCGCCGCCGTGTTTTTTTTGTTTGATTTTTAGTTATCTTGTATGATATCCTCCATGTTCGACGAAAAAAACGTCAAGTTTGAATAAATTTCGTCAAATTCGCGTAAGTTTCATAGTTTATCTCGTGTTTTTGCCATTCCGCCTGGGGCCGAGGTCAGGAATCGGCCCGCCCCCAGGCCGATTTTTTCCGTCGGCGCCCCAGCAGGCCCAAAAAAAACGCCGGCAAATCGACCTGGGGAGGCCAACGGCTGGAGTTGCTCTAAGCGGCGGCTTCCAAACAACGATGAGTTTGACAATCGAAGTGGGAGGGTTGGCCCGCGGAAAATGACAACAACGACGACGGTTCATATGGGATAAGAGAGGAGACGAGAAGAGATGAGATGGGGAGTGGAGAATGCCTGGTCCGACAATTTTACCGATAACAAGACCACGTTTGGGTGAGTTTTCTCTGTACGTAGGACGCCCAATCGCCGTATTAAGATAATTTTCAGAAAGAAAGGTGTATATATTGTTGGACGGAACGTCTCAAGTGAGAGGAAAGCAAAGCAAGCAAAGGTGGCTAGGCAAGTACATCTACTGCTACTAGGCTAGTACTCCTACGACGCTGAGTCGCTGACACACAAAGCTAGCCAAACGCGAACGACGGCGTTGCACAACCGTCAATGCCCTGCTCTCTGCTCTGCACGGGGGTGAAAGTGAAGCGATTCTCTCTTGCTCGCTCCATGGCCATACTCCTCCTCCTTGCCCGTGCGTGTACTATCTCGATATGGGGCTCTTGTACTTGTGCGACCTAGCTTGGATCAGGGAATCAATAGCCAATAAAGGATTGAGGCAGATCTTCACCAGTCTCTTTCTCTAGATCTCCTAGGCCGGAGCGACGAATCTGACCTTTTCGCGAAACTTTAACCAAAAATGAACTGGTTTTGAAGTTTAGCCGCATCTAACCCTTTTCAGCAACGCCAAACATTCTGGCGTTTACCTAAGCTGAGAAACGCCAGCGTCAATGGCGTTTCACCTCGGTCCACGGTATCCCCGGTCCGCTGACCCAGCTGACGTGGCAGATCTAGAAACGCCAGCCCCGATGGCGTTTCTCTGTGTAGCTCAACGCCGAGGTCTGTGGCGTTTCTAGGTCTAATAACTTACGGGCCCGTCTCCCCCGCCCGACTCATTTCTGTTCTTTCTCCCTCCCGAAACAGAGACAGAGCGGCGGCGGCGGAGGCGACGGCGGCGGTGGATCTTGTTCTTCTCCCTCCCCGGTCTCTCTAATGGTGTATTGAGCAATATCTTCTCCCTCCCCGGTCTCCCCTTGTCTTCCTAAGGTAAAGTCTTCCGTTAATCCCCTCTTTTTGTTCTAAAACTCGAACCCTAGATTGGTAGTTGATGCTAATAGAGACTGTAGTTTGATTATGGTAGTTTATGGTTAATAGATTAACGGTTGACGGTCTAGATTCATGATTATAGTGGTACATTCATGGTTATTTTATTGTTAGGGTTTGACTATACCGATTATTTGTTGATGTCCCGGGCTTGAACATGTAGGATGGCTCCTTTCTATCCTGGGCTTGAGCAGGAGTACGATCGTGAACATCGTGCACGGGCAATCGAGAATCGAGAGGTAAGAATTAAGAATTGTTCACTTCATTTGCCGGTTGTAGGTCCTATTTTGTGGTAAGAGCAAGAATGTATTGATGGAACTTGCTTATTGTTTGCAGGTTCTAGCTCCTATGCGCTTTCGTGGCCACGATGCATCCTACATGGCGTACGATGTGCGGTACGAGGAGTATTTTGAGAGAGCGGGTCTTTTAGGCTTTGTATGCCAGTTTAGACGCACCCCGCCGACAATGAACCACACGGCGCTCACCGCCCTTGTGGACCGTTGGAGGCCGGAGACACACAGTTTCCACCTCCCATGTGGGAAATGACGATCACTCTGGAGGACTTTGCCATGATCACCGCGCTTCCGATCGATGGTGCCGCTGTTACTGGGAGGGTGGATAGCGACGGCTGGCGTGAGCGGGTTGAGGGGCTCATCGGTGACTGCCCTGACCCGCCTCCAGAAGGGGTTAAGGATCCTAGGCCAGCCGGTGTCCCGTATGCTTGGTTACGAAATAGATTCCAGCAATGCCCGGAGAATGCTGAGCCGGGCGAGATAGAGCAGTATGCTCGAGCCTATCTATGGCATCTGCTGACTATGGTCGTATTTCCAGATGGGTCAGGGGACACGGCCTCTTGGATGTATTTGGACGTGTTAGGTGACTTTGATGCCAATTACAGTTGGGGGTCGGCAGGTCTAGCCTTTCTATACCGGCAGGTAACTAATTATTTTGCATTAATACTTGTTCTATGGATTTTATAACTAAATATGAAATTTGACTTGAAATTGTGATATTGCAGTTGGATCATGCATGTCGTAGGAGGAAAGATGGTGCGGGGATGGGAGGTTTTACGTGGGCTATGTCAATTTGGATGTGGGAGCGCATACCTACTGGACGTCCGGAAAAACTCGAACGCTCTCCCTGGGTTTGGCCCGATGGAGAAGATACTGAACGGTTTCCCACAGTTGCATACACTTGGGACAGAGTGGAGGCCTACACCGGCAAGTCGAAGGGACGATACAAGGCCTACACCAACGAGCTTGACACACTCACGCATGACCAGGTATATCTTGGTTCATTTTGTATCATTTACCATACATTTGTTACGGGACATCATTTGTAAATTTTGGTTCGTTATCCGTGTTGTAGGTTAATTGGAGGCCGTATGCTCTTCAGAGACCATTTCCTCTAAACAGCATGTGTGAACGTGACGAGCACCTTTGGCGGTGTAGTGTTCCACTCATATGCTTTTACGCTGTCGAGTGGCACCTCCCTCAACGGGTCGCTAAACAGTTCGGAAGAAGGCAGCGCACCCCACCGGATGTGCAAAGCACTAGTGTTCAACTGCATAGGTTTGTGAATGACTTTGATACATTTTTTCCTGTTAGCGACATTGTAAAAGTGTCTAATTTATTCATTGCAGGATGGATCGCCAAAGGTGTCGGAAAGAGAAGGAATGGGACACTAAACATCGAGAATGGATTGCCTTATGGAACAAAAGGGAGACTCTTGTCGAGAGGGATGGGACAATGGAGAGTGAAACCCTTTACATTAGGCACCTTCAGTGGCTTGGACGACAGTATCGACTTAAGTTGAAGCCTGCCTGGACCACGCAGGATTGCCTGGAGTTAGGAAATGAGGATGGCGATAATGAGTTCAACCTGACGGTTAGAGAGAATGCGGGAACTCATAGAGACTATGCACCTGTTTTTGACCGAGTGGTACGTTCATTGCATTAAGGTCAACGTTAGTCTTATCAAATGTGGTTATCAATAATTCCATTATTTCAGGGTATGGAGCTGAGCCGAAGCGTTAACGAAGCCGGATTTGCTCTCCAGCACGAACCTGGTTCCGATGAGTCCGAGACCGTGCTGAGGGCAACCATGAAGGTACATGGCTTTCTATATTTTTTTCGTCCTGTTATATACCGATTTTCTTCTCATATGTGGGTATTTTCGCAGAGGTTGATGAAACGGTGCCGGCAGCTGTCGGCATTGCTCTCATGCCACCGTTCTAGCAGCACTAGAACATTAGACTCGCACCGTTCAGCTACAGCACATGCTTCCTCAAGTCATGCTAACGAGGACCAAGACGAGGAGCAAGAAGGGAATGACAGTGAGGAGGAACAAGAGGATGACAATGAGGAGGAACAAGAGGATGACAATGAGGAGGAAGAAGATGATGACAATGAGGAGGAAGAAGATGATGACAATGAAGAGGAGGAGGACGACAATGAAGAAGAGCAAGAAGAGATGGATATAGCACATGATGCACCTCAATCTACTCAACCCACTCAACTTAGTCAGCCGAGGAAGAGGAGACCACCGAAGGGATACAACCTGCTTAGTCCTGATGCTCCTCCTCGTCGTAAGGCTCCGGCGCGCAAGGCAGCGGCTAAGAAGGCACCGGCGCGCAAGGCAGAAACTAGCAAGAGGGGTAGGAAGAAGTAGAACTACAAGTTGTAATTTGTACCGTTGCAAACATATTTTGTGTTGCGAAAACCTATGTATGGATCGTATGCATGTCCTGCACTTTAAATGGTTCCTTTAACTGTTATGTTCAATTATATTTGTGCTACAAAATTTCTGTCATATTTTCTGTTGATAAACGGCAAAGCAAAGGTTGCATGTACTTTCTGCCGTAGCAGAGGACCAAACGCCAAATACAATGGCGTTTCCAGTTGGTCCAGAAACGCCAAACACGCTGGCGTTTCGGGACTTAGGATTTCTCTGGGATGAGAATCGGCCAAAACGTTCTGTCTGGGATGAAAATGCGGCGTTCCAGCGTTTCAACACGCATTTGAAACGCCAAACACGCTGGCGTTTCGGGACTTAGGATTTCTCTGGGATGAGAATCGGCCAAAAACGTTCTGTCTGGGATGAAAATGCGGCGTTCCAGCGTTTCAACACGCATTTGAAACGCCAAACACGCTGGCGTTTCGGGACTTAGAATTTGTGCCGAACATAAAAAATGGCCGAAAAAGCTTCTGTCCGGGATGAATTTGTGGCGTTTCTGCGTTTCAGCACGCATTTGAAACGCCAAACACCCTGGCGTTTCAGAACTTAGGATCCAGAATTTTCTGTCTGGGTCGATAACACCCAAAATTTCATTTCGAGAGGATCGAGATCAACCAAAAGAAGGTTCACGACAGGTTTTCGACACACATAAATAAGGTTTACCACAAGTTTCGACATACATAACTAAGGTTCACGACAAGTTTCGACATACATAATTAAGATTCATGACAAGTTTCCGACATACATAATTAAGATTCATGACAAGTTTCCGACATACATAAATAGGGTTCACGACAAGTTTCCGACATACATAAATAAGGTTCACCACAACGGAGACATGTTACCGACCACAGACTATATGTCTAGGACACGGGGCCATTTTCCCTTCTTATCACGCTGGAGGTCTTCAGCCCGTGCTATCTCCGCTCTCTCTCGCTTCCTCGCCCTCTCCGCCTCACGAGCCTCCTTAGCACGGCGCTTCCTCTCCTCCTCCCTCTTGCGTTGAATCTCTTCACGACGTTTGCGCTCTTCTGCCATCTTCTCTTCACGCTCCATCTCGAGCCACCTAGCCCTAATCTGTCTACGCTCAATTTCCATGAGGGCCAAGGTAGAAGCCGGTTGCTCGAGATCTATCCAAGTGTAGTACGAACAAAGAGGAGGGGGGGACTGCAAGAAAACAAGCACCATTTAGTCATATGTACTGAAATGCAAAATTTTAGTGACACTTAGTGAATGACATACCGGTGGACGATCATATGCGTTTCGGGGTCGCTCAGGAGAACGGTTGTAATTGGGACACATGAAGAACCTTCTTCCTCTAGTGGTGGAATTCTCCGTGCACACTTTGACAATACAAGGATCATCGCACCAACAAGTAGGAGTTTTGACTCCTTTGTCCTTACCTTCCTTGTCCAAGTTGCTATGGTTCGCCTTTCGTGGCCTCCATTCTTGATCAGCACAAGGCGGCCTATCGCTAGGCTCGGAGGAAGCCATCTATACAAGAAATAACAAAAGTTAGCAAAATTCATGAATCAATGCAAATAAAAACTTTGTTAGCAACGAGTAATTACCATTATGTCGAATACAAAAGTTAGCAAAAGTCATGTATGTCAAGAACTTGTCGAAAAGTGCCTAATTACGACCCCCCCTTCTACCACCTCCACGAACTCCAAGCAAGAACCGAAAACCACGTGCACGACCTGTAACACTCCCGCTTCCACCACCTCTACCACTCCCGCTTCCACCACCACCTCTACCACTCCCGCTTCCACCACCTCTACCACTCCCGCTTCCACCGCCTCTTTCACCACCACCTCCACCACTCCCGCTTCCACCGCCTCTTCCACCGTCACCTCTACCACTCCCACTTCCACCTCCTCTTTCACCACCACCTCTACCACTCCTTCCACCTCTTTCGTTTGTACTTGAATTGTCACCCTTGCGTTTTTTCTTTCCATGAGAGCAACTCCTACTGTTGTGACTTGATTCATTGCATTTACCACATTGGTTGGTACCACGAGGCTCCATGAAATGCCCGCTGCCCCATTGACCCATGCGGGTGGTGTATCCACCAAGTGCGTCCATGTCATTTCTAAACCGCTTCGTCCTTCTCCTACCCTTAGTATCAACCATGAGATCCGGATCCGGCCTAATAGCAGGGCCATGATACTCCGGCCATTGTGATTGGTCCAAATAGGGCTCGAATCTTGCCGCCCATGTCGATGCTACCGTTTGCAATGAGAACTCATTCAGCCTGACAGTATCATCGTGACAAAGATCCACCGCCCTTATGTTCGCTGCCGTTATAAGGTGCGAGCAAGGTAAGTGATACAACGTAGGCCTCATGCATGAGCACTCACGTGTCTTGAGCTGCACTTTGAATGATCGAGCTCCATACTGCACACCATCTTGTGTTGTCCCTCCTGGCTCATTGATTTGGTAAATCCATTCGTTGTTGTCAAAGCACACCCCAAATTGTCTCTCCGACTTGCTATTTTGTAACTCCATCCACTCTTCGACTTTTGGGGGATACATTTTTCCTTCATCTATCAATTTATCAGTCTCAATGGAATGCTTTTGAAAATAAGCGTTAAGCTTATGGAAGGTGTATTCCGCTATAGCCGTAACCGGTAAAGCACGAACACCTTTGATGACATTGTTAAAGCATTCCGCCATATTGCTCGTCATGTCTCCATATCTCCTACCGCCGTGGTCGTAAGCACGTGCCCACTTGTGCTTCTCTCCAAAATTCCTGTCCAAAAACTCTTTACCTCCCGCGTTCACCGCATCACGGAGTTTATCGAACCGTCTCGTGAATGACCGGGCAGTGAATGCCACACAAACATCTGTTAGATCATCACATAGTTGTTTGTTCTTACAAGCCCTATAAAAGTTTGCGACAAAATGCCTCATGCACCATCGGTGGTGTAGCCGTGCATGCCCTGCAATCTCAATCTCCATTGCGTTGAGTATGCCTTGATGTCGATCCGATATGATGCATACCTCCCTACTAGGAGAGAACACCCTAGTCCTCAAAATATGCATGAACCATTCCCAGTTATCATTGTTCTCCGCTGACACCAAAGCAAAAGCCACAGGCAACACCCGGTCACCCGAGTCGTGTGCCATTGCAATCAACATTGAGCCCTTGTATTTGCCCGTGAGGAATGTGCCATCTATGGATACAACCGGTCTACAATGCTGGAATGCCTTGATGCATTGGTCAAAAGTCCAGAAAGCACGACGGAACACTCCATCAGTGTGCTCGACCAAATGATACATACCCGGGTTTCTGTAGGCCATACCTACCAATAACCTCGGGAGGCGGTTGTATGCTTCTGCCCATCCACCATACAACATCTCAAATGCGGCTTGCTTGGCCTTCCATGCCTTCCCATACTTGATGGTGTACCCGAAAAAATCCTTCACAAGGTCCATCAAAAGCCTTGGTTTTATGATTGGTTCATTCTTTATGCTATTGATGAATTTGTATGCGATGAAAGAGGAGGTGAGCTGGCGGTGCTTCGTGGATGGATTTCGGCCACGCTTCTTGCACATGTGATGGGCTTGGCAACTTGTTATGTGCCATCGCCCGTCGCGCATCGGTCTTGCACGAACAACCCATGAACATTTTGGTTGATCACAAACCACGGTTGTAACGTGTTTTCTCGTCTGAGTGCTCAACAATGAATGGCCTATGGTGCTTCACGGCATACTCCCGCAGCCACATCTGCAATTCTAACAACCCTGGAAACTTCAAACCTTTTTGTATACGAGACTTATTGTCATCATCATCTTGGGTTGTGCTTGGCGTCGCTTCAAGTTCTTTAGTCTTCCCACCATCAACTATGGCATTATCTGCGAGCGTGAGATCATGGAATAATGGTATTCGGTGATCCCGCCCTACAACTTTTCTAAAGCTTGGGCTTCTCTCGCCGTGAAACCATCTTCATCCAATTCTTCCGGGCCCTCGTCATCCGAGTCGGAGGCGTAGCAACGCCGATAAAACATGTCTCGGTCCATATCATCTTGTGCGACATGTGCCTCAATGTCACCAATATCAGTATTATGATACTCATCCTCCTCCTCAGAATCATCGTCATCGATGTCTTCCTCCTCCCTATCTTCATCCGCCGTGCCAAACTCAAAACCATGTTCTACATTGACATACTCTTGTTCATCGCCTTGGTCACTATCATTCATATCCAATTCAATTTGTTGGCTCAAAGGAGGTTGACTTATATCATTCATCTCGATCTCATCATCAGATGGTACATTCCGAGTGGGAGTCATTGCATCATGTGGGGAGGCACACCGGTTCAAGTCAATATGCGACCGATCACCTCCGACCTTGGTAGCAAATAATTCAAGAGACTTGTCTTGGGATGCCGCCACAACCTCCTTGTATGCCCCCCAATCCAACTCGCACATGATAGGTATTTTCTTTTTTCGAGTATGATGACCCGATCCAACAAAATATCTTCCCTCTAGTTCGACGTTGTCCCTTGGATCGGTCCATTTAAGAACTTCCTTCACTCTTGCCACAACCTCCAAATAGGTAGGACTAGTGCGAAAGACCATCACCTTCTCCTCATTGTCCACATACTCGACATTGCTACTAAAAAATTCTTCCTTACTTACATAATGGACATTCACAATTCTTGACATCTAAAATCAACGACAATAAATGTAATGAATCACATGATCATTTCATATACAAACAAACCACAACCTAAACATATCTCAAAATGCTACATATAACTAATACTCTCGAAATCTAGGGTTTGGATAAGAAGGAGCAATGCTAAATAATCACACACTTTGAGCCACTCAAATCGTGAGAGATTGTAGAGATTACCTCGAAGTACTCAAAGGACTCCGATTCCACAATCAACTCCCTCCGATTTGGAGGGATTTGGGAGAGGATAGAGTCGCCTCCGCCGCCGCCTCTTGTCTCTGTGTCTGTTAGGGTCGGGGAGAAAGAAAGGAAATGTAGGTATCGGGGAGAGTCGGGGCCCGTAAGTTGTTAGATCTAAAAACGCCACAGCCCCCGGCGTTGAGCTACACAGAGAAACGCCATCGGGGCTGGCGTTTCGAGATCTGCCACGTCAGCTGGGTCAGCGGACCGGGGATACCGTGGACCGAGGTGAAACGCCATTGACGCTGGCGTTTCTCAGCTTAGGTAAACGCCAGAATGTTTGGCGTTGCTGAAAAGGGTTAGATGCGGCTAAACTTCCAAAACCAGTTCATTTTTGGTTAAAGTTTCGCGAAAAGGTCAGATTCGTCGCTCCGGCCGATCTCCTACCCAGCTACGGAGCTACCCCATGTCTACGCTCAACACAGATGTACTACTAGTACTCCAACTTACACCGTCTACACCCACGGTACTGTGCACCAGACATTTATACGCACCTCTCTCTTTCTATATCCGTAGTAGCATGATCATATAGGGAAGTAGCAAAAAAAAACATCATCTCTCGCGACCGGGCGGCCGGGCCGCGCCTCCGTCCGCCCGCCTCCAAGTCTCCCTCTCCGTCGTCCCTCCCGCCGTCGCTGGTGCTGCGCCGGCCCTTGGTCGGGCGGTGCCGATGGCGGCGGAACCTCAGCCTCTCCCCTACTGGTTCTTGGCGGCGCGGGGCAGCGGTGGTCAGGAGGTGCAGCTCGGCGGCGCTGGTCCGACGCGGCGGCGGGGTCTCCCTGGTGCAAGCGCGCGTGGTCGACGTGGTGGTGGTGCTACCATTGGTGGCTGGGGCGGGAGTGGTGGATTCCGGCCCTGCAGGCCCAGATCTGGGCCCTTTGGGCCCGATCTGGGTTAGGGCGGGTCTGCCTCGTTGCCCCCGGTTGGCCTGCTGAGCGGCTTATGACGGAGATGACAACGATGACGCCACCCTTGCTGCAGCGTGGCGGTGGGAGCTTCACGCGCCTGGATGGGTCCTGCCGAGCCTATGGACCGATCTAGAGGGTAGCAGCGGTGGCAGCCTACGGGCAGCAGCATGGCGGCAGGGACTTTACGAGCCCTCGGGCGCGGCCGGGCCTGGTAGGCCTGGTGTGTCCCTGCTGCCGTGTCCGGTCGGCACCCGCCGACGGCGGTGGAGGACGTCCTCCAGGTGGCTGCGCTACTACCGCCCTCCGGTTGCAATGGCTTCGTGTGCTTTCATCGTAGCGTCCGGTCGGCTATCGTCTATGGTGGTGGAGCTTGTTCCCTCCCGCGTGGTTGTGATACTGTCGGACCTTGTCTACGGTTGCTTCGTCTCGGGCTGGCCGACCCTACTACGTTTGCCGTGGTGAGACGACGATGGTGACTTCAAGACCGTGGTGGCGTTTGGTGGTGGGTGGCAAGATTGGTGGAGCGCTACAGCTTGTCCGAGATGTGGTTTTTTGGGGGTCGGGAGAAATCCCTGTCGTTTTGGCACTGACGCGGTGACGCTAGTGTCACCCTTCCTTCTTGAGGGGCGTTGGGTGTACCTCTTCCCCAGTCCTCGGAGCGTACCGGGGGAAACCCTAGCACCAATCCGGGCAGCAGCGTCGCCGTCGTCGCTTTCCTTCTTGGAGGTGCTGCTTGGTACGCAGCAATGAGTGCTAGGATCGTGGTGGGAATTCGCCGGAGAGGACGCAGCGGTTGCGAGTCACTTTCATTTTCGTTGATCCGCCAGTGTCGGCTTTGTTTTCTCTTCCTTTTCTTTTGGGCATGACTGTGTTGTTTGCCCCAGCAGTGACCTCGTTGTTGTATCGGGTGGTTGCTATATTAATATAGCGGGGCGAAATCCTATTTCTTCAAGCATGATCATATATCTACATGGAAATGGCAATACGCAGCATGCCATATACTATCATGCATATTCAGTTATTGGCCCAGCACTGCCAGAGAAATCTCCACATATGGTCCATACCAAAAAGTGCAACGCCCATATCCATCGTGCACACTCTATTAATTTTCTTGCACTATTGCAGATCAGTGCTATATACCTCAAAATTGCTAGATTTAGGGTGTGTTTGGTAGCCCGGTTGTCCTCAGAAAATCTCCTCCCACCCCGTTTTTTTCTGTTTGGTAGCCTGGGTCGTGCGCCTCCGCCCCTGCCCAGCTCGCCCTGAAATGGCTCTCAGCCCTGCCCGCGAGAGAAGCTCAGATCGAGCTTCGCTGCTCGGCAGGGCTGAGCTCGCCCGGAAAATTTGCCCCTGCGCCCCGCACTTGGCCTCCGCCCAACAGGGGTCACCCACCCCCACCCTCATTTCTCCCCCAAATGGTTCTCTCCCACTCCATCTTCTCTCTACCACGAGCAAGCTCCTCCTCGCACCACCACGATTGGCCACCACCGCCGAGCCTCTCCAAGCACCACAGCCGACCGCCGCCATCGAGCTCGTCCTCGCGTCCTCCACCCGCTGTTCGCCGACCGCCGCCGACCTCCAACGCGTCGAGCTCGTCGAGCTGAAGCCTGTGGAAGAGGATGGCGTGGCCTCCTCGCGCTGCAGCCCGTGCATGCCGCCTCCGAGCATGGAAATGGAAGGTGCGGCCTCCAGGCGGCGGCTCCTCTCACCGCCAGGCTCCAGCCCCGCCTCGCACATCGCCATTCCTGGTGCAGCGCCGCCGCCCGGCGTCCGCAGATCCTCCGCCGTCCTCGTCCTGCACGGCGTCCGCGGCTACTTCCCCGTCCTCGTCCTGCACACCAGCTCCTCCGCCATCCTTGTCCGGCACCAGCACGACCGGCGGCCGTAGCAGGAGGGGTGCATGGCGGCGGCGCACGTAGCAGGAGGCGCATGACCTGCATCATGGAGCAGCACGACCTGCGACCGGAGCAGGAGGAGCGCGTGGCGGCGGCGCACGTAGCAGGAGGGGCGCGTGGCGACCGGAGCAGGACGGTGGAGCTCGCCAGCGGTGGTGGGGCGCTCGCCGGTGGCTCCTCTCGCCGGCAACGGTGCCGGAGTCCAAGCCCATTGCTCCTGGGGACCTGATTGCTTTTTCTGTTTTGTAGTCAGGGACCTATTTGCTTTTTATTTTTGTATAGCTTGGCTCAAGTCATTCGGCGTACCAAACAAGATCTCAGCTGAGCTCAGCTCAACTCATACAATCTACCAAACACAACAATTAAAACACACTTGTATGAGGTTGGCTTGGCTAGACTCAGCTTGTATGTGCTGAGATAGGCCACACAGGCTACCAAACACACCCTTAGGAGATTGCTAGATGGATGCCCACCGGCCACCACTATGCGTCTAATAGCATGTGTATATTTGCTATTTTTTACACAATTTTCCAAAGTGGGTGCAACGACACACATATCCAAACTAGTTTAGAGCATCCCGGCACCTCTGAAAATGACTCATTTCCATTACATAAACTAAACCTAAACCTAAACCTAACCTAGGCACCAGGAAAGGGCTCGCTGGGTCCGGTCTCGCATTCATTTGTTGCCAGTCTGGTGAAGTAAGCTGGGTGGGGTGGTGGGGGTGGGGGGGGGGGGGGGGGGGGTCCGGCCTCGCATTCATACGCTGCCAGCGCCTCTCCGTCGTGGCTTGGTGCGCATTGAGCGCGCACGCGTGCACTGCCTAGTCGCTAGGGGGTCGCCCAGCAATGGCCCTGCAAGTTCTATTTCACCAATTAAGCACTTGCAAATTCAAATAAACGGCTCATTTTTCATTAAAACTTACACAAACTAAACTACTCCAGTCCCCGCTGAGCGCGCACGCGTGCACCGCGCCAATCAACCCGCACACTGCAACGCACGGCGATGTCTCGCCGCCTTCCGCTCCCTTCGCTCCCAGCTCCTGCTCTCTAGCTCTTCTTCTTTGCGGGCCCGGTGGCTAATGCCAGCATGTGCATAGAGTGGTTGCAAGCATTTTCATATAAAGTATTTCTACTGTATCAAACCCACGCGAGCAATAAGGTTGACACTACCAGCCCCGGAACTACGCTGTCAAACGCAGTCATGTTCGCACCCAGACCGGAGTCTGGAATAAACTATTCTATAAGTTGCTAAAATAATAATAATAAAAGGGAGTTGTAAAGTAATTATTATCTAACAACAAAATAAAAAAACAAAATAAACAAAACTGAAATTAAACTTGAAGGGTTGTAAATGTAGGATTGAACGGAGCAAAAGCGGGGTCTAGGCATTCGGTCTCACTAGTACTAGAGGTGCAAACTAAGTGGAAATTTACAAGAGATACTTCTTAGATACATTAGTAGGAAATAACCTAATAGTGGCGTGTCAATTTGCCCTGTAGTACCGCGTTTTCCACATGCCGTTGGTTATGTGGTACTCGTAGTAGCTAGCAGCGGCACGCACCCTACACGCCACCGTTGAAGTGTGTCCCACACGCCACTGGCTTCATGTTAGAACTGGCACGCACTAGCGGACGCCGCTGTTGGACGGCCGGAACTCAAATTTAGTCGAAATTAATATTTTTGAGTTCGAATTAGTTGAATTTAATAATCTTGAATTCAAATTTATTCATTCAACTACAAATACAAAAGGGATTCAAGTTGAAAACAAAAAAAACATAAATTGGCCTACATAATGAGATAATAGCAAGGTGAACATGGGGGCATTTGCACCTGGTTTGAAAAAACATTTTCGGAATGTTCAAAAATTCTGAAAAAGAATATGTGCACGCACATTTGCAGATTCTATGTGTGCACCGAAAGTTTCGCGGAGAAACGTCTTTTTACTTGACCTATGTAAAAAGACAAAAAATGTACTATATCTGTCCTACATGCGTCACAAAAATTTCTCTTCTTTGTGAAGGAAAAACTCAAAATAAAAATATACCTTTTCATGAAACTTTATGTCGCGCACATGTTTATGCGAGATGTATGAGTTGAATTTTATTTTGAAACTTTTTGACTTTTTTTACGACGTTTTAAATATTTTTTTCAAAAGTGGGTGCAAATACAAAGGCACCATGAACTCGAAACCGTACAGCCCGCTTCGTTAACCTCCCGAGGACAAAGGCGATGAAGGTGGTGAAGGCGATGAAGGTGATGAAAGCGATGAAGGCGATGAAGGCGGTGAAGGCGCTGAAGGTTTGCACAACGACGACCGTACTCGTCTGCGTTTGGGCAACGGCAGCCGCCTGCGCCCGCGTCCACAGCCGCATGCATGCTGCGCCGTCTGGCTCCGTCGCTTGGGAAAGCGGCTACATTTACACACACACTTACCGGTTTCCTGCGCAACGTCATTAAGCCGAGAAAGAAACTGGTCCATGTAGATGACATGCGGGCCATATTTGTCGAAGGCACGGGCCGAACAGTGTCCGGCACCGCCAAGCCACCCCCAGAGTTGGAGTTCCGGATGACGGTGCCAGACATGATTTGGGCTGGACAAAGCCTTTAGTAACCCCCGGTGGCCGTTTTTTCGGTTCACAATCCAAAGGTCCTTTAGTGCCTGCTTTAGGACCCCGTAGAGGTTGCTCTAAGAGCAACTCCAGCCATCCCCAAGCCCCCCAGGACACCCTGAGGGGGGGGGGGGGGCATCAACGGCTGGAGTTGCTCTAATAGCTATATCAAGAGCCCTATCGAGAACGCCGGTGGAGATAGAGGAAGGACGATAGTACCTAGCGGTAGCGCCCGGTGTGTTGTTGACTGTTGAGCAACAGTTCGTAGTACCGGCCGGCGTAGCTACCCAGCTACTAGTGTGCATGCTTTGTTTGTACCTAGCCCTACCCTGCCCCCACCCATGTCCAAATTTTTCTTGCGTTTTCAGGAATCTAGTGTTGATCCACTGTGGCATGACTATATAAAGGTATAGATCGTGTGAGTAGAGTTGCTAATTTCCTAGCTCTAGCTAGGGAAATATATCAGAGGAGCTAGCTAGCTAGGAACAGGATGGAGGAGCTGTGGAAGGACTTGTCCCTGACCTCCACGCCGGCGGCACTCCAGTACCACCTCAGCTCCCCTCCCGCCGTCTACCTCCGCCATGATCCCCGTCCTCAGCCGCCCCGCACGCCGCCGCTCACGGCGCTCACCCACACCTCCTCCTCCCTCGAGTTCAACTACCTCGGCCACGCTGCTGCTTCCTCCAACTCCACCAGCTCCGGCGACGACTCCCTCCACCACATGCCCGCCGACCCCTTCGGCGCCGCCGGCAGCACCGACATCTTCTCCTCCTTCGCCCCCAGCGGAGGAAACAACAACAGCGGTAGGCTTGATCTGCAGGCGGCGTCGGTGGGGAGCGACAACCGGCGGCAGCGGCGGATGATCAAGAACCGGGAGTCCGCGGCGCGGTCGCGGGCGAGGAAGCAGGCCTACGCCAACGAGCTGGAGCTGGAGCTGGCGCAGCTGCGGCGGGAGAACGCCATGCTCGTCAAGCGCGAGCAGGAGCTACACGTACGTGCTAGCTAGCTATAGCTTGCAGATTTTTTTCTTCATAGTATTTCATTGCGCATGCACCTACATCTACATGCTTGAACTGAATCTGCCGTCGGCCTCAAATGGAAATGCAGGCTCGTTTGGCGCTGGCGGCGCAGGTGCCCACCCTCCTGAGGTGCCGCTCAGCCCCTCCACCATGATCCATCCTTTCCAAAAGCAGCGGCTCCTTCCACCAATGCAGCGTCGAATTGGAATCACTACCAAATCAGCTAGTAGATGACTTACTAGCATTGTAGTGATAATTAGCTATGTGGATTATGTGTGAAATCTGCTTAGGGATGGCAATGAGCACCCTATACCCGCGTACCCTCCAGGTAAAAATCCTATTAGGGCAAGCCTTTGGGACTAAAAAACCATGGGTATATAAATAGGAAAATCTTATGCCCATCGGGCAAAGATGGTACGGGCATGGGATTTCATTACCCATACCCGTGTGCCCTTGTACCCGTATAAATTCTATCAAATGGAGCTTAATTGATATGTGGCACTTGAATAATGCTTATTTTATGACCTTATGTATGGTTAAATTATATTGATATGTTTATTATATGGCCGCATAACCTAAAAATTTATTGTAATGATTATCTTATGGCCTTATGTATGGTTAAATTATTTATATATTTTGTCGTGAGTTTATGAATTTAATGTATACCCTTATGTGTGGCAGTTTATGACTACGTATGGTCACATTAATTATCTTTTTTTTTGTCTCAACTGATATGTTGCAAATGTCGGTATTTTTACCCGCGGGTATTATTTTACCCTGTCGGGTGAAGGGTATGAGAAAAAGTTGTACCCGCTTGCAGATATGGGCACGGGTAATGAGCAAGCTCGAGGGGGGGCACGGGTAAGGATGTGGGGTGGCTCCACCCGCACCCATATCCTGCGGGTGCCATCCCTAAATGTGCTTATATATAGCTAGCTTTCTCGCAAAAGCAAGTTGTAGTATATATCCCGTAATGTGCTTGGATCAATGTCTCCTGAATTTTTTGAGGGGATTCATTAATGTACTAGACTATTAGTGGATCGAGCTAGGGAATGGCATTTCTGTCACGTGGATAAGGTGACAGATGCATGATAAGATTGATTTCATTTCTGGCCCGCCGGGGATTCGAACCATTTTCTTCTCTGGCCCTACCATCTTGGTTTTTTCGATTGTCCTAGGCTAGCGGCGGCAGCAAGATGTGGAATCCTATGTACTCCACAAACATATATCTCTCCCTGCTCCCCCACCCACACCACATGCAGCACATAGGCGCCTACCGTTATGTCCGGTTAATGTTGTCAACTGTGTCCTGCAATGTGCATTGCTACACTGCTCCACAATAATGCATGCAACAATGGATACATGTCACTCCACTTCCGGTCGGTTGCAGTCTTCTTCCCTTGCGAGTCTCTGTTTGGCAACATTTTTGGACAGACATGCGTGCTCTATCATCCACCGTCGAACGACAGACATGCATGTCAGCTGCTATTACATTACTGTTGCTCATCTACACAACAACCTACATTGACTTTGAAAATAGAATATTATTTTGGTGCTAAGGTTGTTTACTGTAGAAAAAAGGTGTACAAGTGATCTACAAATAACATAGACGCGCCGAGTAGGGAAAAGAACTCGGTTTATTAGCTAGTCACGATGGAGAGTAACTTATGTTACTACTCTATATTACTACCTCTATAGTACATAGTAATATATGGTTGGTGTCATGCATGTCTTTATTTATTAGTATGTAGACTTATTTTATCTTGATTTGTGTGATATTACAGTAACATAGTATGTTACCACAAACACCTCTCTCCTCATTAACTACTGGCCACATAATCAAACTTGTCTTGATATGTGTGATGTTACTAGCTAAGTTACCCCATTGTGGCTAGCCTTAGGCACTTTTGAAGTTTCTCTGCGATCTAGGCAAGTGACGATTGACCGAATTAATTGCTCATAAGTCCGATAATTAATTAGAAAAGACTAATAAAGTCCAACTGGAAGCGTATACATTGGCCTAATTAAATAGATCATTGGCTAAATTGCATGTAGATTGGGAAAAGGAAGTGGTTGAGAGCATTTTTAAGAGATCATTAATGCTAATTATATCTAACTCTTGATAAAATCTGATTTTGGTATTGTGTCTAATAAACTGAGATGGAGGGAGTATTTATTTAGTAGCATGATTGTTTCTATGGGACGACTTCTGTTTTTTTATAGAGCTTATACAGGAAAAATATATTTTAAGGTTGTATGGACCAACATATTTATGGTGAAGTTTTGTAGGATTGCCTAGTCATCAACATAAATGGACGGATGATAATGGGAACCCGACAGTTATGATTAGTTGACGATGTGGATAGTTTACATATAAATATAGATTATCATAAATTATTTTTACTGGGGTTTTATTTTATAGATTTGGTGCGAGCGACATACACAAACACGTTCCTCCTAAAAAGAGGAAGATGAAGGCGACCCTGATACTACTTGATTTACGAGTACTTTCCATTGATAGATCCCAAATGGACACATGATGCGATGGGTTATAAACAACATTATTTTTCTTTGCAAGTTTGGTTGCACGGATGGGCGACACGCAACGCAAGCTTTCCTTGTTCCCCTTCACATCAACTACCACATAGAGCCAGTACACCACATGCGTCTTTTCTTTCTCCTTTCTTTTCCTGTGTTTGTGCCTGCAGAATATCTTCTGACTTTTTCAGGATTTCAGATTCCCTACGTCCATCTATGTATATTGTATGTTCCCTTCCGTTGTAGTATTCAGTTGATCGAACACAAATCAATTTCAAAACTGTTCACTACTCAGTAACATTTCAGCACCGTATGTAAACTTGGGAACATATCGCGTGAAGATTGACTACATCCTGCAAATCTGCAAATCAATGGAACATGAAACATCTATAATCATTTCAAACACTACTAATCTTGAGTTTTTAAATTCAATTTTAAAGAAATCGGCCTCTACGGAGCTCGTGATCTACTTTGATTATTCACAATAGTAAACCGCACAAAAATTGGTATCAACACCATAGCAGCAGAGTGACAGTCCCTCTTCGTGGCGAACTGGTGATGCTACGCACGCTGCTGGAAAGCTCCTAGTGCCCTAGGCGCATAACAACACCTCCTCACCCTTCCAACTTCCATTGTCTTTTTTGTGCAGATCCACACCATCCTCAGTTGCATGGTTCTCTGTTCTTCGTATGCCACTAGTGTTCGACACAAAAGTCCGACACTAATTAAATATAATGCCATTAGTGTCACTTGCCTTCGCTTGGCAGTGATTACAAAATTCCTTCAGATCCTGCAGCAACGCATGTTCAACGAGTCTGTGATGCTCTCGTCCAAGTGCTGGTTCAGTACTCTCTCCGTTCCTTTTTACTCTGCATATTAGGATTTTGTTAAGTCAAACGTTTTAAAGTTTGACCAAGTATATAGAACAAAATACCAACAATTCTAATATCAAATCAATATAATATAAAACTACATTTCATTGTGAATCGAATGACAATGGTTTGATACTACGAATGTTGATATTTTTTCCTATAAAATTGGTCAAACTTTGGTGAGTTTGACTTAAGACAAGTCTAATATGCAGAGTAAAAAGAAACGGAGGGAGTAGAACGTGTCTACGCCGAAACTCGCCAGCTGGGAGGTTCTCGCTTCCTGTAAGCAGCAATTCCCTCGAGCTCCAGCTAGGGGGCAACCGGGCAAGTCGTTCTTAAAAATGCAGGATGCAGGGATTGTCACAGTACTTCCGACAAAAGGAGGTGGCCCAAGAACATGATGCTGCTGGGCCACCCAAGAGGCTAGAGCGATAAAAGAAACTATCCGGTATGGTTACATTAGTTGTGTGTGTGTGTGTGTGTGTGTGTGTGTGTGTGTGTGTGTGTGTGTGTGTGTGTGTGTGTGTGTGTGTGTGTGTGTGTGTGGTTATATGAGCTCGTTGGCCTCTGGCGAGGGGGTTGGCTTGGATTAGACAATTGGAGTTAACACAAAGATGGCTTGGTGGCTGAGGTAGGAGGGTAGGAACGGGCCACCGCCGTGGAATCTTCTATTGACTAGATGACCCATTGTGCCAACCGGCGCAAATGTCCGAGTTATGCTAAATTTATTGACGTAAGAAAAAACATTATAAGTTATTCCGAAAATCACTACTTTGCAAACATAAAGCCGGTTTATACACAAATCTTGGTGCATACAGACAATAAATTGTTGCTCAGCAACAACACCTGGCATCGACAAAAGTAGATAAACTTCAATACATAACTTAGGCAGTTTCAGGAGTAAAGAAAAACTCCCTCCCGTGTCGCCCCCGCTTGGGCGACACCGGAGGCTCCTACCCAAACCCTAGCCGCCACACCCTCAGGCCGCACCCCTGGCTGCTGCCTCCGGTGGCGGCGCCCGTCTCGCCAAACGTTTGGAGGGTTCAGAAGGCATGCATCGGTGATGAGGCGGAGCGGCGGCTCATGGCGGCGGGTGCGTGCGGATGGGTGGCGCGTGGAGGAGGAGGTGTCCTGGTGGCGGCACTGGTGCGGATCGGCGAGGATTTTCTCGGCGGCGCGGACGTGCTGCTGCCATGGCAGGCGGCGACTTCGCCGGGTCTAGCCTGGATCCGATCTGAGCCTGCAGCTTCGGTGGCAGCTGCGTGCTTTGATCCTGCCGGGATGCTTCGGTGGCGGGCAGGATCATCTTCTCCTCTACTTCCGGCTGCTAGCGTGGGGTCTGCTGGGTTGGTTCGAATAAAGGCTGTGGTTCTAGGGATTCTCTCACGCCAAGACGAAGATCTGCCCATTGCCTGCCTTCATTGATCTGGTTGCAGTGACATGTTCCGGAAAGCTCCACCGGCGAACTCCATTGGGCGAATCATGCCTGGAGATTGCTGGATCGGGTGGAATTTGGTCGTACGCACCCATGTTTTACTCTAACCGTTTGGGTTCAGAGGGAGCGCTTCGAAGCTTTGCTAGCTGTTAATATCATGGGCAAGTTCTCGTCCATGATGTTGGCGGAGAATGTCATCGATGCCGAGATCTGACGACTAACAAGGGTTGTTCGAGTCTGGGCGGCGATGAGGAATTAGCTTGGTGATTGATGAATTGAAGCAGCGGCATGCAAGTGGGGGCGACTGCATAAGAGAAGTTCATAGTCTTACCTTTCAGGGTGAAAATCCAAGGTCTGGTCTTAATTGGTTGTGCTTGGCAATGTCCCTATTGAAGGCATTGTTTTGAGGGTGAAGACTTTCTTTAGGGTGAAACCTATATCGGGTGACGACGGTGCTTGTGCAATGTTTTCTTCTTGGAGGCGTCGCTTATGTAGAAGCTGGACTTATGGTGTTGTCTTGATGGTGTTAGTACTGCTGCTTCAAGTAATGGATCACGTAGCGGGACTTTTCTTTTTCGTAATTTTTTTTTTGGATGTGTGCATCCGTAATGCTGGTAGGACAATGCGTTGTTACAAAGCCTGGGTGTAATTGGTATCTCCGCG
The DNA here is from genome assembly GCA_012064385.1 of Puccinellia tenuiflora. Taxonomy (NCBI): domain Eukaryota; kingdom Viridiplantae; phylum Streptophyta; class Magnoliopsida; order Poales; family Poaceae; genus Puccinellia; species Puccinellia tenuiflora. The sequence goes on along the minus strand of QRDG01002225.1, from coordinate 378,996 downwards.
ATATTAATATATACTATTTGTCGAAAAAACGTAACTTAGGCAGATAATCTGTACGTGGATAGCATCCAAAGGTTCAAACGGTGTCAGGCTCTCAGTGTGCTTTGGAAATAGCGTTCGCTCATACTCGCTCCGTTCTATATTAGATGATTTTCAAATGTATGTATCTAGGTGTAAAATATGTCTAGATACATCCATTTAAAAGTCACCTAATATGGAATGGAGGGAGTACAAAATATGACCTACTCACCTACATGGGAATGGTCATAACAACGATACAAAATATGACCTACATACGCATGATCATAACCACAACACAAGTGAAGGTAGAGACAACAAATAGGCAGAAATACCCGCAAAAAAAATTAAATAGGCAGATAGAGAGGTTGTCGCATCAGCTCGACGGCGCAGTGAAGAAATCAAAGCTAAGTTACAACATACATCGAAATAGCAAGGACGCATCACCCAACAGAGCAACTACTGTTTCTTCTTCTTCCATGATCCAGCCACCAACGCCAACCCTAGTTTATAAAAACCATCAGCTAACAATGAATCTCTGTAGTCAATGGGTTAATCAATGGACGCTATCTTACGAAAACAGGAACAAAGAGAGGAAGGGAGCACTCACCCTCCTGCGCCCGGCTGCGTCGCCATTGATATTGTCATCATGTTCTTTGCTGATATTTTCACTAATGCCGATAGTCTGATATTGGCATATTGTCATCCCTGAAGCTTTCGGATATTGACACACAATAAAACACCCGAATAGAGTTCGATGCTAAGAACCACTTAACTATAACAACCGAGTGAGTGGTAATAAAACTGACAACTTCAGATCTTGGTAGGCATGCCAACTTCCAGGAAATGATTTTAAATTCACTCTGAGGTTTGTTCAATTATTTTGTCTTGAATTGCTGTTGGAAACCACATTTTCGAGATATGATAGCTACAGTTTTTCTTCAGGCTATAGGGGCATGCAGGGTCTTCACTATTCATGTTTGCAGATAGAGAAGAAGATAGAGTTAGGTGCAGCAGGATTTTCAGGGAGGGCGACATCCATCATCTGAATTAATTTAAGCCTCTCTTATTAGAGTTGCTGCCTGTTTGAGCCAATAGTGAGATGAAATACAGAGGGTGTTCTGATTCCCCTGCTCATTCAGTGCTTCAGGGTGTGGCGAAATGGCACTTTCTAGGCATCTCGGGTTAGAAGCATCTTCTAATACAGCAGTTACTGAATTTGACAACCTATGTCAAATTATTATCACGGCTAGACCTCAAGCGGTTCGACAGGATACCATAGACCAGTACAATGTCTCCAACCTATCAACCAGGAGTAATTAGCCTGGTGCATATGTGATGCCATGGTGGCCAAACCATAACCCAAAAGCAATGTAATCATTCTGTTTTAGCTGGTTTCTGACCCGAATATAAATTAATGTATTTATGTTGTCAAACCAATGAGAAGCCTAGCAAAAACTCCCATCAGAATCAAACTAACAAATGATTGCTACTGGTAGGTGGTCACCAGGGCTTAGTTAAGGCAAAATATTTCTCCTGCACACTCCAAAGGAAGAATTAACAAAAGGAAGACAAACAGCTGTAACTGCGTTTGCACATGGATCAGTTGTTTTAACCAATATGATTCATGGAAGATACAAACTGCCTTTGCGTCGTTCAATACAGTCTAGCGGTCATGAGAATTTGGTGCTATTTGGGACTGTGTTTTTCCAACTCCAGGCATGATCTTGTAACAAATGCTTCATAGTTATTTTGGTATTTTGCAACCAAGAGCTAAATGGGAACATTTCCAACCTTCTAAAGATGATGCCCTTACATTTATGAGGGCTATTGTGCTAGTTTTATTTTAAATAAGACGAGTACTTTCGCAAGTCATGTAGTACCATTATTTTTTGTTCTCGACTTAGTCGGCGTAGAGCGGAGCAGTAGTTTCATCCTTGACAAGCGCGACGATCCTTGCTGCATCGTTTTTGTCCGTGACGCCTAAAACCTCCAAATCTGGGAATGTAGCCTCCGGGTGCACGGCCCACTCTAGTACTGCCTTGGAGATCCTGTCCCATTTCTTCACCTGCTTCTCCTCCAGCTCGGTGATCCTGACATCGTCGTTGAACTCCTTGTCCACCCTCTGGTACACGGTGTGGAACCGGATCCCCTCGCACACCATGATCACCAGCTTCGCTAGCATGCTCTTGGGTTGGGCGTATGGGTCGCCGCCCAGCTGCACCTCCTGCGCCGGCATGTTAGAGGCGGCGGCATGGGTGGCCAGCGAATCGATGGCGGCGGCCATGCTGACGCAGCCCAGCGTGACAGCCTGCAGTCCCTTCTCGCCGACGATGTCGTTGTACCGGCCGCCGAAGCCGAGCCACTCGGCGTTGCTGATGAGGTGGGTGCCCTGCTCGTTGTTGAACTCCCACCACTGCTCGGGCTCGGCTTGGGTCTTGAAACCGACGAGGTAGAGGTTGTCCATGCGTATGGCGAGCGTGATGGTGGAGCTGCCGGTGCTGAGGACGAGGTGGAACCATAATTCGGGGATCTTCTCCTCCGGTGCCAGCACGGGCTGGAAGACGTCGGGCTGGCGGTTGCTGCAGGATTTGCACACGTTTTTGCGAACCCAACGGATGAAGTCGCCGTAGTTCTCGCCCTGCACCGCAAACGGATACGTAAATTTTGGGTTGTCCTCCATTCTTCTTCTTCTTCTTTGATGGTTCTAATCTATCTATCTATATATTTAAAGCAAGACGGATTCTCGCGCTGAGAGCGCTCGCAAACTGTAGCTAGGAACAGTAGCTACAGTAGCTACAGTTCCTCACTCCGAGTAGTCGGCCGGTGATCCAACGCCTAGCAGAGCGCGCCGTGTCGCTTTTACAAAAAGACCCCTTACAAAACCATAAATCAAACCCGCAGTCCAAAATTTCCCGTGTACAGGGACCTGAGCACACTTCCCGAAAAATTCGAGGGCCCAAGTGGAAAAGCGTCCTCACTCCCCCCCCCCCCCTCCTTCTTCTCCGGGCGACGCGAAATCGCCGTGCCGCCGACGCGCACGCCACTATGCACCTCCCCATACAAATCGGAGCACGCAGCACGCTCCGCCGCCGCTTCCTCTCCATCCTCGCGGCGATTCGCCTGCCGGGACGCCCGATCCATGCTAGAATCGTCGACGCCGCGTTACCCGTTCGCCGCCGTGGAAATGGTCGTCGCTGGCGATTCCGGCGACCAAATGGTTTGCCGCGCCGCCCATTCGACTCGCCTCCACGCCGGCACGCAGAACCGCTCGCTCAGAGCCTCCCGCGCATCCGCCGTTGCCCGGGCGCGAGCTCGGCAGCTCCGACGTCTCCGGGCCGACGATGAGCAGCTCCGGCGCGAGGGCAGGCCGGGAGGTAGCGGTGGCCTCTGCTCCCGTGCCGCCGCCGGAACGGGAGGTGGTGGGGGCCAGGGAGGTGCTTGATCCGAGGACGCCGCGCGCTAGCAGGGCGACGTGCTCCTCCGCCCTGAAGAGCGCCCTCGGCGGCAGCATCTGCGAGGGTCGCGTCGGCGCCAGATCCGATCAACTGGTACCAAAACATACGCGATGCAAGGTTCGGCTTTCACGAGATTCAACAAGGGCGGTCTACCTCTCTCTGCCTCTCTTTCAGCAGCCGCAGACGACGATGGAGAGGTGGGCGCACACGAGGAGCTCCACTTCCGCCGGTGCGTCTGGTCACCAGCGCGTCCCTGGCGGCGACGACGCAGAGGCTGGCGCACACGAGGAGCTCAACCTCCACCAGCGCGTCCTCTACTGACAGCAACATGCTCATCCTCCGTTCTTGGTGAGTCTCGGTCCCCTCTTTCTCTCTTTCTCTCTCTCTGCATCCATGAGCAGTGCCAATCTTCTACCGGATCCTTTCTCCTCCAGGTTTACATCTACCTCTAATTTCGAAGTTAAGTTGGATCATGGTGAGCTGCACTCCGATTGCTTAATCATCTAAACATCTGATGGTTTTGGCATCTGAAGTTGCATGCGAGAGGCGTGGAGCTGCAACACCACCTGAAAACTAACCATAAATAGCGTAGATGATTGATGCATTGGATGAGGGCGTGTCCCGCATCCGCTCTCCACATCGTCTACCTCCGTGATCCATTGAAGTTGCAGATCGATCTAATAAACGATAGGACCCAATTCATCCTCTCCATGAACCTGTTCCCATGCAAATTTTCGATTTCCTTTAGCTTTCAAATTTGGTATACGCTACAGTCTAGATTCTCTGTCAGTCCAGTCAATTTCCGTGATGAATGATGGAGTGGATGAGCAGCCGTACTGCTGGCAGTTTAAAAGAGATATGATGGGTGTTGTCATTCGGATATTGCAGAGTACTAATTAAGCATTTTGACAAAGGAGGATTCCAGCGGCCAGCAACGCGTGGCGAGGCGGATGGAATAATTATCTACTGAATGCTGATGAGCAAGGGCCAGTGACGCACAGGTTATACTACCTCTATTTTTCCTCATTGTTGATTCTTACATGTAAAAACAACCGTAATAATCAACCACTCCTCACGTTCTCATAGTAAAATATTCCATGATGTCGGTTTACGCAATAACTGAAAATTTATGGCAATGTAATTTTGAAACATTATGTTTGCAGGTCGTATTTACTCAAAAACCTGTTGTGTTTTTTCTCCTTCTTTTTATATACATTCAAGGATTTAATTCATGCCCAATGTTTACATACGTCATGCAGAGTTTTGTATTATGTACTTTAAACTTTCTTCTGTGCCCTGGAGCTTATGAATGGTATAGGGAAGTCCAGCATGGATGGTCTGCAATGTATCTAATCTATCCTTCAGATCAATTACTTGCACGGAATATCTCTTCTCTCCTATGTTTTTTCTTTGTTCGACAATTTTGTATGAGATGAAATTCAGGTGCTGCATCAACACCGACCGGAATATCTCTTCTCTCCTATGTTTTTTCTTTGTTCGACAATTTTGTATGAGATTAAATTCAGGTGCTGCATCAACACCGACCTTTCTAATTTATAAAGAACACCTTTGAGACAACTAACATTGTGTTTTCTTCTACCACTGTGTTTTCAGAATCTAGGAACTGTGAGGCTTTAATGGACGTATTTCTCGGCAATACTTCTCAGTTTGACGAATCGTTGTTGGATGTTGGAGTTTGGGTATTTGACCAAATAATTCTTTGGCATCTACATTCCCGTTGTATAGCTTGCTATGTGAATACGTGGTACTACTAGGTTTACTGAGAATTTCTTAATTAACAATCAATATCAAGAACTATGGTGCAGTATTTATTCATTAGCACCTCCGATCAGTTACTGTGCCTACTTCTGTACTGTCAATTTTTGCAGAATTGGATGTTCATACTTCATATAGGGAGAAGGTGCACTGTTAGTTGAATGCAGAACAGCAAAGGAAAACAATATGCCAGGTTTGAAATATTGAACTGCAGGTATGCTGCGGTGTACTACTATTCTTTCAACAAATTATATGTAGAAAACTGTATGTTCATCTTTCATGATCCTGTCCTCTTCTTCAGGTTTTGCAGAGGCTTGAACTGCACTCTGTGCCAATGTACCTCTGCGAGCCTCCCTAAATCATATCCAGATCTAAGAAATTTTGTCGTTATCCATCGCCATGATAATCGTGACCTTCATGGTATGCTTATAACAGTTCTGGTGTAAATTTGAGATGTTTGTTGTGATTTCTGCTTGGTAATAATGGTAAGAGGTTAACATAGTTCAAAATATGTGTCGTAGTTCTCTAGCAACAATAATTACCCAATGAATTTTCTAAAGTTATCTTGCCAGCTTCCTTTCATGTACTTTTAGTTTCAATGAGTAAATAATGGCCGATGGTGCAAGGTTGCTAGAGATCATCACTTGGTGCACAAGATCCATGTAAGAATTTCTTTACGTACGATTAATATTCACAATGATTGTTGATGCTCCGTTTGTATCTGTAGTATTTTTATCCTTTTTAATAGGGATTTATCTCTAACTCTACATATGTCAGCATCAATCTAATATTTCAAGCTTTAGCTGAAGAAACTGAATCTCTTCCCTCCGACCGTGTGCAATAGTAAATCTGCTAAAGAGTGTGTAAGCTATGGTAAAAGGAGTCGCTGATTTACGAAAGTGCTGCGATGCATTGAGTTTTAAAAGATTCTTGCTGTTAAGTTCATTTTCCACCGGGTCTATGAGAGCCTCCTTTACGCTGCACCATTGGAGGTGATATTTTCTTATCTATGTGATGTAATATTGTAATATGGCTACATGTTACATCTTCAGATTCAATATCAATATGTTATATGATCCTTGAGTTAATGAATTTTCTTCAAAATTGTTGCCTCTTTTAGTCAGTTTTCTCCCAAACAGATGGAGGCTTTTTCCTGCGTTCAGTATCACATATAAAATCAACATACAGAGACAAACTTAGTTGTGTTAACCCGTGCCGGGACGGCCGCGTCGCACTGCAATCGTCGCCGCCGTGCCCGCGGCCCTCCACCGCGTGTGCACGTCGCCGGCGATGCTTCGGCATTCAGAATGTGGCGGCGCCGCCCCCTTCCGACACCCCGCGCAGAGGCGCGTCCAGCGCACCTCGCCGCGCGTCCTCGCACGCGCTGGTTCGACGCCGGCGTCCGCGTCGCCGCCGCGGCAGCGCCGCCCACTGGTGACATCATCCTGACGTTGCCACGATGGGCCTGGGCTGGCACTGGACAGGTTGTTTGGGCCGGCCTGCTTGCTAGCCCTTTTTTCCCTTTGTTCTTTCTTTTTCCCTGCTTTTGTATTTTTATAAACTTTAGGAACTTTTTAAATACAGGCCCAAATTCTAAATAAAAAAATTCTAAAAACCAAAATAGCCATTTCAAATGCTCCGGTACCTTCTCAAAATTATTTAAAACCTTAATTTCTAAACAAATATACTTAAACCGAAACACAAAGTTTGAAAAAAAAAGTTCGAAAAAAATGTAAACACCAAAATAGTCTTTCCATATGCCTTTGAACCTTCTCTAAATTATTTTAGATCTTATTTCCCGAATAAATATAATTGAATCCAAAAAAAACAACATTTCAACAAAAAATGCTTTGCATAACTTAAAACATTTCATAGATGCTATTTAACGACATTTAGACAATTTCGGAAAAGTACTACATGCTACAAAATCATAAACTTACACACACACGTAATGTATTTCCTCCGAATATGGAGTTACATTAAATTTTTAAAGCAACAAAACTAACTTATTGCATTATTTGAAAAAAGATTAATATTTACAGGTAATTTAACTTAACTCTCTCCAATTGTGCATACAAATTAAAAAAAAATTCTAGAAGAAATAGCCAACATTTCCACGCAACCATAATATATTCCCTCTTATTATGGTGCTAAATAAGAAAATTATGGCAAAATGGAACCATTCTCCACCAACTTAACTCTCTCCAATTGTGCATGAAAATTGAAAAAATGCCAAAAATAGCCAACATTTCCACACAACCATAATATATTCCCTCTTATTATGGTGCTAAATAAGAAAATTATGGCAAAATGGAACCATTCTTCACCATTTCGATTTAGCTAACATATTTGGAAAGAATATAACTTAGATTCCTCCAATTCTGTAGTTACCTAACAAAAAAAAAGTTTGCTCAGATGATTATTTGAAGAAAGTGCAAGTTCACTTTCTCAAAATATAGATTGAGTTCAAATTGAATTAAAAAAATGATCGAACAATGTATTCCCTCTAATTGTTGAGTTATATTACATATATAAGACAATATACAAACACATTCTATATATTTAAAGCAAGACGGATTCTCGCGCTGAGAGCGCTCCCGAACTGTAGTTAGGAACATTAGCTACAGTAGCTATAGTTTCTCGATCCGAGTAGTCGGCCGGCGATCCAACGCCCAGCAGAGCGCGCCGTGTCGCTTTTGCAAAAAGACCCCTTACAAAACCATAAATCAAACCCGCAGTCCAAAATTTCCCGTGTACAGGGACCTGAGCACACTTCCCGAAAAATTTGAGGGCCCAAGTGGAAAAGCGTCCTCACTCCCCCCCCCCCCCGCCCTCCTTCTTCTCCGGGCGACGCCGAAATCGCCGTGCCGCCGACGCGCATCGTCGCCACTATGCACCTCCCCATACAAATCGGAGCACGCAGCACGCTCCGCCGCCGCTTCCTCTCCATCCTCGCGGCGATTCGCCTGCCGGGACGCCCGATCCATGCTAGAATCGTCGACGCCGCGTTACCCGTTCGCCGCCGTGGAAATGGTCGTCGCTGGCGATTCCGGCGACCAAATGGTTTGCCGCGCCGCCCATTCGACTCGCATCCACGCCGGCACGCAGAACCGCTCGCTCAGAGCCTCCCGCGCATCCACCGTTGCCCGGGCGCGAGCTCGGCAGCTCCGGCGTCTCCGCCGCTGGGCTGACGACGAGCAGCTCCGGCGCGAGGGCAGGTCGGGAGGTAGCGGTGGCCTCTGCTCCCGCGCCGCCGCCGGAACGGGAGGTGGTGGGGGCCAGGGAGGTGCTTGATCCGAGGACGCCGCGCGCTAGCAGGGCGACGTGCTCCTCCGCCCTGAAGAGCGCCCTCGGCGGCGGCGTCTGCGAGGGTCGCGTCGGCGCCAGATCCGATCAACTGGTACCAAAACATACGCGATGCAAGGTTCGGCTTTCACGAGATTCAACAAGGGCGGTCTACCTCTCTCTGCCTCTCTTTCAGCAGCCGCAGACGATGATGGAGAGGTGGGCGCACACGAGGAGCTCCACTTCCGCCGGTGCGTCTGGTCACCAGCGCGTCCCTGGCGGCGACGACGCAGAGGCTGGCGCACACGAGGAGCTCAACCTCCACCAGCGCGTCCTCTACTGACAGCAACATGCTCATCCTCCGTTCTTGGTGAGTCTCGGTCCCCTCTTTCTCTCTTTCTCTCTCTCTCTCTGCATCCATGAGCAGTGCCAATCTTCTACCGGATCCTTTCTCCTCCAGGTTTACATCTACCTCTAATTTCGAAGTTAAGTTGGATCATGGTGAGCTGCACTCCGATTGCTTAATCATCTAAACATCTGATGGTTTTGGCATCTGAAGTTGCATGCCAGAGGCGTGGAGCTGCAACACCACCTGAAAACTAACCATAAATAGCGTAGATGATTGATGCATTGGATGAGGGCGTGTCCCGCATCCGCTCTCCACACCGTCTACCTCCGTGATCCATTGAAGTTGCAGATCGATCTAATAAACGATAGGACCCAATTCATCCTCTCCATGAACCTGTTCCCATGCAAATTTTCGATTTCCTTTAGCTTTCAAATTTGGTATACGCTACAGTCTAGATTCTCTGTTAGTCCAGTCTATTTCCGTGATGAATGATGGAGTGGATGAGCAGCCGTACAGCTGGCAGTTTAAAAGAGATATGATGGGTGTTGTCATTCGGATATTGCAAAGTATTAATTAAGCATTATGACAAAGGAGGATTCCAGCGGCCAGCAACGCGTGGCGAGGTGGATGGAAGAATTATCTGCTGAATGCTGATGAGCAAGGGCCAGTGACGCACAGGTTATACTACCTCTATTTTTTCTCATTGTTGATTCTTACATGTAAAAACAACCTTACTAATCAACCACTCCTCACATTCTCATAGTAAAGTATTCCATGATGTCGGTTTGCTAATGTATAGCTGAATAGAAATCTACTTGCTGGAATTGGTAAAACATGACTGGAAGGGGAGAATTAACGATAATGGTATATATATTTTCACTGGAGGTGCAGCATGCTTTGTGATATTTTGCATGCTCTCTCAATGTTCTTTTCTAGGCACATTCGCAAAAAAAAAAAATTCTTTTCTAGGCAGAGGATCATTGGTGATGATTCCCATATTGCTCTGACTAAATAACTGAAAAATAATGGAAAATGATAATTTGACACAATCATATTTACTGAAACATGAACACTCTGCATTTTCTCTTTCCTTTTTACTGGAGATACACCGACTGCATGCTTTTTCTCTTATTTTGCAGGCTCTCTCAGTGTTAATTTATTGGCTGGGGAGCCTTCATAATTACTCTGTTTTTGCTCTACGCAATAACTGAAAATTTATGGCAATGTAATTTTGAAACATTATGTTTGCAGGTCATATTTACTCAAAAACCTGTTGTGTTTTTTCTCCTTCTTTTTATATACATTCAAGGATTTAATTCATGCCCAATGTTTACATACGTCATGCAGAGTTTTGTATTATGTACTTTAAACTTTCTTCTGTGCCCTGGAGCTTATGAATGGTATAGGGAAGTCCAGCATGGATGGTCTGCAATGTATCTAATATATCCTTCAGATCAATTACTTGCACGGAATATCTCTTCTCTCCTATGTTTTTTCTTTGTTCGACAATTTTGTATGAGATGAAATTCAGGTGCTGCATCAACACCGACCGGAATATCTCTTCTCTCCTATGTTTTTTCTTTGTTCGACAATTTTGTATGAGATTAAATTCTGGTGCTGCATCAACACCGACCTTTCTAATTTATATAGAACACCTTTGAGACAACTAACATTGTGTTTCTTCTACCACTGTGTTTTCAGAATCTAGGAACTGTGAGGCTTTAATGGACGTATTTCTCGGCAATACTTCTCAGTTTGACGAATCGTTGTTGGATGTTGGAGTTTGGGTATTTGACCAAATAATTCTTTGGCATCTACATTCCCGTTGTATAGCTTGCTATGTGAATACGTGGTACTACTAGGTTTACTGAGAATTTCTTAATTAACAATCAATATCAAGAACTATGGTGCAGTATTTATTCATTAGCACCTCCGATCAGTTACTGTGCCTACTTCTGTACTGTCAATTTTTGCAGAATTGGATGTTCATACTTCATATAGGGAGAAGGTGCACTGTTAGTTGAATGCAGAACAGCAAAGGAAAACAATATGCCAGGTTTGAAATATTGAACTGCAGGTATGCTGCGGTGTACTACTATTCTTTCAACAAATTATATGTAGAAAACTGTATGTTCATCTTTCATGATCCTGTCCTCTTCTTCGGGTTTTGCAGAGGCTTGAACTGCACTCTGTGCCAATGTACCTCTGTGAGCCTCCCTAAATCATATCCAGATCTAAGAAATTTTGTCGTTATCCATCGCCATGATAATCGTGACCTTCATGGTATGCTTATAACAGTTCTGGTGTAAATTTGAGATGTTTGTTGTGATTTCTGCTTGGTAATAATGGTAAGAGGTTAACATAGTTCAAAATATGTGTCGTAGTTCTCTAGCAACAATAATTACCCAATGAATTTTCTAAAGTTATCTTGCCAGCTTCCTTTCATGTACTTTTAGTTTCAATGAGTAAATAATGGCCGATGGTGCAAGGTTGCTAGAGATCATCACTTGGTGCACAAGATCCATGTAAGTATTTCTTTACGTACGATTAATATTCACAATGATTGTTGATGCTCCGTTTGTATCTGTAGTATTTTTATCCTTTTTAATAGGGATTTATCTCTAACTCTACATATGTCAGCATCAATCTAATATTTCAAGCTTTAGCTGAAGAAACTGAATCTCTTCCCTCCGACCGTGTGCAATAGTAAATCTGCTAAAGAGTGTGTAAGCTATGGTAAAAGGAGTCGCTGATTTACGAAAGTGCTGCGATGCATTGAGTTTTAAAAGATTCTTGCTGTTAAGTTCATTTTCCACCGGGTCTGTGAGAGCCTCCTTTACACTGCACCATTGGAGGTGATATTTTCTTATCTATGTGATGTAATATTGTAATATGGCTACATGTTACATCTTCAGATTCAATATCAATATGTTATATGATCCTTGAGTTAATGTATTTTCTTCAAAATTGTTGCCTCTTTTAGTCAGTTTTCTCCTAAACAGATGGAGGCTTTTTCCTGCGTTCAGTATCACATATAAAATCAACATACAGAGACAAACTTAGTTGTGTTAACCCGTGCCGGGACGGCCGCGTCGCACCGCAATCGTCGCCGCCGTGCCCGCGGCCCTCCACCGCGTGTGCACGCCGCCGGCGATGCTCCGGCGTTCAGAATGTGGCGGCGCCGCCCCCTTCCGACACCCCGCGCAGAGGCGCGTCCAGCGCGCCTCGCCGCGCGTCCTCGCACGCGCTGGTTCGACGCCGGCGTCCGCGTCGCCGCCGCGGCAGCTCCGCCCACTGGTGACGTCATCCTGACGTCGCCACGGTGGGCCTGGGCTGGCACTGGACCGGTTGTTTGGGCCGGCCTGCTTGCTAGCCCTTTTTTCCCTTTGTTCTTTCTTTTTCCCTGCTTTTGTATTTTTATAAACTTTAGAAACTTTTTAAATACAGGCCCAAACAAATGCAGACCAAATTCTAAATAAAAAAATTCTAAAAACCAAAATAGCCATTTCAAATGCTCCGGTACCTTCTCAAAATTATTTAAAACCTTAATTTCTAAACAAATATACTTAAACCGAAACACAAAGTTTGAAAAAAAAAGTTCGAAAAAAATGTAAACACCAAAATAGTCTTTCCATATGCCTTTGAACCTTCTCTAAATTATTTTAGATCTTATTTCCCGAATAAATATAATTGAATCCGAAACTGAATTTACAAAATACTCAAATTGAACTTAACTCTCCTTATATACGAAACTGAATTTATATGATGCTTTATTACATGTAGAATTCCATGAAATCTCAAATTCTTTTCCTCCAAAGATGGATTGAATTCAATAGTTGCTAATGCAATATATCTCCTCTAACCAACAATCTAAATTACATATTTAAGGCGAAGTACAAACATAATATTTAGACATAACCACGATATATTCCCTTTAAATGTGGTGGTAAATAAGAAAATTATGCCAAAACGAAGCCATATAATATTTAGACATAACTATGCTATAATTTCCTCTAAATATAGTGGTAAATAAGAAAATTGTAGCAAAATACATGTAGATTTCCATGAAATCTCAAATTCTTTTCCTCCAAAGATGGATTGAATTCAATAGTTGCTAATGCAATATATCTCCTCTAACCAACGATCTAAATTACATATTTAAGGCGAAGTACAAACATAATATTTAGACATAACCACGATATATTCCCTTTAAATGTGGTGGTAAATAAGAAAATTATGCCAAAACGAAACCATATAATATTTAGACATAACTATGCTATAATTTCCTCTAAATATAGTGGTAAATACAAAAATTGTAGCAAAATGGAACTATATTTCAACATTTCAATTTACCTACCATATTTAAAAGCAATATAACTTAATTCTACCTAATTATGTACTCACATTTAAAAAAAACACTTGATTAGATGAATATTTTCAACAAAATACAAATTTATTTCAAATTTGTTAAATAAATATCTCCACATGAACTAGAAAATGTCAACTTTATTTAAAATTTGTTAAATTAGTTTCCCAGATAATTTTTGTACTTTGTCGGGCAAAAAAAGGAAATTCAAAATATTACCCATTGTTATTAAAAAAAAACCGGTCTCCTCCGCGATAATTTCCAGCCGATAATACTTCACACTACAAATTCCGGGAAATTTTACCGAATTTTAACACACGTGTGCGGCATGTAAATATTTGCATATTCTACAAAATATATAAAAAAAATGCTCACAAAAAAATGCTACCTATTCATAGCAAAATGAAAAACATATTTGAATTTTTTTTCGAAAACTTTGAAATTTCCAACGGCTACCAAATCTGAGCATTTGAATTCCAAAAAAAAACGAATAGCTTCCCACTTTCACCAATTTATTTCAAATTCAAACAAATTATAAATCGATATCTCCGAATATATCCGTTGGAAAAAAATATGAGAAATATATGAAAACAAACAGAAAAATACATACAAACTACTTATGCTAGAGATTTTTTTTTCGAATATTCAAATTTTCTCATCATTTGGAGGTAATTCAAATGCATGTTTTCTAATCTCAATTTAATATTGCCGCTGAAATACAAACATGTTCGAACATTTGCATATTCTACAAAATATACAAAAAAATGCTCACAAAAAAATGCTACCTATTCATAGCAAAATAAAAACAATACTCCGATATTCCATAAAATATATCGAAAATGCTAAAAAAAACGCTATATAATAAAAATACATACAAACTACTTATGCTAAAGATTTTTTTTTGGAATATTCAAATTTTGTCATCATTTGGAGGTAATTCAAATACATATTTTCTGATTTCAACTTAATATTAACACACGTGCGCGGCATGTAAATATTTGCATATTCTACAAAATATATAAAAAAATTCTCACAAAAAATGCTACCTATTCATAGCAAAAAGAAAAACTTATTTGAATTTTTTTTTGAAAACTTCGCAATTTTCAACGACTTCCAAATCTGAGCATTTGAATAACGAAAAAAAAAACAAATAGCTTCCCACTTTCACCAATTTTTTGTAATTCAAACAAATTATAAATCGATATCTCCGAATATATCCGTTGGAAAAAAATACGAGTAATATATCAAAACAATCAGAAAAATACATACAAACTACTTATGCTAAAGATTTTTTTCCCGAATATTCAAATTTTGTCACCATTTGGAGGTAATTCAAATGCATATTTTCTAATTTCAATTTAATATTGCCGCTGAAATACAAACATGTTTGAACATTTGCATATTCTACAAAATATATCAAAAATGCTCACAAAAAATGCTACCTATTCATAGCAAAATAAAAACGCTTCCAAATCTAAGCATTTGAATAACGAAAAAAAAACGAATAGCTTCCCACTTTCACCAATTTTTTTGAAATTCAAACAAATTATAAATCGATATCTCCGAATATATCCGTTGGAAAAAAATACGAGTAATATATCAAAACAATCAGAAAAATACATACAAACTACTTATGCTAAAGATTTTTTCTTCGAATATTCAAATTTTGTCACCATTTGGAGGTAATTCAAATGCATATTTTCTAATCTCAATTTAATATTGCCGCTGAAATACAAACATGTTTGAACATTTGCATATTCTACAAAATATATATAAAAAAATGCTCACAAAAAATGCTACCTATTCATAGCAAAATAAAAACAATACTTCGAAATTCCATAAAATACATCGAAAATGCTCAAAAAAAAGGTATATAAGATAAATACATACAAAATACTTATGCTACAGTTTTTTCCCCTCGAACATTCAAATTTTGCCACAATTTGGAGGTAATTCAAATGCATATTTTCTAATTTCAATTTAATACTGCCGCTGAAATACAAACATGTTTGAACATTTGCGTATTCTACAAAATATATCAAAAATGCTCAAAAAAATGCAACCTATTCATAGCAAAATAAAAACGCTTCCAAATCTAAGCATTTGAATAACGAAAAAAAAACAAATAGCTTCCCACTTTCACCAATTTTTTTAAATTCAAACAAATTATAAATCGATATCTCCGAATATATCCGTTGGAAAAAATACGAGTAATATATCAAAACAATTAGAAAAATACATACAAACTACTTATGCTAAAGATTTGTTCTTCGAATATTCAAATTTTGTCACCATTTGGAGGTAATTCAAATGCATATTTTCTAATCTCAATTTAATATTGCCGCTGAAATACAAACATGTTTGAACATTTGCATATTCTACCAAAAATATATAAAAAATGCTCACAAAAAATGCTACCTATTCATAGCAAAATAAAAACAATACTTCAAAATTCCATAGAATACATCGAAAATGCTCAAAAAAAGGTATATAAGATAAATACATACAAAATACTTATGCTAGAGTTTTTTCCCCTCGAACATTCAAATTTTGTCACAATTTGGAGGTAATTCAAATGCATATTTTCTAATTTCAATTTAATACTGCCGCTGAAATACAAACATGTTTGAACATTTGCATATTCTACAAAATATATAAAAAATGCTCACAAAAATAATGCTACCTATTCATAGCAAAATAAAAACAATACCTCCGATATTCCATAAAATATATCGAAAATGCTAAAAAAAAAGATATGTACTTATAATAAAATACAAATATTTGAACATTTCAATTTGGCCAATATTTCGACACCATACGAAAACACTTCCCCCAATTGTGGAATCAAATTCAAATTATAATTTCAATTAAATATTGATGTCGAAATACAAACATGTTTGCAAATTTCAAACCACTAAATATTTAAATATTCTACGAAATATATCAAAAAATGCTCACAACAAAATGCTACATATTCATAATAAAATAAAAACATGTTCGAACATTCCAATTTGGCCAACATTTTGGTGAACAAAAAATATATATATTGTACACAAAAAAAACTCACCAAGGGCGTAGCGTGACGCCACGCCAAATTCAACTAGTGTCTTATATATACTACAAACTCCTATGAAAATGGGGTCAGTGTTAGGTGATTTCCTTAAACACACATGGACCACGGGATGAGAATGAAGGATTCGTGGTGCCGTGCCCGTGAAGCTGCGTCGGCACAACAATCTACGATCTTATGTAAACCATCTTTGCTATATATATATCATCATCACGGGTTTGCACGTAGAGATTTACTTCATTTTTCTTTTGGCCGCGTATTTCACTGGTTTTAGGCACAACCAGCCTTGGTACAACGACAGGCAAGACAAGCTGCACGTCATTCGGAACCAGCCACAACTGACGTATGGTTCAGGGAGATGTCAAACTCCACTGCTGTGCAAGCTCGAGCCCATCCATGCATCCTCCACGGCAGGTACGACCGCATCTCCTCTGCCGTGCTTCTCCTCTCGTATCACGTCTGTCATATTCACGTGGCCTTGCATCAACGTATGCAGCATTCCATTGATTGATCGATATATCGGCACAAAGTGACTCATCATGTACTAGGGCAAAACGTGAGAGTGGACTATCTGAACATGGGGCATCGACCCCTGTTTTGAAAAAACATACTCCCTCCGTCCAAAAATAAGTGTCTCAAGTTTGCTCAAAAGTGGATGTATCTAGACATGTTTTATATATAGATACATCAACTTTTTGTCAAATTTGAGACACTTATTTTTAGACGGAGGGAGTATTTTAAACATGTTTTAATGTGTTCAAAAATTTCGGAAATAAATTGTATGTGTATATATCGGCTGTGTGCGGTATAAAGTTTTGTGGAAAAAAAACTTTTGTTTTGCCTCCGCAAAAAGAAAAATTTTGTTGCTGGAAAAAAAAGACTTGTTGTAGACATTCTTTTGTCTTTTTCACATAGACCAAAATAATAATCATTTTTTGACGAAACTTTCGGCGTGCACATAGAATGTGGATGTGTATGCCCGGAATTTTTTTCAAATTCTTTTAGCATGTAGAAATACATTTTTTGAAAACGGGGTAGATGCCCCTAGGTTCAGATATGTATTTCCCGGCAAAACGTATGTTTTTTTTAACAAGGAAACACTGATATTATATATTACCGTAAATTACAACACATTGAGTACAACTTCCATCATGTGGAACAAACTTGCCTAGCTGGGTACAAAGAACTACCAAAACATGATGCTTCTGCAGAAGAATACAACCGGAGCCTGCCAGGGGGTCCGTCGAGAATTCAGACTCAACAAACCTGCAGTCGTACTCTTCAAGGGCCCTCGCAATCTAGCCAACCGTAGAGCCAGCGGCTCAACCGGCAATCACGTTGGCAGACGCATGTGAGGGAAGGGATTGAGCTGAAGATCTAAAAGGGCCATCACCGAGCTCAAATCAGGAGGTTCACAACTGTTAAATCTGAGAAACTGCAGCAGAGACGCTCTCACCCATCTCCGGCATGTCCCGAACAGCAGGAACCCAAAATCATCATGCACATAAGCATACTTTGGATGCAGTACACAGCAACTAGACATACAACAATGAAGCTCATAGGATGGACTGGTGCGAGCTGACCAAAGATCGTGACAGCACACAACGGCCGCCACGGATTGTTCACCAGGTTGCACCTTCATGGAACCTGAATCTCCTCCAACATCGCAGGTTGCCGTGATGCCCAAGTTGTTCCCCTCGCCGCCACGGCCGGCCAGAACGAGGATGGGCGCAGAAGACCTAAAAAGGGAGAGGAAATCCACCCCAACACCGCCTATGACAAAGAGCCTGGATGCACGGCCATCTATGCCGCCTCCGGGCACGAGACCACTTGGAGCAGCAGAGACGATGAACACCGCACACAGGCTGATGAAGATCCTCCGATGGAGGATGAACCATCTCAAGCAGCACCGGACGAGGGCAGCGAGGCCAACCCTATGACTGAAAATAGCGGCGGCTAGACAACGCCGTCGCTTGGGATTCGCTAAAGGAAGCGCAAACTCTGCTTACCAACGACGACTCCAGATGCAGCAGCCCACCAGGACACGCCTCCCATCCTCTCCCCCGCCACCTCGGCCGGCCAAGAGGGAGAAGCGCACTGAAGAGTTGAACATCCGGAGAACGAGGCGCTTGAAGGAGCCTGCTCCTAGCACGTCGCCTTTTACCTCCTGCCGCGGGAGCAAAAACACGATGCAACGAAGCAACCGTCTGCCGCTATGCCATGGCAGCAGAACGGAGCAGCTCCACCGAATCTTATTTAAGGAGATCCTCGAGGTCCTCTTTCCCCACCACGGCTGCTCCAAATCACGAGCAACGCCAGATCTGACCGGCAAGACCCAGCGACCTACTCCAAATCACCACGAAGGACAAAGCCCTAGACCTAATATATACAGGGAGGAGGCCGGCGCCTCGCCTCAGCACTCCCCCGGCGAGGAAGGCCTCGGCTTGGCCCGGGCACACGAGAAGCACTCTCAGTTACTGCTCACAGTAGAGAGAAAGAAGAGCATAGGAATGACGCCCCCTGCCGGCTGGCAAAATGTATGTTTGCCGAGTGTCTTATATCAGGTACTAGCACTACCAGAAAATCGCAAATAAAAAACCAACACTCGACAAACTTTGCGCACTAGGCAAAACGATCATAAAAGCAACTCCAGCCGTTGGCCCCACAGGCCGAATTGCCGGCTTTTTTTGGGCCTGCTGGGGGGCGCCGGTGGAAAAAAACGGCCTGGGGGCGGGCCGATTCCCAGCCGCGGCCCCCTGGCCGATCGATAGAATTATTTACAGAAAAATTTGTTCGACGAACTTACGCGAAATTTGTTCAAACATAGACGATATTTGTTCAAACTTAACGATATTTGTTTGAACAAGATTACAAAAAAACATAAAAAAAACGGCGGCGCGACGTCTACATGCCGAAGTGGCGGTAGAACCGCGTGTAGTCCCCGCCGTCGGAGTCGTCGGAGTCGACACCGGTCGGAGGAGGAGCAGGAGCACTGCACCCAGCGCCGTCGCCGCTGGTGCCGGGCTCCTCCTTCGGCGTCAGCAGGCGGGAGGAGCTCCCGCCGGTACCGGTGCCGGTGCCGTCCTCGTCGCTGTCGTCCAGCACGACGTACCGGGAACCCCATCTGGCTGAGCCGCCAGGTTCCGGGGAGCCTCATGCCGAGCGGGCATGGGTAGCCCGCTTCGTGCAGCAGGCGCGCCTCCCGGTCCTGGAGCCAGTTCCGGCCGAAGCCGTTGGCCGCCGCGCCGCTTGCTGGATCCATTCCGGTGTGTGTGCGAGGGGTGTTCGTGCTCGGCGAGGATATGTTCGTGCTCGATGGGGGTGTGCTCGCTGTGAGAGGAGGGGCAGTAAATAAATACCGACGGGAAGAGGGCGGGGCAGTAACTGCGGCGCGCCTAACTCCGCCGCGTGGCCGATTTGACTCGACGGCGGTTCGCCTGACCGGCGGCAGAGCAGTAATGCGACGTGGAAGGCGAGGCGATGAGGACGACGAAGCGGTTGTGCCGCTGACAGGGCGGGCCCGCCGGAGCTTTCACGCGGTTTCCCTCGGTTCCGCGCCGTTTCGCGCCATTTTCCCTTTCGCCGGCGTCCCCAGGCCGAACCCGGCGCGCTGGGTTCGGCCTGGGACGCCGGATAAAAATTGGGCCAAATCCGGCGAAAAAAGAGGCCTTGGGGGGGCGCTGGGGGGGCGACTACGGGAAAAATGGGCCGCCGGCGTCAAAAAGGGGGTCCTGGGGGGGCTCTCGGGGGACGGCTGGAGTTGCTCTAATACACTCGGCAAATAAAATGTACACGATGTTATAAACGATAGGCAAAAAAAGCGATGAACAGAAAAGATCAAACTAATGAGGACACGATATTTTATCGTGGAAAACCCTTACAACAAGGAAGAGAAAAAACATGGGCCCCAGCCAGCAAAACTTTACTATATCGGGTGAGACTATAAACGCCGAGGATTTACAACAACGAATTTATCCCGTGCGGTGGCTTACAAGATGTATATATAGTGGTACTGTCCTGATCCAGCCTCCCGATGAGGCCTCGCTCGCTCCATCAGAACTTAGCTACCTTTTATATTAATTTGGATCACCATAAAATAACACTCCACCTTGAGACAAAATCCATCTTATAGCATAGAACGAACCTTCATCCTGAAACAACAAAGAAAATACTTTCGGCGCCTACTAGCCTCTTAGGCTAAACAGTGATACCGACTAAGCTTGAGTAAAGCTCAAACTTAGCAACAGGAACTAGCTTTGTCATTATATCAGCAGGATTATCATGAGTACTCTTATCTTACATACCTTCAGCTTACCTTGTGCAACAACATCACGCATATAATGGTACTTGAAATCAATGTGCTTTGTTTTCTTATGGAACATCTGATCCTTAGTAAGGTAAATAGCAATCTGATTGTCACAAAACAGGTTAATGCAAGTATCATCTCCACAAAGCTCAGCAAACAGACCTTTGAAAAAACAACTATGCCCGAGATGCCGCCTAGAGGGGGGGTGAATAGGCGATTAACACTTTTTCTAATTAGGGCTTGATAATTGCGGAATAAAACTATGTGTTTAAATTAACAAGCCAACAACCTAATTACTAGGCTCACCTATATGTATCAACAACTTATGCTAAGCAAGGCAAGCAACAAGGTGATATCAAGATATAAACTTCAAGCACGAAGGCTATCACAATGTAAAGTGCATAAGTAAAAGCTCGGGTATAGAGATAACCGAGGCACGCGGAGACGAGGATGTATTCCCGAGTTCCTCCTTGTTAAGGGAGTACGTCTCGTTGGAGGGGTGTGAGCTCGCCACAAGAGGCCTACTTAAGATGCCACAAAGGCCTCACCCTATTCTCCGATGAACCTCACCCAAGGGATTGGTTCACCTTCCACTATCGGAATCCTTCGAGGCGGATTCCGGAGCCCTTTACAACTTCTCTTGGGGCACACACCCACAACTCAATTGGGGGCTCCCAAACTCGTGCCGAAGCCTCACAACTCGAAGTCTTCGCGGCACCTCCAAACCGTCTAGGGTACACAATGCACCCAAGAGGCACAAAGCTCTTGGGAACACAATGCACCCAAGAGTAACAAGCTTCTCAACTTCGACCTTCACGTATCACCACGGAGAGAGCAACCCGATGCAACTAATGCAAGAGGCAAGAACACATGAAGTGGTCAAGTCCTTCACTCCCAAGTTCCAACCAAGCAACAAATGCTTTGGGGGGAAAAAGAGAGGAAGAACAAAGGGGATGAACACAAAGCAACCCCAAAATCTAGATCCACTAGGTTCCCCTCACTTAGAGGAGAATTTGATTGGTGGAATGGTAGATCTAGATCTCCTCTCTTGAATCCCTAAGTTTGGGCAAGAATCATCGGAGGGATTGAGAGGAATCAAGCTCTCAAGATGTGCAACAATGGAGGAGAGAGAGAGCAAAAGGTTCACCCAGAAGCTTTTTTAACCATTGAGGAAGAAAGCCCATTTAAATAGGTGCCCTGGGAAATCTAGCCGTTGGGCTCAGATTCCCACAGAACCGGTAGTACCGGCCCAAGGGGCGGTACTACCGCCCCATGAAAAACAGCCCCCAACGGCTAGAAGAGGAAGCGAAAAACCGCAGGACGGTAGTACCGGCCTAGAGGGCGGTACTTCCGGCCCACCCAGAAAAAGCCTGCCAACTACTAGAGAGAAAACTCGCAAGGCCAGTAGTACCGGAAAAAGGACCGGTAGTTCCGGTATGGCGGTAGTACCGGTACTACTTCCGGTGCTACTTCCGTTGAACTCCAGAACCGAACTTTCGTAAGCGGTACTGGGTTCCGGAAGTAGCTCCGGAAGTTACGAGCGGTAGTACTGCTCGGAGGACCGGTACTTCCGGTTTAGCGGAAGTTCCGGTACTACTTCCGGTGCTACTTCCGTTAGAGTCCAGAACCGAACTTTTGTAAGCGGTACTGGGCTCCAGAAGTGGCTCCGGAAGTTCCGAGCGGTAGTACCGCCCGCGAGGCCGGTACTTCCGGTACACTGAAAAACAGCAGAACACCGATACGAGAAAAATCATAACTTAATCATCCGGACTCCGTTTTCGATGATCTTGGGCTCGTTGGATTCGCAACGAAAAGATCTATAAGATCTTGTGGAGAAACATCATAGTCCATCATGTGAGGAGGAAGACACAAGGAGTGAGTTTGACCTCTCTTGGAAAAGACGAACCGGAAAAACCTCCAATATCAAAAACACAAGAAGATATTCATGAGATCCGTTTTTGATGAGCTAGAGCTTGGTATGTAGATGAACACAAGATCTAAGTTCTCACATGGATGAAAGCCAACTAAGACCCAATAAAGATGATTGCAAGAATGCAAAGGTTTGAGCTCTCCACGAACGATACGATCACGATACTCGGTCGAGAGCCCCTCTTGATAGTACGGCTATCTATCCTATAACCCGGTATCTCAATTGACACCATGAGACCGGTGAAATAAAAGCCCTATCAAGATCATACCTTTGCCTTGCGCATTAATCCACTTGAGGTTGATGAAGACGATCTTCATCTCCTCAAGACGAACCACCTTCTTGATTGCGCTTCGTTTGGTGAAGATTCACAAGTGGCTCCCCCTTACACCAAGATGGGAGAAGCATCTCTTCGGCATACTTTCACTTGGCCTTGATCAACAAATGATCTTCTTCCCTTAACCTTGACTCCAACACATGGAGAACAAGCAAGACCTTGACTCCAACACATGGAGACAAGCAAGCTAATGGAAACCTACAAATATAGCTTAATGCAAATATTAGTCCATAGAGATTGTCATTAATTACCAAAACCATGCATGGGATCAACCATGCACTTTCACCTTTCAGCCAAACTGATTCTTTACATGCTTCAGCAATAGCCATGTACTCAGCCTCAGTAGTAGATTGTGCAACAACAACCTGCAAAGTAGCCTTCTAACTAACAACACATCCAATAATAGTAAAAACATAACCTGAGAGGGACCTCCTCTTATCCTAATCGACAGCAAAATCTAAATTCACATAGTCCACGAGTACCTCACCAGTCTTGCCAAACTTCAAGCAAACTTTGGATGTGTCGTGAGGGTACATGAAAATCCACTGAACAACTTTCCAATGTTCTTTACCAGGATTAGCAATGTATCGACTGGCAGGACGGAGACAAACCATGGCATACATTAAGGAACAAACAGCAATAGAATATGGAACTCATGACATGTAATCAATATCTTCATTAGTTCTAGGACATTGCAACGCTGACTACTTGATGTTAGGAGCCATAGGTGTATTAACGGATTTTGCATCATGTATGTTAAAACGATGAAGAACTTTCTTAATATAATTTTCCTGACTAAGAAATAACAATCTAGATTTTCTATCTCTTGAAATTTCCATACCTGGAATTTTCTTAGCAGGACCAAGATCGTTCATCTCAAACTCAGTACTCAACTGTGCTTTCAACGTAGTAATTTCTTCCATATTCTTAGCCGTAATTAATATATCATCAACATATAACAGCAAGTATATATGCGATCCATCAACAAACTTAATGTACATACATCTATCATATTCAGACCTCTTAAAGCCATGTGACATTATAAAAGAATCAACCTTTTATACCACTGTCGAGGAGACTGTTTCAAACCGTAAAGAGACTTCTTCAACTTGCAGCGGACGGCCTTATACCGAGAATCTGGCTAAAACCTTTAGCTACTAACCTTGACTTAAATCTTGGAGGCTCATTAGGAGACAAACCTTCATTTCTTTTAAAGATCCACTTGTAGTGGACGACCTTCTTTTGTTTCAGCAAGCGCACAACATCCCATGTGCCAATTTTCTCAAGCGATCGCATCTCCTCGTGCATTGCACCAATCCACTTTTCACGGTCAGCCGAAGCAGTAGCTTCAGTGTATGTAGCTGGTTTAGCTCATGCTACACCTGTTCAGCACAATTAAAAGCAAAGTAAACAACATCGCATTCTTCAATTAAACGTGTGGGACGAACAAGGTTTCTCTTTCGCCGATCAGCAGCAATGGATGGTTGCTGCAAAACATGAGGTTTGGTTTGCACAATATCCTCCTCAACAATTTCTATTACCTCCTCGTTCAGGTGGTCCACCTGCAAACAAACTTGTGGTTCGTCCCCATCAGAAGAATCTGGCACAACATCAGTCAACAAATTATTCTGATACATAACAGATTCATTAAAAACAACACTCCTGCTGAAGAACATCTTTTTGGTTTTCGGATTCCATAAGTTATATCCTTTCACTCCGAAACCATAACCAAGAAACAAACACTTAACCTCTCTAGGCTCTAACTTTCCATTATCAACATGAGAATAGGCAGTGCAATACAAAACTCTCAGTTGTGAATAATCAGCAGTCTCACCAGACTATGGATCCTGAAAATCATGAAAATCTCTTGACTAGCAGTTAGATCTTGAAAATCCACTTAGTGCTTTTCCCATGGATCCTGAAAATCCTGGCTTTATTTTCAAAATATATTCCAGGTTATTTTTTACGATAGGATTGTAAGATGCGTGAATAGAAAAAAACTTGGTATAATAATGACATGCCATCTAAAATCCTACAAGAATGAAGGAATGTTTTTCATATAAACAGTAGGGCAGGTGGATTCGGAAGGAAAAGCTCCTACGGATCTCTTCAAAACAATGTTATTGATGACAAAACTCAATCCATATCATTATGTTCATGACTTCCAACCTTAAATCCAACGGACGTCATTTTTGGGGCAAAGATCCACTCATTTGTCATTTTTGATGGTTCGTCATATCACTTTCTTTATTTTTCACGATGTACTGTTCACCACCCAGATCCACTTATTTGCCATTTTTGTCAAGCCCGTAATACAAAGAATTTAGAGTTGAAATTTTACACACTTGTAGATCTTATAGCGAGTTTTTTAAATATTATTTTTTTAACCCAAATTCGAAATATATTGCGCGGATCGAAAAAATTGCAAAAGTATTACACCGTCGGCTGACTAGGGGCCGAAACTCACATTTCGGCTGACAGCGTGCTGAAAGGAACGTTTCGGCCAACAGAGGGCCGAAACACGGGGAGCACAGGTGCGTGGCAGGGTCTGGCACCTTTCGCGTCGGTGGGGGGCCGATTAATAATTGTTTCGGCCTGTAGCTGGCCGAAACACTGGCTTTTTTCCGTTTTGACCCTATTTCTTGTTTTGGTCGCACTATTTTTAACCCGCCCAAATTAGAATGCAAAAAATTAACCGCGCAACATCTCCCGCCCAATTTTGCCGCCAAAATGTTAATTTCTCCAGTTAATTGGTGGCACCTTGTTTTCCCGCCACATTTCTCCCGCGTAGTTGTCCCGTGCATATTTCTCCCGCGTAGATGCCCCGCCCGTTCTCGTTCCCGCCATTTTCTCGTGTCCTCGTTCCCGCCATTTTCTCCCGCCAATATTCCTATTTCCCGCCTATAAAAACCGTTGGTCACTCAGATGGATAAGCAGTCTAGCGAATTCACTCATCGATGTCGGGTTTTCGTCCTTACCGTAGCTTTCTTCCACATCAGTTTGATCTCCTTCTGGAGTGTGCCGCCGAGTTTAGGGTAGACAATAAATTAGTTCCATGGGAGGAACTCATTAGTAGTGATAGTTTGCTCACTGAGATAGACGCGACATTGGTTAGCAGATCAACTAGGCTCAAACCATATTGGGCTCAAAGGACTCCACGGGAAATACGACAGGAACTTCTCAGGCTACAAGAAAGGTGGAAGAAGGTGGAGCAAAGTACTAGGGACAAGAAGTTCCTCGATTGGTTAGGAGATCATCCGTCGTATTGGGTGGAAGAGAGCGAGGACGATGATGACATCTTCATGCCTAGCATCACGGCCAAGAAAGCGTCAGCGTCGAAGGGTAAGAGAGCGGCATCGTCGAAGGGCAAGGGAGCGGCATCGTCGAAGGGCAAGAGTGGCCCATCGACGGAGGCAGGAGGATGCGTGGACGGGAGATGACATTTATGTAAAGTGTCGCATGTATCTTAATTTCAGTTCTAGCTGTTAATTTAAGTGTGTTTTAATGAAAAAGTTGTAATCTTGCCTTTTTTAATAAATGTCGAAAGCATTGTCTGATCAAATATAGATAGGAATATGTCTCATACAAATATAGTGTCTCGTACATAGATAGGATTACGTCTCATACATAGATAGGAATAGGTCTCATACATCGATAAAAGTTTCAGACTTCATTATGTTTACGATACCTAGTCTTCTGTTTCCGCGGCCGAGGCCCTGAAGGTGAGAACCGGTTTTCTATGCTGCAATGTGCGAAGAAGACGGACGACGTTGTCATACGAGTCCAAAAAGGTCCCGAACCTCTCCTCTAAAGCCGCCTGCTTAGCTCTCCAAGCCTTCCTGTATGAAATGTCATACTTCCATCTAGCCTTTACTGTGTTCTGGATATTTTTGGCTGGAAAATCTTTCGTCTTCACAATCTCACCGAATAAGAGATGCGCAATGAGAGTGGAAGTTAGATTTGGATGCTCTTTCAACATGTTCTCTCTGATACATGTGTGAGCCACGACGTCCGAGACGACCCAATTCACGTCATACTTCGGAACGTGTCCATGCACCCTTACAGGACAGCCAATTTCAACACAACTCCGTGTCAGATATTTCGGACACGACACATCAGTTCGGTAAATCTTTTGTGTGGACATTGCCCACCGTGTCACAACGTCCCTTAGCTGCTGATTCGAGGTATACTGAGCACCTACTTCAATATTATTCATGTGATACTCCCAGACCGATTCCTGCCCAGTATTCACAGTCATGACGGTCGACATGTCCTCATTCCAGGAATTAGGAATAGGCACATCCTCATCATTATCTTCGTCATCTTCTGCATTATCTTCTTCGTCAGAATTAAGATCTGCCATCAACCCATCCTCGTCTTCGTTCTCCATCTCTTGATGCATACTTCCTACGCCCGCCTCCTCATCCTAATCCCAATGCTCATCCCCGTCAGCCTCATCACTTTCAGGACCCTCACCGCTTTCGGGAGCTCCTGCCGACTGACCACTCTCTACACTTTGAGACATAAATTCAGACGGATCAACAGGTTCTGACCCAGTTGCCTGGCTATTTTGTCCAGCTTCATAACCAACGCCACCTTGTGCCAAATTGTTCTTCTTAGCCACAAACAACACGAGGACGATAGGTTTCGTACCTCGACGTTTGCATGATGCTAGCCAATTCACCCAGGCCTGTGTCCGATCTAGCGGTATCAACTCCCAACAAATATTTGTACGAGATTTTGACCATAACGACTGAATCCTAACAGTCCACAAATTAAGATCAAAGCCAAAATTCATCGTCAAATAGTGCTGAACCGCGCTTATTATCGCTTTATCAGGCTCAGTCAACGGAATCTCTACATTTGCAAATTCACTCAGATCAACCCCAGACTCATTTGTGCGGACAGTACCATAACCATAGTAAACGACAATACTAACCACTTCGGACATGTCTCCTCATCTAAACAAATATATTGCATCATCAAATACTATATAACTAAAAAATCTTAACGGGATCTGCACCTACAAAATTACAACCACCTAAAATAAATCTAATCTCACAACCTATGTAAACAAAATTATACACCTATAACTAATATCTTAATATATATACCACCTAAAATAAATCTAATCTCATACACTGAACTTAAAATAACTATAAGATTAGGGTTTACCCTTGATGCGTGCAAAATCAGTCGTTCCTGCAGTCAAACTTCAACGTAGCATCACCACCACCGCTGCACCGCTCCTACTACTTCACCAACCGCACCACATCCCTCCATTGTTGCCCACCATTGCTTCTCCACCGAAACAAAAACTCCTCCAAAAACTATCCCATTAACAGATCCGGGATGCTCTTGACCTCCTCTTTCGATTTGTGGGGGCAGAAATCTAATTTATCGGCTATTTTTGGAGATCAATTGAGGTTGGGAGCCCTGTTTTTCGAGTGGGAAAGAGAGAGGCAGGAGGAAGAATAAAGGAGGAAGAAGGGAGGAGCGGGGCGTGCGGGTGGCGTCGTCAGCCGTGTTTCGGCAGGGAGACGGCCGAAAGGTTCCTTTCGGCCAGCAGGCGGCCGAAAGTGTGGGCCCCGCACTGCGGCCGTGCCAGGGCGCATGGTACGGGCGCATGCACATCGGCCAGGTGAAAGCCGACACCCGTGTTTCGGCTCCCAGCGAGCCGAAAGGATCGTTTCGGCCGGCCGTCGGCCGACGGCATAATATTTCTGCAATTAAATTATTCCGTGCATTATTTTCCGAATTGTGATTAAAAAAATAATATTTAAAAAAAACTCTCTTATAACTATGTACATCTGGGATTTTTTCATGATTTTTTGAGACGTAAAAATACAAATTTGAATTTTTTTCAAAAAACGAGATAGGAGCTCGGGTTCCAATCCGCCTCACTCGTCGAGTAGGTGCCTTTCTTGTTTGCGTTTGTGCATTTACGGGTGTTCCAAGAAAAGGTTCCAATCATCTCCTGGGAAGTTTGCTGAACACGGTTAAATATCTGCATTGATTTGTTACGGTCTGAACTTACACGATGTATTACTGTCACAGCTGCTGTGCACTATGTATGATCCTAATTCGTGCAGCTCTGTCAGTTATCTACCGTGCTGCTCGTCGGAGGAAATCTCCGTGTCCGCGCCGGCGATGATGGCCTCGAGCCGCTCGACGAGCTGCTTCGCCGTGGGCCTCGCCTTGGGGTCCTGGCTGACGCACGCGCACGCCACCTCCAGCACCTTCTCCGCCTCCTCCCGGTGCGTCCCCACCCTCGCCACGCCGGCGTCCACCGCGTCGCGCCCCCTCCCCTCCCGCCGCAACCGCACCGCCCACCCCGTCACGTCCCGCGCCCCGAGCCTCGCCGCCATGTCCACCGGCCGCCGCCCCGTCACCAGCTCCACCAGCACCACCCCCATGCTGTACACGTCCCCGCGGTACGTCGCCGCCGGGGAGCTCCCATACTCCGGCGGGATGTACCCCAGCGTGCCCACCAGGTCCGTCGTCACGTGCGTGTCGTCGTTCCCGCGCGCCAGCCGCGCCAGCCCGAAGTCCGCCAGCCGCGCCTCCATGCCGGCGTCCAGCAGGATGTTGCTCGACTTCACGTCCCGATGCATCACCCGCGCGCCACTGTCGCCGCCGTGCAGGTGCGCCAGCCCGCGAGCCGCGCCCCGCGCGATCCGCAACCGCGCCGGCCACGGGAGGACGTCGCCGGCAGCGGCGCGCTCGTGGAGCCAGTGGTCGAGGCTGCCGTTCTCCATGAACGGGTAGATGAGGAGACGGACGTCCTTGCCGACGCGGCAGTATCCCCGGAGGGAGACGAGGTTGCGGTGGCGCACGCGGGAGAGCGCCTCCACCTCGGCGCGGAACTCGCGCTCCATCTGCTCGAAATCGCCGGACAGGCGCTTCACGGCGATGTCGCGCCCGTCGGCGAGCGTCGCGCAGTACACCATCCCGAACCCGCCGCACCCGACGATCCGCGAGTCGTCGAAGTCGCCCGTCCCCTTCACCACCTCGTCCAGCGTGATCACCGTTGTTCTTTTGGTGGCGACGCTACCGTCGTCGTCGTCGCCGGGGAAGAGGAGCACCAGCGTGGACGACCTGGCAGGCTCGGACGAGCCGAGGCTGCTTTCGTCGTCTGCGGCCACCCTGCACGCGTTGTCCTCGTGCCGCCGCCTCGACCAGGCCCGCCAAGTCGCCGCAAGGCCCGCGGCGAGAAGCAGCGCCGTGCCCACGCATATCGCCGCCACGACGCCGGCGCTGGCGGCGCTCCTCCGGCCAGTGCTCCCAGCCGCTCCGCTGTCCACGGCCTCATCCTGATCGCACTTCTGCTCCACGTGCAATCCGCACAGGAACGGATTCCCGGTGAAGTCCGCGTGGGAGAAGGTGGAGAACTGGCCGCCGACGGGGACCTCGCCGGAGAGGTTGTTGTACGCGACGGCGAAGTGGGAGAGGAAGCTGAGCCGCGTCAGCGACGGCGGGATGGTGCCGGAGAGCGCGTTGTGCGAAAGGTCGAGCGACTCCAGGCTCGTCATCCCCGACAGCTCTGCCGGGATTGGCCCCGAGAAGCTGTTCCAGCTCAGGTCAACGATGTGCACCCTGGCCAGCGCCCCTATTGCCGGCGGCACGACGCCGGTGAGGTTATTGTGCCCCAGCACCAGCGACGGCGGGAAGCTGCTCACCTGGTTGTACTGACGCCCCTTCACCGACACGTTCCGCCGCATGAAGAACGGGAAGTCCTGTACCGTTGCCTCCTCGCCGTCGCCACTACCGTTGCCGGCTAGCAGCGCTGGAATACGCGTGAGGCTCGCCGGAATCTCCCCCTGCAGCGTGTTGTTGGAGATGTCGAGATAGAAGAGGTGGTTGAGCTCCCCAAGGAACGGCGGGATCGGACCGGCGAGCTTGTTCCACGAGATGTCGAGCACCTTGAGCTTCGGGAGCCTGGCCATCCACGCCGGGATGGCGCCGGTGAGCTCGCAGTTGGCTATGACGAGCACCTGGATGTTGGAGAACCCGTCGATGCCGGCCTCCGGCATTGCCTCGCCGCCGTGGAAGTTCTTGGTGAGCACGAGGCTCGTCAGGTTCGGCAGGCGCTGCAGTATCATCAGCGACGACGTGACGTTGGAGAAGCCATTCCCGGTTAGGGAGAGGAACGAGAGGGACCTGAACGCGGCGAAGGACGGCGGTATCTCGCCCGTGAGGAGGTTCCGGGCGAGGTTGAGCGCCGTCATGCCGGCGCACTCCGGGAGGCTCGCCGGGATGGGGCCCGTGAAGCGGTTGACGGCGAGGTCGAGGTACACGAGGCTGTTCACGGCGCGGAAGTTGAGGCCGATGGCACCGGCGAAGGAGTTGTTGCGGACATTGAGGACGCGAAGGTTGACGCAGAGCGAGAGCGTAGCTGGGAGGCGGCCCGCGAGCAGGTTGCTCGGCGCCGAGAGCTCCCGGAGCGTGTCGGCGAGCGCGTCGAACGCCTCGGGCAGCGCGCCGGAGAAGGCGTTGAAGGAGAGGTCGAGGCGGACGAGGGCGGTGAGGTTGCGCAGGCCCGGGGAGATCTCGCCGGAGATGGAGTTAGTGTGGAGGACGAGGTACTGTAGGGTGTTGACAGTGAATAGGTCGTCGGGGAGCGCGCCGGTGAAACCGTTGCCGTCGAGCGAGAGTTCGCGGAGCGACCGGCATTGGGCGAAGCCAGTGGGGAAGTCGCCGGAGAGGCTGTTCACTGAGAGACGCAATGTTTGCAGCCCCGGCGACGAGGCGCAGATGGCGGCGGCGCTGACGGGGCCGGAGAAGCCGTTCTTGGACGCGTCGTACACCGTGAGGTTCGCCGCGCCGGGGAGCACCGGGAGGGCGCCGACGAACGCGTTGTACGACACGTTGAACACGCGCACCGCCGGCAGCTCGATGATCACGCCGGCGCCGGCGAGTTCGCCGGAGAGGGAGTTGGAGCTGACGTCGAGCGTCTCGAGGAGGCCCAGCCGGAGCAGCCCCGCCGGGAGGCTCCCGCTAAGGGCGTTGCCGGAGAGGTTGAGCACGGGGAGCGCCGTCAGGTCGGTGAGCGACGCGGACACCTTCCCACGGAGCGTCCGGTTCGGCAGCACCACCCCGACGACGGCTCCGTCGCCAGAGCAGAGCACGCCGGGCCACGCGCAGCAGCCTTCGTCGGGAGCGGCGGGCCATCCGGTGACCGCAGCGTCGAGGCCGGACGAGAAGCCTCTCAGTGCGTCGAGGTCGCCAGACCCGCAGGGCTGCTGCGCCGCGCTGCCGGGGCACCATGACAGCAGCACGATCGCCGGCAGCAGCAGCAGCGCCGCTACCGCCAGTGTGCTGCTACCGCCTCCCCTGCTTCGTCCCATTGATCATATGCATCAAGAATCCGAGCTTAAACTAGGAGCTTGCTTGCTAGGAGAAGAATGGACAAGGGAGACGATCGATGGTTGTTGCTAACTAACCATCACTTAGCGTGTTTTTCTGTCATCTGGGTTTGACTCTTGGCTAACCAGATGTTTAAGCTCTTCATCAAAATCAAATGGATTTACGTTCACATACATATAAACAGCAGCATATGCTGAGTATAGTTTTGTGTTGTGTCATTTTCTTACTTTCTTTCCTTCTATTCTTTGTGGCGATAGTGGAGGAGGAGCTAGCTTGATTAATTAGTTTAATGGCGGTGTGTGGGTGTGAATGACCTGCTGCTCCTGTAGCCACTGAGCTAGGGGAAGGAGGTCAACGTACGCCACGTGTCACATCCAGCCGCAGGTTTATCGATGTAACATTGGATATTAGATCGAGTGGCATGACTAGATTATGTTGGCCATTAAACAAGCCTAATTACCTCACAAGTCAGATTATAACCCGGAGCTAACCGAATGAGTACACGAGACAAGACAAAGTCGCAGCCGTTTGCCTACCTATAAATCACAAGTGGCAGTAAGAAAATGCAGTGCATTCTACCGACAAAGGGAAAATAATACTCAGGTCTACGCCTTGATCATGCATTCCTAAGCAACCGTATTAAAAGGAAAAACGGCCGGCGCCGACGACTTGAGAGTATCAGCAGAAGCTTCCTATGTACATCAGTACATTCATGAACTTGCCTGCGAAAAAAGTCAGATCAGATAGGTATTATTCTTCTCTTATTATACAAGTTTTTTACTTTAATTATCACCTCCAGGTCCAGGTGATAACCGGGGATTAATTAATCTAGGGTATCCATGGCTGACCACTGATCAAACATGCAGGCTCAATGGATTCAGTGGGGTTTGGTAAATTGCTAACTACACTCTGTCTTGGACTCTTGGGCACTACAGATAAACAGATGAGATGAACTGGATCGGGTTTAGTGGTTTTACCATTTACGAAACTAGGTAAACTTTACACAGGATTAGTTAAGTATCACTGGCACATCAACCACTTCCAGGTTGTTGCACAAAAAAAAAATATTATATTGGCAAGTTTAATTTCTGAAGAAAACAACTGGCAAGTTGAACAATAATGTCGAGAATGGTCAGAAGTCCAAACCCAAACGAATTTGATCTGTCACTTCAGCAAAATTTTCAGGTATGGACGGCTGGAAGGCCTGTCGATTTCTTAACAACTCAACAAAGGCTAAACAAAGGAGTTGTTGCCAACTTAAAGAACTGATATAGGATTGTATTTGTTTTGCATTAAAAAAATTATTTTTGAAATGCTTACTTGTGCTGTATGATTGACCCAAAAATAACTTTTTTTTCATGCTTAACACTGAAACGGACAGCCCGGATAAACCGCAAAAAGATAAGTAACAATGTAAGCCTGCCTTGAATAGCCTGCAACTAGTTCATGATTACGCAAGGGGAAACAATGACATGTGTGCTATATATATATAAGCAAGCGAAATTCCATGATCAAAATTTTCTGTACCGAAACAAGGAAAATCTAGGAGCTAGTCCTTCAGCTACACTCCAAGTGTCATCTTTACCAGCAACAGAATCTGTCAGCATCTAGCTAGCTAATTAGTGGTGCTAATAATAATCAATTTGTCTTGGATCAGAGGACCAAAAGGAAATGCTTCATGGTTACTCTAATTGAGAAAGGGGCACACTTTGCAGCTGACCAACTGATCAGACCAAGGTGGCTCATAAGATAGCTCGATGCACTGATTGGTAATTTTGAATTTATTAACCTTTAGATCACCCTGGTCCAAGATTTTACATACCAAGTATCAACTACAACTTTATTTTCCACTACACAAATTTAATCCAACTTTCTAATATTTTAGTAACCACTCATGTATCTGCAAAGCTAGCATCAAAACGACAGGGTGCAAAGGCACCTAAAGATGTTCATCAGGATATGGTAAATAAAACCGCATGAATATAATGGGTCAGCCACAGCACTACTGCCATGTAGACCTGAGGTTATCTCTTTTTTTATTTGCTGATATCAATGTGATTCTTCCTTTCTTGAGTTCGCTAGAGGATGTGTGATGATGGTGCTTTCTTCTTCTTAATTAGCTTTCCTTAATCTCATGATGACCACTGGATTGAAGCAACGGCTCACAACATGTCAAACCATCTCTGCATGCATAAAATATGTTTGGATGGCGGTGGTGGAATCCACTTGTTGTCTATAAGGATGTCACAGGATGTTGCTGCAGATCTTCATGGCCACTTCTTGCTATCCTTATCATACCTAAGATTTGTTGTTTAGTTTCTACAGAGTTTTTCTATATTTTTTTGTTGGGGTTGGAAAAAAATACCAGACTCTGTGTTCCTCCAGAAATACGATAGTATGGTATGATTTCACAGACTGGGTAGAGCTATGAACTTGCTACAAGCCAGTATGGATATTTTGAATTAAACAATGTGCCTCTACTGCAGTGAACATCAGTTTCATTTCATCAAATAAAAATATTTTTAATAATGCTAATCTAACAACTGTGAACATTAGTTTCCTCAAATAAAATACTCCACTGAGTTGGTCTAGAAGGATCTAGTATGCTGCACTACAAATCAGTGCTGAAGTGGGTACTCTTTTATTTCAGAAAAAAAAAAGGAGCAGACAAGAGATGAAATAGCGACTCTTAGCATAATAATCCCATCCAAACTAGTGCTACACTTACTCCCAGTTCGACACATAAATATTCTCCCCTGTAGATTAAAACTGAATGTGATAATCCCAGTGTTTTCTTGTGGTGGTAAGACACCATTACGATCTAGTGGATATCAGCTAATGATAATCAAATTAAATAGGAACCAAGCACATTTACAGGTGTTTGCTAATCCATGTGGTCTCTAGTTGTTGGTGATAATAAAAAGGAGGGGAATTAATTGGGAATCTATCAATTGCTTTTGTGATATCCCAGCCGGAGCTAGGGTTCACAGATCCATGGATACAAGTGGAACAGAGTTGGGGATTGAGAGAAGCAGGGGGGACGAGAGAGGAAGAACAAGGGGATAGGATTCAGAATTCTATTACTTCATCGATAAGCATCCCAGTACACGCACACACGTTTATATCACACGTTACATGGGTCACAGCCCAACACAGCTCGCAGGCCCACTCACACATGAGGCCCAATGTTTGAATGCTTCCAGCGCGCCTTTCCTATTCTTTGCTCGCCATCGCCAATGCCGGTGTCAGTGTACTCTGCACACTGACAGTTGCCCCTCCTTGAGTACCAGCCTGCCCCCAGGCTGGTGCATCTGGAAATCTTGCCTTAATATTGTCATAATCTTCCCAAGTTGCTTCGTCAATCGAATGAGAAGTCCACTTGATTAAGACCTGCACATGATATGCCTTTCCTTTCTTCACCATCTTACGGTCCAGTATGCATTCTGGCACTGCTTCCGAAGATGACAAGTCCAGAGTAGTGGGTAACCTGGAGAACACTGGAGAGTGATCAGGCACATGCTCCTTCAACTGGGAGACATGAAAGACAGGATGAATTAGTGCAGTGTCAGGCAACTCTAACTTGTAGGCTGCATTCCCAATTTTCTCCAGAATTTCAAAAGGACCATAAAATTTATATGCCAATTTCTTGCAGGGACGATTCACCACTGAATGTTGAGCATATGGTTGAAGCTTCAGATACACTGAATCTCCCACTGTAAAAGTTCTCTCAGAACGGTTCTTGTCAGCATAATGTTTGACTTTATCTTGTGCACGCACTAGATGCTCTCTCAACAACTGTGAATGGCTGTTATTGTCTTGGAGCCACTGTTGAACATCCACATGTTCAGAATCCAGAATATTTGCAAAAGTGCCATAATGAGGTTCATGTCCATACAAGGCTTTATATGGTGAACACCCCAAAGATGTGCTTTATATGATACCAACTTGTGATATCCCAGCCGGAGCTAGGGTTCACAGATCCATGGATACAAGTGGAACAGAGTTGGGGATTGAGAGAAGCAGGGGACGAGGGAGGAAGAACAAGGGGATAGGATTCAGAATTCTATTACTTCATCGATAAGCATCCCAGTACACGCACACACGTTTATATCACACGTTACATGGGTCACAGCCCAACACAGCTCGCAGGCCCACTCACACATGAGGCCCAATGTTTGAATGCTTCCAGCGCGCCTTTCCTATTCTTTGCTCGCCATCGCCAATGCCGGTGTCAGTGTACTCTGCACACTGACAGCTTTGTGGAAGGGGTAACAGTCAGGTAAGGAAAAAAAATTGCAGCACTTGGACTCTTGGAGACAGTGGACCGGCAACATCCATCCATCTGCTGGTCTGCGTGTAATGTATGTGGACAGGCTCTCAAGTGGAGCAGATAACAAACTTTTTAGCAACTGATTGGTAGACAAAAACTCCAAACTGGACGTTCTCTTTCTTCTATATATGTTGATGATCATGGCTGATTCTCTGAGGAGGCCATGTAGGGAATCCTAATTCAAACTTCACAGGAATTTTTAAAATTTTATGTGGGCTGTTGATTTGTACAGGTGAAATCCATAGGAGCTTTTCCTTCAGAATCCACATGCACTACAGTTTATATGAAAAACATTCCTTCATTCTTGTAGGATTTTAGATGGCATGTCATTATAATACCATGTTTTTTTCTATTC
Organism: Puccinellia tenuiflora; assembly: GCA_012064385.1. Lineage (NCBI taxonomy): Eukaryota > Viridiplantae > Streptophyta > Magnoliopsida > Poales > Poaceae > Puccinellia > Puccinellia tenuiflora. Next base: position 342,056 of record QRDG01002225.1, on the reverse strand, counting down.
ACGCGTCTTAGAATTATCATAAAAAATACCCTGGAATATATTTTGAAAAAAAGTCAGGAGTTTCAGGATTTAGACCATCACATAAATATGACATAACATTATCCAAAGTCAACCACAGCAATTTGGCCATGGCTTCACATGCAAGAGAATACAATGTTATTGGCACAAAACAACAAAAGACATTGTATCCATTTCAAGTTTAAAAAAATGAAAACATATCCCTCACCTCAAGTTCCTTATATCGGTACATCTGGCTCGCGTCAAAAGAGCTCCGCGTGAACTCGATGAACCTCTTGCCTTGGCTGCAGTTCTCCTGTTTGTTTCTGTAGCACTCCACAGTTCGTGAGAGATGGTGGCTCACCAACACGGCAAACACCGATGACAAGGCTTCTGGACAAGCTTATGCAGGAAGTGATGTTGAGCTTTGGCTCCCTGCTCAGTTCCAGTTCTGCCATAGCAGATTCATTGTCTTGTTCAACTTGTGGAAGATGGCCACCTTCAGTTTGATGTGATCAGCTCCTCTGCGAGCATGGTTGGACTGCTCAAGCAGATCTTTCTTTCAGGAGGTTTCTAATCCTTGAGATAGTGACTGCTTCTTCTAATCTGCTAAACTTCCTTCCGACCTCCCCTATCCAAGTGACCTCAAAAGAGTATTTTCCGCATCATTTTCTTAGATAGGTAGATTCTGTAAGGCATCCAAACTTCTGCATATTCGTTCTTCTATCGAGGAAAGTCTCCTCTCAAGTTTTAGCACACCAGTATGCAGAATCCTAATATCAACTTCTGCAAGCTTGGCGAATGAGCGTATCAACATGTAATAATCAGCATGTCCAACACAAACAAGGCTACTAGTTATTTTCTTCCTTCTATAGTGAATATAACCATCTGATCTTAGCCACTTCCTTGGTGGCATATAACAAAAACCATGATCTCCCATTTCCGACTTAATACATTGTATCCCTGATGATGCAGAAAAGCACCTTGCACCAACAAAAGTTCCATCCCAACCTCGTTTATTCATTCTATTTATGGTTCGCATTTCCTCCTTGTGCGCTTTTGGCTTCTCATCCTACAATGCAGCAGGTTTAGCAAGTCAAATTAACAACAATCTTTAAGGTGCAGATAATCCTGAGGTGCTACATTCGTACAAACTTTAAGTTCAAATATGCTTCGTATAAAATAGAGATTTTTTTGTGAATAGCACCTTTCTGGTTCTTCATCTTTTAATTTTGTAATTTGAAAGTTCCTAAAAAAACCAATTGTTTTGGTATCTAAAATCATTTAAGATTTTTTTCATGCTGATTTTGTTCCTGATATAACATCCATAGATACAAGGTTATTAATTATTCGCACTCAAGGTTAAGAAAGGCTACATTGGTAGAGAATTGAAATTCAAAATAAAAATATGATGAGAATAAAATACAGCACTTCTTAACGAATTGCAACTTTCTTGTTCTTCATCATCTTTTAATTTTATAATTTGGCGGTTCCTCAAAATAGAAAATCCTTTGAACCAATTTTGTTTGGTTTCAAAGATCATTTACGATTTTTTTTCCTGCTGATTTTCTTACTGAAATAACATACATAGAAACTTGTTAATTGTTTGGAATCAAGGTTCAGAAAGGCACTAGGCATTAGGTGGGACATTTGTGATTGCCTAGCCTGCCTAGGCAGGGCATGAGTAACAGCAGCTCACTGCCTTCTTCTCCACTCACCGGAGAGGCCGCTTCCACACCAGAGAGGTCAATTCATGGCTGTCCGTCTAGACCACCACCTAGTGTCAAGGACACTCGTTCGGCTGTCGCCTAGGGCTTATGAGCGCGTAGGTGAGCACCGAGGGACACAAATTTTCACCTCGTTCACACTACATTTTGAGTTTACCATAATGCCGGTCCTGCTAATAAGTAGTAACCTCAAAGAAAACTGAACCAGCCCATGAGACGGAAATATTAGAATAGAGAAAGACAAAATAAGATTACATCAAGAATTTCTGAGGAGTCAGATAAGATAAGAAGAAGTAATCCATGATGGACATAATCTTCGAGAGCCATACTACAATTTCACCACTAGATGCAATAATAAAAAAAAGGATGTTGACAACAAAATCAAGTTGGGTGCATTACCTCTCCTCCTTTGTATCTATCCTGAAACATCTCTATCAAGTCCTTCTCTTCAGCTGAACATGCAATCCCAGGATAAATAACATCTTTGCAGTATTTGAGATAAGAGTGGAGGTTCTTTGAATAATCTGCAGAATTAGAAAACTTATAGTGAATTTTATACCACAACGAAGTATTTGGTCAGTCAAAAGAGTATCACCCTAGAATGCATTCAGTTTCAGTCAGACAAAATCTATTATAATAACTGTGAACATCTATATTAGACTAGATAAGAATAACATGCTCACTTCTTATCCAATGTACTTGGACATTATTGTACTTCCATACTCTCTTTAGGATATAAGATTGCAAATATATTGGTTTAAATACAAATCTAGTTACAATGCAAAAGGGAAGTTATTGAACACCATCGGTACAAAAGAAAGAGAGAATTGCAACTTCGTATAGGTTATTTGTTTGAAACATAATGAGATGTTCTAGAATAGTTCTCTGTCAGATCTCTATGTTTGCGTAAAAAGCATAAGAATATGCTTATTGGACAATCGACAATCCAAAGGGTCTAGCAAAAAAACAGTATTTTCGAAGATGCTTCTGAATTGTATGTAAACTTTTCTAATACTGTCAGGTGCACAGGTCGCACAGGCTGTGCTAGAACATGCAACATGGCTACTGTGGTAGAAGCTACCATAGTAGGGAGTACCATGCAACATGGCTACCATAGTAGGGAGTACCATGGTATTCTCTCATATAACATGGCTAGTGTGCTAGAAGCTAGAACAACATCTACTTAGTAACATAGGAACTAAGTATCTGATACATGTAAATTACAAGAACAACAAATGATGTGGATGGAAAGCAATGGTTATTGGAAGTTACCATGTGCAACATCAATTTTATCATAGGCATCTGCAAGAGTGCATAGCAATTCTCTTGTGCCAAATTCCTCACTGGTGCCACCATCAGCATCGGGCTTCATCGATGGTGGTATATTTGCATCAGGGTCAGACCCACCTGCATTTCTTCCTGCCTCAGAAATCTCCTGAAGATAAAAATAGTTCAGTCCATTATATTTATGACAGATCTTATATGACTTAAGCAGTTAAGCCCATACATATGGAATACTCACCTCCCATATCCCTTGACCATTTATGTTATACTGAAGTCTCAGAGCCACTATTAGTATAGCCATTACGCAGACCCGTGTAGGGACCCGAGCTGGATTACTAGACAACCATAGTTCTGCAGGCATTGCCCACTCATAGATGCGGCAAGCATGAGGGAGGATTTTTTCTATCGGCAGAGATAACTCGCTCAAGTAGCGTTGAGCAATAGCATAGAAGTTAACTGAAGGAAGCTGCAAGCCTATTCTTCGTGCTATGGACCCAGCTGCAGCTTCCAGTTGCCATGCTCCAATCACTCGGACTGGCCTGAACAGTTGTCTTGCATTCAAAGAGCAGTGCTGTTTTAGAGAGCTCCCGAGAAGTTTGTCCACTTGGGTAAATGCTGCCACATATGGAAGCTTACCCTCCATCGCCCACCTATAAATGTCGGTCGGTAGGATGGCTTCCCGGGCGATATGACAGGCCAAGAAACAGACTGACAACGTCGAGTACAATGGCAGCATCGTCCTCAATGAGCGCAGAAAGACGAACTCAACCCTCCGCCTGTCTTTCTGAGGCAAGGCTTCATCATCCGCAGATGCACATTGCACCTCTTGAGGTACTATCTGTTTGCCTGCACAAAGAAGATACACATGTTCAAGTTTGTTTTCAATGGCACTAACTGAACAAGAGTGTAAACTGGCACCTCCACCGGCATAAAGCTTCGGTCTCCGCACATCCTCGTCGTCAGCGAGCACCTTCCGTGCCCACATTTCGTCGAACACCTTGGAGGCAGCCACCCATCGCAACCAGATGGTTCCAGCCAAGCCGCAGACGAGCGCGCCCACATGGTGCCTCTCTACCAACGCTTCCAGCTGCTGCTGCAGGATCACCTGCAGCCCCTGCACGTAGCGCCGCCGGACGCGAGCCCCCAGCTCCTCCGGGTCGGCGCCGGACACGAAGTCGCGCGGCAAGTCGGATTCGCTGAAGGCGGGCGCGGCAGGGGGCTGCTGGGTGGTTGGGTAGCGCGCGGGGATGCGGGGTGTGGGGGTTAGTTTAACTCGGCGCAGGGGTGGGCGGTTGCCGCTGATCCAGACACCTTCGAGGTCGGCTTCGGGAATCGGGGTAGAGGTGAGGACAGCGCCGCACCGGCAAGTGAAGAAGCCCTCATTTGAGTAGTCGTCGGGGATGTAGTCGTCTGCGGCGCCGCAGCTGTCGCAGACCACGGTGATGCTTCCTCCTCCTCCTACTCCCCCTCCGCCGCCGCCGTCGTCGTAGGGATCCGGGGATGCGCCGCCGTCGTCGTAGGGATCCATGGGAAAAGCGTGCTGTTCGCGGCCTGCGAAGTCGATAAGCAGGCGACAAGGTGTGCTCGTTGGGGACCTTGGAGACGGAGGGGGAATCCGGCGCCGCAGCTTCGTCAGGACGGCGGCGGCGGCGCACGTGGCGTCGCAGGGCAACGGCCAGAGTTAGCGAAATAAATCAGATTTACTTTAGTTGTTTTTTTTCTACTCGGGGATATAGCCATATAGGTGGCCAAACGGGCCGGCCGGCACGGCACGGCCCGATTAGTAAACGTGCCGTGCCGGGCCGGCCCGCGTGCCGCGGCCAGACCTCCGGCACGGCCCGGGAGGCACGCCGACGGCCCGACGGCCCATTAGGCGCGGTTGGTCCGTCGGGCACGGCCCATTTAGAAAAAATGCGACCCAAAAACTAGAAAAAAAATAAAAATTGGTAAAAAAATAAAAAAAAGTTAATCGTGCCGGGCCGGCCCGCGTGCCTCAAATCGGAGGCCGGCCCGTTTAGTTCCGTGCCGTGCCGTGCCTAGGCCGGGCCAAATTCCCCGTGCCTCGGGCCGGACCATTTGGCACGGCCCATTTGGCCACCTATACTCGGGGATAAGGATAACTGGGCCGGCTACACTAACAGGCCAAGTACCGGATTTAGAAGTGATACTTAACGGGTTCATTTGTAGTAGGGTTTGTCTATGTGTCAACTGAGAAATTTTCACCTTAGAAAAGTGTAACTGTACTTTAAAAAAATGTGCAACTGGGACGAATTTGCAAATAATGCACATTTTTTTGGTGACTGAGACATAAGAAAAAACAGGCATCTGAGAATTAGCAAATCCGTTTGTGGTATGGTGTTCACAGTACACTACTGTCACATCTGGCACTGTTCATTTCAAGCAGTTGTGTAGCTTGTATGCTGTAGAACTCAAAATGGGTGTAGTGCTCAAAGAATTCTGTGATGAATAGATGGTGATCATGATGGTCAAGTTTGTATATGTTTTTTCAAAAGTTATGAGCCTACTGCGATATATGTCCAAATCCAGGAATGTATCCACGTTATTATTTTTTTTACTGTGGTCAATTTCACACCTTTGATTTTCACCCTCTCAAATTCATGTTTTCCTCCTTGTAATATGGCATGACGGTTGTCATATCTGGTGTTGTCCAGTGTGGACCGCCTATGTCGTAACTTCCAAAACATTATATGATGGGCACGTGGTGCCTTTCGAAAAAAAATAGCCAAATTGTAGTTGTGCTTGTGCAGCATCGAAGCTTCAGAAATTTTGAAGAAAAAATAAATTAGTCGCCAAATATTACTTGGCAAGTAAAAAAGTCGAGACGAATGAATTGTACTGTTCACTAATATACAACGTGGTGCGCCCGTGAGCTGTTCCAATCGGCCAAGATTAATGAATTGGAGGTAACTGCGCATTGTCTGTGGCCACATCATTTGTTTTTACCATGATCAGTTTCACACCTTTGATTTTCACCCTCATAACTTCATGTTTTCTTCCTTAAATGTAATATGGCATGACGGTCACTACAAGAAATGTGTTGACTGGTGACGTTTTGATAGTGACATTGGATGAAAACGTCATAGATCTATGACGTTTTCCCAACAGAGCGTCGTGAGTTGTTTTCGGGATGAAAATCCTAAAACATTATGACGTTCTGAGCCAAAAACGTCGTAATTTCAGTAGACAAAATCGTCATAATGTGAAAGACGGGCATTATTAAAAATATAAATCATCAAATTCGCCTACATATCATTCGACGTGTCAGTTTTTGCTTACGTATCGCTGACGTGTCCCTGTAGAATGTCGAATTTTGACAACTAGACACAGGCTGACATGTAATTCAGCCATCCCAGCAACCTGATTGGTGGCCCCCACGCCTGGGCTCCACACCTACCTGACAGGTGGGTCCTACTGTCTGACCTGTCAAACAGGTCTTCCCAGCGACTGACAGGCGGGCCCTGCGTCTAGGCTCCCACCGACCTGAGGGACCCGCCACTGACGCCAATTTAATTGAAGCAAAAAGCTCGCGCGGGTGGGGTGACGGGGTTTCGAACCCGCGACCTTTGCTTCCCCGCGATAGAGCGCAGCCACCTTGCCACCTTCTCGTTGGTGCTACTTTTACACGTTTGTTGTTTTTAACAAATGCCGGCGCTGTTTTTCCTGGGCTGGCGGTCGCTGGGCCTGTTTGGAGCATGTTCTGCTCCACAGAATGGGCCAATAGCCCAACAACTAACTGGAATCCTTTGGTGGGTAAGAGAGAAGAAATAAGGGCTGCCGAATAATTTGAGCCCAATTCTATTTAAGTTTTTTTCTACAGACAAATTTAAGAGCTATATTTCAGTAATTTGATTGTAAATTTTGTATATTACCTCGGATTAAGATGATCAAAAAATGAAATTTGTTCATATCGACCAGACCGATAATTTTCATATTGGTGAATCATTTATATATGTGAATAGTATTTTTTAAATTTATTATGCTTAATTCAAAATTAGGTCAAAACTGCGGGATTTGAACTAGGGGTACACTTTCCTTCGCTAAAAAATTTCCGGGAAAAATGTTATTAGGTCTACGACGCCTCATATTATGTGCTGATTTTTGTCGGTTTCGCGCGTTAGCGAACGGGTGCACCCGCGAGTCCGGTACGGCCATACCGCATGTCCCGGGGGACCCGTTTTGGCCAGATGGTAAACTAAACAAAGTCAGAAAATCACGCGGCTTCGCGTGGCGTCATTTTATGTGTCCTAGTAACCACTCCAAAAGTCAGAATTAGGATACGGCAAATATCTTGGAAAACCCTTGACGAAAAGGGCTATCACGTCCGGAGTTCTATGGCTTTTATTGGAAATGAGTGGGAAACGGCTCGTGGCGCCGCATAGTTTGTCGGAACTAGGCCATATTTGGCACGTGCGTGGGCCCTGGGGTGCCGAAACGGGTTTTTTTTGTGAAGCAGCTACAGGGTGCGCATTTAAGTATTGCGCGAGACCTCCGCGCAGTGATAGGAGACCGCCTACGCACCACCTATCACATGCCATATGCGTGCGCTAGCCATATAGGAATCTCTGTGGCTTCCTGCGCTGTCCCGCCGAATCCGTTGGAAACTGATAGGATTTGAACTAGGGGTACGGTTTCCGTCGGTCAAGAAATTCCGGGAAAAATGTTTTTAGGTCTACGACACACCATTTTATGTACTAAATTTTGACCGTTCAATGAGTTGACAAACGGGTGCACCAGCGCGCCCCGTACGGCCATACCGCATGTCCCGGAGGTCCCGTTTTCCCCAGTTGGCAAACCAAACGAAGTCAGAAAGACACGCGGCTTTGCGTGTCGTCATTTTATGTGTCCTAGTGAGCACTGCAAAAGTCAGATTCAGGATACGGCGATTATCTTGGAAAACCCTTCACGAACAGGGCTATCATGTCCGGAGTTCTATGGCATTTAGGGGAAATGAGTAGGAAACAGCCCGTGACACCACATAGTTTGTCGGAACGAGGCCATATTTGGCACGTGCGTGTGCCCTGGGATGGGAAGCAAGGTCCCGGTCACGGATTCCAATCCGACCCACGGTCGACGGTTTTTTTCATTTTCGGGGTGCCGAAACGGGTTTTTTTTGTGAAGCAGCTACAGGGTGCGCATTTAAGTATTGCGCGAGACCTCTGCGCAGTGATAGGAGACCGCCTACGCACCACCTATCACATGCCATATGCGTGCGCTAGCCATCTAGGAATCTCTGCGGCTTCCTGCGCTGTCCCGCCGAATCCGCTGGAAACTGAGAGGATTTGAACTAGGGGTACGGTTTCCGTCGGTCAAGAAATTCCGGGAAAATGTTTTTAGGTCTACGACACACCATTTTATGTACTAAATTTTGACCGTTCAATGAGTTGACAAACGGGTGCACCAGCGCGCCCCGTACGGCCATACCGCATGTCCCGGAGGTCCCGTTTTCCCCAGTTGGCAAACCAAACGAAGTCAGGAAGACACGCGGCTTTGCGTGTCGTCATTTTATGTGTCCTAGTGAGCACTGCAAAAGTCAGATTCAGGATACGGCGATTATCTTGGAAAACCCTTCACGAACAGGGCTATCATGTCCGGAGTTCTATGGCATTTAGGGGAAATGAGTAGGAAACAGCCCGTGACACCACATAGTTTGTCGGAACGAGGCCATATTTGGCACGTGCGTGTGCCCTGGGATGGGAAGCAAGGCCCCGGTCGCGGATTTCCAATCCGACCCACGGTCGACGGATTTTTCAATTTCGGGGTGCCGAAACGGTTTTTTTTTGTGAAGCAGCTACAGGGTGCGCATTTAAGTATTGCGCGAGACCTCCGTGCAGTGATAGGAGACCGCCTACGCACCACCTATCACATGCCATATGCGTGCGCTAGCCATCTAGGAATCTCTGCGGCTTCCTGCGCTGTCCCGCCGAATCCGCTGGAAACTGGCCGGAGTTGAACTAAGCGTCAACTTTACATCGCTCAAAAAATTCTGAGAAAAATATTTTTAGGTCTAGGATGCACAATATTATGTGCTGCTTTTTGTCGGTTTCGCGCGTTCGTGGACGGGTGCACTTGTAGTTCAAATTTAACCCATTTGTGGAGGTTAGAAAATTAAAAATGAATCTAGCCAATCAGAAGACAGGAAACAACCACAAACGGATCAGCCCCGGACCTCGATCTCAGTCGTCCAAATCACCAAGATCCAACGCACCGACAGCGAACCGAAATATTCCCCGCGCGGGATTTTCACCTTGGCGCCTAAAGATGGAAGCGCGACCAAGACCGAACAAAACCAAACCAGCCCGACCCTGCCGTCCAGACCAAACCCTAGCGACCTACCTCCCTTCCTCTCTCCCTTCAGTCCATGCCCCCCTCCGCCACCCCCCTCACCGGCCTAGATCCCGGCCAACTCCGGCATCCCCCTGCACCTCTGACCACTGCCCCCGAACCCCCTCCTCCTCCTCTCCCTACTCCACTGCGTGGAACCACCAAATTCCACCCCCAGTAGAAACCCTAGCCCGGGATCCAGGCTGTACAGAGAGGAGGAGGAGGAGGTCAAGCTCGGGTATTTTCCGTTCATGGCGACGGCGGCGCCTCGGAGACGGGGGACTGGGCGGAGCTGCCGCCGGACGCGCTGGCGACTGTCTACGGCAAGCTGGGCCTGGCGGGCAACCCTGGTGGGCGGCCGCCCACGAACCCACCCTGATCCGCGTCGGGGACCACGGCCTCCTCCTCTCCCTCGCCAAGCAGTAAGATCCCGAGCGCCTCATGGCTAGATCTTCATCGATGTGGTTAGATTCATGGCATGTATCTTGGTTCGGTCCAAAACCTCCTGTTCGTATGTCACATCTGGAGACTAGATCAGTACATGGTCGTTATTATGATGTCCAGTTTCCTCACGCACACTCAATTGTGCATTCTCCTTGTGAGGTTCGTAGATTTGTTTCCGTCAGTTTAGGCGTGTGTTTACGCCTTTACGGCGCTCTCTTATGCTTCTGCTCACGTGTGCATCTTCCTTGTAAACACATAAAAGAAATTGTCTCGAAGCATGTATTTAAATCAGCACATGGCAGAGGAGATGTTGGAACCCAACATTGATATGGAACTGTTGGACTTGGTTTTTTTGTGTGTGAGAACTCAAGTAAAGCAGTATTCTGTTGTTATCCTAGGCACGAAATATAAGGGTATAAGAAATATTACATGTATCCACACATGCAATTTCGAGCTCATTACCATATGGCATGGCACTTTTTGCCAATTTCATTTACCCGTAATATGTGAATCGTCTTCACAGACTGATGGTTTAGCTCTTCAGTTGCTGTATTGCCTTCCCTGTGATGTGCACATACATTATCTTCTAGTCTGTCTCTCCCGTTGAACTGTGTGCTATGCTTGGACAGAAATCTTAAGTAGCACTGCAGCAGAACATTTAATAACTGATGCCAGCAGCTTGTTTATTCTGTAATCCTATCTGATAGCCATGCCAATTAGTTAAATTCATCCCAAAAAATCAACTTTTTTCGAAACCACCTGAATTTTTCTCCAGGCATAAATAAGTTGATGTTCACAAAAGAAAAGGGACCAAAATTGTTGCTGATGTCTATGTAGGTTTCCGGTAGCACAATATGTCACATTATTTGTATCTTTCGCCCCCATTTTATTAGAGTAATTTCGTGAATCTACATGCTCATTTACAAACTATCACAAGATGACAGAACTATAGACTTGAAGGACAATTTTGGAATACAGATTTGGAGACCAACTGTAATACAAAACCGCAGAACAATCTCTACATATGTGAAATCAGTTCTCAGATATGTTGTTTTGGCAAAGTTTGAAGTACATTAAACCTGTTTGTGCAATTTACTCTTTCTATTGCTCTTTTTCAGTGTTGAAATATGCAACTGATATATTCTTTATCTATGGATGTAGCAGAGCTGCAACACGGTCAGTTGGAGCATGCTGATGGAAATGGGGATTGGGTTTTAACTATATTCAAAACTCTGTCACTGGTGAGTAAGACTTGTTTGTAACTTTTAAATGTCATCCTAGATGTTCACAATCAAGCACTGCAGATTACCAAATAGAAAGGATTCAGCCTTGATTCTACTATAAAAAGGCTATGTTCCGCATTCCCATTCCTTTCTTGTTCATGCAAGCGATATGTTAAATGAATAGATACTTGTGTTTGTAAATTGTATAGACAGCAATCAAACTAGGGATGGAAGAATGCGTGTAACTTGGTTGCTCCAAAAATGTGTGTAACTTGGTGAACTTAAGTTGATCTTCTATCCATTCACGAGGAATCATAATCATATTAATATGCTGCTGTCTCTCGTTTATTGTCGCTCTTTGGAAAACCAAACCACATGCATATCTTTTATCTTCATATTTTGATATTTGCAAAGCAACTCCCATCTATCACAGATTCTTCAATAGTAAATTAGTTACTGAACAATTAGATGCTCTTCTGGAACATCTTGTGCTTAACATTTGTACAAACTTGTTCTGGTGTAGGTTGCAAGTTGAAGGGGATCATGAGCTCGTGTGGCAGTGACTCGAGGTCAGTGCTTGATCGATCCATTCGCTGGGACAGCTAGTGCTACTGCTGCTGCACCACCTGGCCTGGTGGTGGTACGTACTACGTAGCCATGCGCTGGGACACCATTCTTCCGGATGGAGCAGTGCACTCCTGGAGCATTTGGTAGGTTGCCCTGGTGTTGCAGGGTTAGAAGGTTAATCGCTTTGTTTTGTGTGGTAGCATTGCCTGTTTCTTATCATTATTGTTTCTTTTCTGTGGTGGCCTTATATGTGCTCATTCGATGCTACTTGGAGCAGCCATGATAGATATCGAGCTTGTTGCCTACGAGAGGACCTGATCATGCAGCAGCAAGAAGGGGCCTGGAGGTTGGAGAGGTCGACCGTGAGGTTGGGAGCGAAGTCGGTCTGGCCAGATGTGTCGACTGATGGATGTTGCCTGCTGTAGGGACATGGTCCTGTGGTGGCTTTTTTTTGGGCTGATGGATGTCTGCTGTAGGGATTTGATCCTGTCGTGTGTTTATTTTGGGCTATATTCAGCTGACAGCTTTTGATAGCTGTATTATTATTGTATATATATGAATTTGGGTGCTAAAACAGACTTGAATTTCTTGTATTCTCCAGTTCTGATTAAATCTTCTGTTGTATAATTACTGTCAAATTGTGAGATAATTAAACCTGTAATGTAAATGGAAACTAGAACTGACAAGTGGGACCTACTGACTTGTGTTGTCTAACAACTGGACCTTAATAAGGCCTGCGCCCAAGTTAGAAAAGCCTGTAGAAAGGTGAAGGCCCAAAATTCGAATAGACGAAAAAGGCTGAGGCCCAAGAGACAAACAGACCAATAAAAGGCTGAATCTGAGAAGACAAATGGACCAAAAATGCCCAAGGCCCAAGAATAAAATGGCTGAAATTGATGGGCTCGGCCTAGGTAAACTACCGAAATGGACCGGGCTGAATTTGGACTACGACGTTTTAGTTTCGTCACGATTTTGCCACGTCAGACTTGCCACGTGCGATCTGCCGTGGCATAGTCAGATGGCTAGCGACGTTTTCAAAACGTCATAGTGCCTACGACGTTACCAAAACGTCGCAAATGGTTATGACGTTTGCAGGTAAAACGTCGCATTGGTTGATTACTGACTGTTGGTATTCGACGTTTTTGTTTTCGTCATAAAAACGTCATGGATCAAATTTTCTGACGTTTTAGTGACGTAAATGGAGGGTCAAGAGTCAACAAAAATCTTGTAGTGGGTTATCATCTCTGGTGTCACTACTAGGAAAAGGCTTATAGGTAAATTAATTAGCCGTGGCGCACCACTATTTTTGTGTGCCACGAGTATATAGCCGTGGCGCACCAAAATAGTGGTGCGCCACGGCAAAGTGCAGGCTGGGCTGACGGAGGGGCACCCTCCTTAGCCGTGGCGCACCACTATTTCGGTGCGCCACGGGTAAGAGTATAGCCGTTGCGCACCTTATTTCAATGCGCCACCAAAATAATGGTCTCGGGGCCAAATTTTGACCCCACATAGCCATGGCGCACCAAAATAGTGGTGCGCCATGGGTAACCTCTTACCCGTGGCGCACCGAAATAGTGGTGCGCCACGGGTATGTTTACTGCTTTGTGCTCCCATGCAACCCCCCCCCCCCCCCCCCCCCCCCCGTGATCGCGTTTAAAAAGGCTAAAGGAAAATGTTAAAAAATTCAAAAATAAAATCCTTTGAGATGTGGTTATGTTACGTAACCTAGTTGTTAGGAAAAATATGAAATATGAATTTCGACGTATTTTGCAAAAAAACATTATGGAAGAGTAAAACGGCGATAACTTTTGCATACGAACTCGGATTTCGACGTTTAATACCTTAAAAAAAACTAGAGAAAAAACCACATCCGATCCAAATGGCCTACGGCCTTTTGAGCCATTTTTTGCGTACAGAATCCCAAATTCGAAAGGGAACACCTATTTTTTAAAGTTTAAGTTTTCTGGCCAGGAAAAATAAATAAAACTTACCCGTGGCGCATGGAAGAGATGGTGCGCCACGGGTAGTTGTAATACTCGTGGCGCACCACTATGAGATGCGCCACGGGTAACATGGGGGGGGGGGGGGGGGGGGCAACACCGCGATCCGATGGCTCCCAGCGATCCGACGGCTCACATCGACTTAAACTAGCACACAATCCGTGTGCTCCTTTCTTCTTGTTTCTGATTGGTCGAGAGGATAGAGGCCTGGATTGGCACCTCTCCTCCTCTCTTCGTCCTCCTCCTCCTCTCTATCTCATCCTCCTCCTCCTCCTCCTCCTCCTCTCTTCCACCTCCTCTCTATCTCCTCCTCCTCCTCTCTTCCACCTCCTCTCTATCTCCTCCTCCTCGACGGCCGGCGGCGACCTCGTCCATGAGGGCGAGCTCCTCCACCATACTGCCGGCCTTCTCCACGACGGCCGGTGAGCACCTCCACCATGGCGTCCACCTCCACGTCGACGAGGACCGGCGGCCGGCGAGCACCTCCACACCGACGAGGAGTGACGGCCGGCGAGCACCTCCACGCCGACGAGACCGACAGCCGACAAAGCACGTCCACGCCGGCGAGCACCTCCACACCGGCGAGCACCTCCACGCCAGCGAGGACCGACGACCAGCGAGCACGTCCACGCCGACGAGGACCGACGGCCGGCGAAGCACCTCCACGCCGGCGAAGCACCTCCATGCCGGCGAGCATCTCCGCGACGAGCATCTCCACGACGTGATGAGCACCTCCACGACGACCTCCATGTCGCGGCGCAGGACGGGAGCTGCCGGACACGCCGACATGGGCGGTGGCCGGTGGCTCTTTTTTTTTTAATTCGGAAATTCATAGCCGTGGCGCACCTAGTTTTTGTGCGACATACCCATGGCGCACCTAGTTTCGGTGCGCCACGGCTATGTGCACATACCCATGGCGCACCAGGACCCCTGCGCCACGGCTATTGTGTTACCCGTGGCGTGGCAATCCGTGGCGCAGCCCCCTGCGCCACGAGTAAGCATTTTTTTGTGCGCCACGGGTAAGCTTTTCCCTAGTAGTGTGTTCTCCAGTGTGAAGCGTGCGTTTCGTAACTTCCAACACTATATGTCCGTTCGGATCCTCTCCACTCCAACTACTGGGCTCCCGGAGCGGATGGAGTCGTGCCGAACGGATCGACTCCGCGGAGTTAGGAGCGCGGAGCGGGAAGATCTGTAGTTCAATTCTGCGGAGCGGCTAAAACCGAGCTCCAGCTGCTCCGTGGAGTCAGGAAACGCGGAGCTGATTTCGTGGAGTTGAGGGAATCCGAACGGGGCCTATATGATGGGCAAATGGTACCTTTCATTCAGAAAAAAGTAGCCAAACCTTTATTGTTTTTGTGCAGCATATCGAGTCCACGGAAATTTCGCAGAAAAAGAAAATTAGCCCACGTTCATACCTGTTGTTGGTCATGACGGATAATCAATGACCTTCATTTGGCGGAACATTCTACAACGCAACCAAACCATGTTATATAAGAGATGTCACCAAGCAAACATGGTACATACCAGGTAGCTAGTTGTGCGATATATATGCTTGCTGAAAAAATATAAGTAATGCGGGGAGAATAAATGAATGGATGGTATAGTTTTGCAATATCAAAACATGAAAATGGAAGCAAAGTAGGGAGACAAAGTTGAGCTTGAGAGACGTCAGAAACCCGGTTATCACTTAGCAACATGTTGGCCGTGTAGTGGAACCGTGTGTTTCTACACATATTGATCTTGCATCGTAGTCGTACCCCATACTTGGTTGGCTTTCTTCTTCGTTGACTCAAGCTGATACAGATGTTGGTGCTTCTTTGCTATATTCCATATCTAGGACGAGCGGCCTGAATATGTGTGCTGGTTGGTCCTTGTTTCATCGCAAGCTAGCCCATGTGGGCTGCCTACAGAGGGACAAACAAACATGGTCGAGATGCAAAGATGGCGGCCTGTTACGACCTAGCAAGCTGCTCACCGCTCCTGTATCTAGTCTCTAGATGCACGTAAATCGATACGTTTACCACATAATTAGTTATGTTGTCCTACATAGACCATTGGCGTAGCCACACCGGTTCCTCCCGTCGAGCGACCGCCGGGTCGAGGTCACGATCCTCGTCGACGTCGAGGAACCTGCTCCAAGATGGCGGCCACCGGCGTCAAGGTCGCCCTGCGGCCAGGCTCTTCAAGTTGGTGGTCAACATGATGTTGCGCGCGCTCACTGTACGTCGGCACGCTAGCGACGAGCTCAAGTTTCGGTAGTTCGTCTCGTTTACATTCATTGTTAGCAGAGCATCCAACATGGGAGATTTCGTCTCAGTGTTGTAGTGGGTCGACAACCTCCGCGACGTCGAGGCTATGATTGACACATGCAGTGGCGGAGCCAGGATTGATCCAAAGCCCGGGCCAAATTAGTATTTAGGGACTAAGTGGCAGGCCAAATTAGTCATTTCACTAACCTATAGATGAAAAAAAATCGTGCACCCAGGGCCATGGCCCCTATTGCCAGGGGTGTGGCTCCGCCCCTGGACACATGGAGCCTTTCATAAAAAGCATCCAAAATCTTATTATGGTACCTTTCAGGAAAAAGTAGCCAAAACCATGGTACCTTTCAGGAAAAAGTAGCCAAAACCTTTATTGTAGTTTGTGCAGCATACTAAGGCTTTAGAAATTTCGAAGAAAAATAAAATTACTCCGTGTTAATTTTACCTGTTGTTGGCCACAATAAATAATCAATGACCTTCATTTGGTGGAACATTCTACAACGCAGCCAAACCATGTTATATAAGAGATGTCACCAAGCAAGCATGGTACATAGAAGGTAGCTAGTTATTCATGCGTTTTTCAAAAAGAAGTTATGCAAGGTGAATAAATGAATGGTGGATGTATTTTTGCAAAAGCAAAACATGAAAAGGAAAGGAAGGTAGGAAGGCAGAGTTGAGCTTGAGAGACGTCAGGAATTCAGTTATCTCTTAGTAACATGTTGGCCGTGCATTGGAGCCCTGTGTTTCTACTGATCCTCAACTTGCATCATACTCCATGCTTGGTTGGCTCGCTTTATAGTGGACTCGAGCTGATACAGATGTTGTTGCTTCTTTGTTATACTACATGTCTAGGACGGTCGGCCTGCATGCATGTGTAGTGATCGGTTCTTTGTTGTATCGCGAGCTAGCCCGTGTGGGCAGCATGTCTTGAAACGAGGGGCAAACAAACAAACACGTCGAGATACAAAGATGGCGGCCCGTTTCGCCCTAGCAAGTTGAAGTGGTAGCTATGTATTATCTAGCTTCTAGATGTATATAAAATGGGTCAATGGCTAATTCGATATATTCAACACGGAAATAATTATGTTGTAACTGCCAATAAGCTGTAGTTATAGCTGTGTATCTACTCCTGTCGAGAGGTCATGCCTGCGCTGGATGGCTGCTAGTCACACACGAGCGCTAGGTCCCGAGGCGCGACCGGAAGAACTCGATCATGGTACTCAGCGGGATCGTGGGTGTGTAATTTCTATCGTCTCGGTGTGGGGCCGTCACATTACGTTTTTGGTGCATTGGCTTATAACATAAAAAACATTACATTCACATGTTATATATAGGGATTTGCTAATTCTCAGGCGCCTGATTTTTTTTTATATCTCAATCACCTACAAAATATGCATGAGTTGCACTTTTCTGTGAGAAATGTGTAATTGCACTTTTATGCCAGAAAAGTGCAACTCGTTCCCGTTGCACTTTTTTTTAAATGTAGTTGCACTTTTCTAAGGTGATTAAGACTTAATAAATTCTCATTTATGTCTCAGTCACCCACAAAATGTGCATGAGTTGCATTTTTCTGGGAGAAATGTGCAGTTGCACTTTTCTGATAGAAAAGTGCAACTCGTTCTAGTTGCACTTTTTTGAACTATAGTTGCACTTTTCTGAGGTGATTGAGACTTAAAAAATTCTCAGTCAGCTGAGACATAGACAATCCCTTATATATATATATATATTTCCTAACCAAGATACCAATTACATTCGAGTACTTCTCATTCAATCCAAAGGAACTGTTTCATAGTAAATGTACCCAACAAACTCCATGTGATCTTTTTACATCTCGCATGTGTAAAAATCTATATATAACCCACCGACACCATCTATTCACACCCTGCTTTAGAGTTTGACCACCTCTTTTTTCTACACTAAACACTAACAAATACAATTCAAGAGAAGACACAGAAAATGGGCAATCTAGATTGAGAATAGGAGGCGTTGAGAAAGCAAAAATTGTTATGAAGTAAAACAGGAGTACATCATATTCTGTTGCTCTAGCTTGACTGAATTCCCTATTATCTTCTAATCTACATATGTCTTGCCAGTTGAAAATATTGTGTACCTGCGCGGTTAGGCTTGATATACGACGTCTAATGATGATGCAATGGCGGTTAGAGTTTCATTGACCCGAGAATTAGCAAGCCACAACGAGTGCAACAAGCAAAGCCAATATTGGCGGTGGTATCAACAATCTACTGTATCGAGAGCTTACTTGAGAAATATGATGTTTTTCTGAAATATATCTTTCTAGATGTAAATTTAAATTTAAAATTACATTATTACCCATAAAATTTAAAATATTGTTGCAGCGTAAAAAAATGATACTCAAAACATATAACTCTTTCTCGTGCAAAAAAATCGTGGCCCGGGTAGCGGAAGCATAGTCGCTCACATGTATTTTAATCCATCAAGAATGATCTTTTGATCTTGTTTCTCAACTCTTCATCTATTTTCTCTCATTTCCCCCCTTCCTCCACCTGACTCCCCAATGTTTCATCAACCCTTCTCCGTCATCAGTTCCGCTGGTTGGAGATGGAGGTGGAGCGGGGTGCAGCATCACCACCTCTCGTGGGGTATACCCTTTCAGTGGTTGTGTCCATAAACTACGGTGTGTTGCGTTTGTTCAGTAAACCGGATTTTACAACTCTGGTATTCCTCCTCCCTACTTTGATTCTAACCTTAGAAGTTGGATTTATGGTGGTTCATATTGGAATAAAACAATATGTGTTTGGTCAGATACAACTCATATTTTGTTGGTCAAGCTTTGATCAAACTTTGCCTCGAAATTTGAGTGGCATTGTATCCAAATATGGAGGGAGTAAAACCAACAATGTTGCTATTTTTCGTTCTCCCCATGATATGAACTAAGTTGCTAAACTGATTGTGGATACATCTTTCCTACCAGATAAAAAAAAATCACTTCTCAAGGGAGATATTTTTCTCCGGTAATTTAAAACTTTCTGAGTGGTTCCTCTCATATTACTTTTTCGGTGCATTCGTTGAATCACCCGATCTCAAACTCGGGTCATAGGCAAAGATGACTCAACAATGGTAGAGCTAGCACTATAGCAAAGTCGGGGCACACTGCAAGGTCAACTAGGTAACCTGGAATTAATTTTCCAAGCAAATTAATTTGATTAGTAGTTTAGTGGAGTGATCGTGCACTGTCACAATATTTGTATGTTTTCTCGATTATACATACAAACATAATGCACGTAAAAATTTGTGTGTATGGAAAAACAGCTACTATAGTATTGAGAGCTAATAACACTGGTCATACAAATACTTATCCGGCACGTGCAATTTCATACAACTAGTTGAAAATTGCGATGATCTAGTCCACAAACTTGTCATGTTGTGTAAAATTGGTCCAAATCACCCACGGTGTGACATGTGGCATCGCTTTTTCCCCCCAAAACATATGCATATATTTGTTTTATGAAATTTGTAACCTTAATGTATGAAAAAACAAAAAACAAGCGTGCGAATCCGTGCCAAAAGAAAAAATAAAAAATGAAATTATACATGGCACATGGGATTTGAACTCAAAACCGACCCAATGGTAATCCACCGGTGTGGTGCATGCTGGCCACCATAAAGGGTGTGTAAGTTAGTCCACATTCATCCTGTTGCTGGCCACAAAAGATAATCAATGCTCTTCATTTGGTGGAACATTGTACGACGCAACCAAGCCATGTTATATAAGAGATATCACTAAGCCAACATGGTACATAGCAGGTAGCTAGTTATGTGATGTGTTTGCCAAAATAAAAAGTTGAGCAAGGTGAATAAATGAATGGCGGATGTGGTTTTGCAAAATCAAAACATGAAAAGGAAAGCAAGGTAGGGAGGCAAAGTTGAGCTTGAGAGACGTCAGAAACTCAGTTATCTCTTAGCATCATCTTTACCGTACGTGGAGTGGAACCGTGTGTTTCTACTTTCTACTGTTCATGAACTTGAATCATACGTCATACTTGGTTGGCTTGCTTCTTCTTGGGCTCAGGCTGATACAAATGTGGTTGCTTCCTTGTTATACTGCATATCTAGGACTAGAGGCTTGTATGTATCTAGTAAGCTGTAGTGCTAGCTATGTATCTAGCTTCTAGATTTGCTTACAATGGGTCAATGGCTAATTTGATATGTTTATCACGTAATTAATTACATTATAACCGCAAATAAGTTGTAGTTCTAGCTATGTATCGAGCTTCTAGATGTACGTACCATAAATCTCCCCTTCTTTTTTTTGGCGAGAACCATAGATCTCCCCGCGAGAGGTCTTGCATCTGTTGGATGGCTGCTCGTCGCACGTAGCTCCGTAGGCAGGGCCAGGGCCTGAGGCGCAATCATAAGAACTCATGGTACTTGGCGGCACCGCAAGCATCACGTCGCACATCCAGGACTCGGCAACTCTAGCGTGAGTTCCTAAATCTCCGTGACCAGGGCTAGTCCGCCATGCCCATGCGGCAAGGCGGCGGCTATGTCAGCGGCAAGAACTCCCCTACCTCTAGATCTTGACGGCCAACCCTTCTCCATGTTGAATATAAATATATTGACTAACCCCTTTCCATCAGTTCGGACTTTTGGTCTAGATGGCTAGCGCATCAATTTTATATGGTATCAGAGCCAAGAGGTCTCGAGTTTGAGAACCTGCTCACGCGGATAGAAAAAAAGAAAAAAAAGATCCTGCGGCCCGCTCCTATCTCACGCTAAGGACTAAAATAGTCTAGACGTGAGGGGGAGTGTTGAATATAAATATATTGCCTAACCCCTTTCCATCAGTTCGGACTTTTGGTCTAGATGGCTAGTGCAGCAATTCTATACTCCACATCCGACGGATCCGGCGAGACGATCTTCCTCTTGCTTTCAGATCTGTTGCCAAAAGGGATTTTGTTGTTGTAAAGGATTCCATTTGGGATTTCATATTTGATCTTTTTCATAGTATACTATATTTATTGTTGTTGTCCATTTCTATTTTTTTAATTGTTGTTGTTCTTCCATTCTTCATATTCAGTTCATGATTCACCGGATCTAGCTGTTCATGCACCGGATCTGCATGTGCCATGGAGCTAGCGATTAATACATTGATCTAGCTGTTGATGCACCGGAAATTCGTTTTTCATGTTGATGCACCAGATCTGTTAATACATGAAGCTGTGTTAAAACATGGATCTGAATTTTTTTGTTTAAAGAAATTTACCAGAAAACTATGATGGATCCAGAAATATTTGTTGTCAATTCATCAAGATCCGAAAATTGTTGTTAATACATTTAGATCTGAAATTATTATTAATAAGGTGATTATAAGAAGGTGAGGATACACGAACACATGACTGCGCAACATGAATCGTTTAAAACTAAGGGGCTATGGAGAAAATGCGCAACACGAATCTTGATGAGTTGGACGTCGTTGGACGCCCCTGATAAGTCGGGGACGTCCAACAAGGTGTGGGAACGAGTTTTCGGACAGATTGTGCTCGTTTGGGGACATGGAACAACGACGGCGGCGGCTCATGGCGACGGCTCACGGCTCATGGCGAATTAACGAAAACCTCAGACGAACCAAATAAAAGGGTCAAGTTAAGAAAAGTCGCCTAGTTGCAGCCCAAAAGAACACACGTAGCTTGAGTGCTTGACGGTTCGTCCTCATCGTTTCCTGAATTCTACACAAGAGAAAAACTTCCTGCTGTTCCCCGCTGCGAGACAGGAGAGAGGGCAGGGCGAGAGAGAGGAGAAGAGGCTTCCCGCCGCCGGCTGCCCGCTCACCGTCGACATTAGGTACGTAGAGTGAATATTGTTTTAATGTTACATATATGCCTCCGTAGGTTTTAAAATAAGGCACTATCCTGTTCTCGGCCTGGAGATTTTTCCTTTTGACCTTTTGAGTTACTCCCTCTGATCCAGATAAACTGTCGTGAGTTGTACTAATCCATTGTACGTTAACAGTTCATTCCTGCCGACAATTATATCGGATTGGAGGGAATATTATTAATTTACCTTACTAATTTAAATACTTTTCGATGCATCCTCGAATTCATCAAGCACCAGTATTTTTATAGCAGTAATGCAACTCAGAGTTGATGCTACGATGCTGAAAGCTTGCTATTGTGTTCAGAAAAAGATAATGATGTATTAAAAAAAAATACCTGCACCATTTCTCATATAAAGAGTCTTTATTTTTCCCAAAAAGAGATGCCAAATTTACATAAGAATTGATGTTTCTTTGGAAAATGTAGAATATAATTCCTATTAAAACCAAACAAGATATGAAGTTCACATGGAGGACTTATGTGTTAAGCCTCCTTATTTCAGACAAACAGAGGAGGAATTTCAGCGCAATTGTGCGACAATTGAGATAATACACAAAAATTAGGCTAGGAATGTTGTTGAATTCGATCCATGGAATCCTCCCTATCCTATGTATGTTTTTCTACTCACAAACAGAGGTAGGCAACTAACACTACCGTTATACTATTCCTCTCCTCTTCTGTTCTCCTTTTTCGGTTATGTTTCCTTCTTTACCGTTCTTTGTCTTCTTGACACATTCTCTCTATCAGTGGTGTAGTCAGAGAAAAGATCTCGTTAAGACCTCTAGAGCAACCAATATAATCACCCCGGATCGTACTCGTCAGGTTCATTGTTATCTCCGCTCGTAGACTATAGCTGACATAATCATTTGATCATATAATGTTTATTTATACCCTGCTCGTGCAGTGCATTTTATCGTCTTACCTATTGCAATATTGTATTTGAATGCCCTAGGATTCGTTGCAGTAAGAATTGGTCTATTTTGTTCTCCTTTATTCATCTGACAATTGATTGTATTTACCCTTTACAATTGTAATGGATCGGTCTAGATGGCGAGTTCTTTGTTCTATTTAATACATCCGTGCTTGTTGCCCATCCTGGAACAAGATAGTTTCTGACGCTTCCTCTGTTTTGTACGCCGAGTTGGCGAACTTCATGACTTCTGATTTCATCATCATCCCAGAAGCCTTCAACCACATGATTGTGAAGATGCCCCACGATGTGTAAAACTTGCCCTCGAGGGTAAGGCTCCTGAGCTTGATCGTGCCAATCCAAACTGTATGAATCAGTATGGCTACTTTCCCCTACATGAAGCTGCGGAAAGGTTCTCTAGTGAGATGATCAAATTGCTTCTCTGTCATGGCGCATCAACAAATTTGCGAACGGCTGGTACTTCAGTCATTGAGGATCTACTCCCACTCCATGTAGCGGTTGAGGACACTTTTATCTAGAGGATAATCTACTTCGCAAGCAGGAGCATCAGAATTACCCAACAATAAAAGATGATAACTATATTTACAAGATCATTCATCTTTTATGCCTACCTCAGATGGTTTGTCTCGTATCCCTGCCTACACAAATTATTACGCTTGAGCGCTCATGTCATATTTCTCAATCCCTAGGGATACCACAATACTTCATTACTAGGCATTGTTACTTTTGTTGGTACAAGTTTTTGTTCTTAATCAGCGTAAAAGAGTAACAAGGTTCAACCAACGAACCAACTATTAACACATGATTTTCTGTGCTTGGGGCTGATAACTTGTTCCATGTTACTATGTTTCATGGAGAAAATATGATAAACTATTCGATTTGGTTGTCGCAGATCTTTAAAACTTGTACGAGCGTAGCTCTCTTCCCGCGCCAACTAATTCTGATCAGAGGGAGTAAAAAGTACTTTGATTTTGTATTTTCTTGGATGTTTTGCAGAAAATTTTCTTGGATATGACTAGGCTTCTTGCTAAATACACAAATAATCTAGTTGATGAAATCTTGAACTATATATAGGATGGTAAACTGGCCCAAACAGCAGTCTTTGCTCCTTACGGCTGAAGCACAAATCCGCGAGGGATCTTCCTGCAATAGAAATGGTAATAGTGCGATTGATAGATTTCTAGTATCACAGCTCACATTGCTGAACACATCATTAGAAAAAAGTTGGATATGTGTCGAAGCAAAAAGGAAATGCCAGATCCAGACGCTAAGTGGGAACATCTGTCATCTGCATTGTTGCTTGTTAAAATAATTTCCCAAGCTGGTAAAGCTCTCGATTCATACTATGGGACGCAATCTTTAGTGTGGAATCAAGTAAAATGAAAACATATCAAGTGAAATGAGAAAATATCAAATGTGCAATACTTTAGCATGGAATCATTTTATGTGTCCTAGATAGTAAAAAACATTGAATATGACAAGCTTGTAAAAAATGTTGTCTTGAAATGACCTATCATTATGGACATGCATGGATTTCAACGATGAAGATAGTGACTATATACATACCATAACTGCTGATAATGTGCTCATTTTTGTCACCAAGATTCCTCGTACCATGACTAATAAGAGTACCAATAGATTCCTTGAACTATTAGTTTAATAAAACGATTTTCCAATTCGTTGACAATGGCTAGTGCGCGCTCTAGGTATGCCTCTCACGTTCCAGTGCTTCGATACTATCCTGGTCAAACACTCGCGCCAGCGCGCCTCCAAAATTGTTCCTAGATGGACCATAGGGTCAAACTCCCAACGGGCATAAGATGGTAAAATATATTTTCCTAAAAAAATGTCAATGCAAGGTGTTCCAACACTATATGATGGGCACATTGTACCTTTCTGAAAAAAGTAGCCAAAACCTTTACTATAGTTTTCCGGTTATTGGCCACAATAGATAATCAATGACCTTCATTTGGTGGAAACATGGTACACAAAAGGTAGCTAGTTATGCGATGTGCTTGCCAAAAAAATAAGTTATATATATGCAAGGAGGGAGAACAAATGAATGGAGGATATAGTCTTGGAAAATCAAAATGTGAAAAGTGAAGCAAGGTAGGGAGACAAATTTAAGCTTGAGAGACGTCAGGAACTCAGTTATCACATGTTGGTCCTGTAGTAGAACCGTGTGTTTCTACTCGTCTTCAAAAGGAATCGTACTCCATACTTGGTTGGGAGATGCTGTTGCTTCTTTCTTATACTCCATATGTCGGACGAGCCGCCTGGATGCATGTGTGATCATTGGTCCTTTGTTTCATCACTGCATGCTCTTGAAACGGAGGGACAAGGAAACAAACAAACAAACACGGTCGAGATGCAAAGATGGCGGCCTGTTACGACCTAGAAAGCTGCTCGCCGCTCCTGTATCTGTCTCTAGATGCACGTAAATCGATACATTTAACACGGAATTAGTTATGCTGTAACTACAAATAATTAAGCTGTAGTGCTAGCTGCTCGCCACTCCTGTAAAACTGAATTTTTTAGATGTACGTACGCAGCTCCCGTCGAGACGCCTTGCGTGCCTTGCATTGGATGGCTGCTCGCAGCTCCTGTCATTCTGGCTGGGTGCGTGTCGGCCACTTCTTGTGTCGGCGCACACAGCTGACGAGGCCATGCTCGGGTACGGGTTCACCATCGTCTCATGGGCGTCCTACATAGACCGCTGGCGCAGCCACCGCCGGTTCCTCCGGTCGAGCGACCGGCAGTTCGAGGTCGCGACCCTCGTCGAGGAACCTGCTCCAAGATAATCACCCTACGGAGAGGCTCTTCGAGCTGGTGGTGAACGTGATGTTGTGCGCACTCACTGTACGTCGGTTCTGGTAGATCGTCTAATGTACATTCATTGTGAGCGGAGCATCCAACATGGGGGATTTCGTCTCAGTGCTGCGGTGGGTCGACAGCCTCAGCGACATCGAGGCTATGATGGGCATATGGTGCCTTTCAGAAAAAAGTAGCCAAAATCTTTATTGTAGTTGTGCACTTGTGCTCATGCAGCATTGAAATTTTGAAGAAAACGGAAATTAGTCGCCACATATACTACTTGGCAAGTAAAAAAGTTAAGACGAAGATTGTACTGTTTCCTAATACAATGTGGTGCACCCTTGAGCTGTTCCAACCGGTCAAGATTAATGTGTTGGAGCTACCTGTGCACTGTGTGTAACCACACCATTTTTTTACCGAGCTCATTTTCACACCTTTGATTTTCACCTTTGTATATTCATGTTCTGTTCCTTAATCGTAATATGGCATGACGGTTGTCATCTCTGGTATTGTCCAGTGTGGACCGTGTGTGTCGTAACTTCCAACACTATGGCACGTGGTACCTTTCAGGAAAAAGTAGCCAAAACATTTATTGCAGTTGTGCAGCATACTGAGGCTTCAGAAATTTAAAACAAAAAAGAAAATTAGTCCACATTCTTCATGTTATATAAGGTATGTCACCAAGCAAACATGGTATGCAGAAGGTAGATTGTTATGCGAAGTTATTGCCAAAAATAAGTTATGCAAAGTGAATAAAAGAATAGCGTGTATAGTTTTGCAAAATCCAAACATGAAAAGTGAAGCAAGGGGAGGGAGACGAAGTTGGGCTTGAGAGACGTCAGAAACTCAGCTATCACTTAGCAACATGTTGGCCGTGTAGTGAGACCGTGTGTTTGTACTTATCTTCAGCTTCTGTTGTCTTCCATGTTTGGTTGGCTTGCATCTTCGTGGGATCGAGCTCATACATATGTTGTTGCTTCTTCGTTATACTCCATGTCTAGGACGACCAGCATCCATGATTGTAGGTCCATGTTGCATCGCGAGCTAGCCCTTGTGGGTTGTTGCATGCTGACAAATCCCCATTTTGTTCCCCCAACACCAACCCCGAGAAGACTCGTAATCGACTCTGCCCCGAGCTCCTCCCTCCTCCCTCCCGACCCCAGCACCTAACCCTAGCCGCCGGCGGCGGCCGACCCGCGCCGTCGCCTCCCCTCCCTCCCCTCCCCCTCCGCCTCCCTTCCCGCGCCCCCCTGTACCTCCCTCCCAGCCCCCCTCCCGTCTTCTCTCCTCCTCCCGCCGCCGTCGGCGCGAGCCGCCGAGCACGGCTCGGGCGGTGCCGGTGGCGGCGGTCATCCTTTACCCGCGCGCATGGAGGAGGCCTTGCGGGGCGGCGGATTCCGGTGGCGGTGCTCCTAGTGTGGTGAAGGCGCGGTCTTGGCCGGGGAGCAGTGTAGCACGGGCGGCGTTTGCGACCAGCACGGCGGAGCTGCGAAGCGGGAGGCGGCGCGAGAGCGACGATGAGCGTGGAGCAGGGAGCGGCGCAGTGTCGTGGGAGACGGCGCGCAGCGGTGGGCTCTGGCTCCTGCGGCCCAGATCGGGGCCCGTTGGGCCCCATCTAGGTGGGGATGGGCCGGCCTGACCCGTCGTGCGTTCTGCAGCTGATGGTGAGGTGGAGGGTGCAGGGGCAGCGGCGACGGCGGTCGGCTTGTTGCAGCGTGGCTGCAGGCTTCACGGGCCCGGCCGGACCCTATCTGGACTGGTGTGCCCTCGCGGGGGCTTTACGGGCCCGTCGGGCCCGACCAAACCTAATGCGGACTGGTGTGTTCTGCGGCCGCATCCGGTCGGCTACCGACTTCGGCGGTGGAGGTAGTTCCCTCCCGCGCGGCCGCGGTCCTGCTTACCCCGATACATTATACCTTCGACTCGGTCTTGCAGTCCCGTGATGTTGCTTCGGGGAGACGGCGATGGTGGCTTCGCAGCCGTGGTGGCGCATGTTGGCGGGCGGTCAGTATGGTGGGTCGAGGCGCTTCCTCGAGGGCTCTGGTACGACGGATCGTTCGGGATTGCAGATAGGGTTTTTGCGGGAGAAATCCTTGTCGGCCCGACCCCGACTCGGTGCCGCCTCCGTGTGGCATCTCTCCTTCCTGAAGGGCGTTGTGGTTATCCTTCCTCTGCATCCGTGTGTGTCGGGGGAAACCCTAGGACCAGGCCCTGGTCCGGGCAGCAGCGCGCGCTTCCTTCTTCAAGGTGTTGCTTGGTACTTGACGATTCGGCGCTAGGAGTGCGGTGGTAATTCGTCGGAGGGCGCAACGGGTGTTGGTCGCTCTAGCTTAGTCTATTCGGCTTTGTCGTCATTTTGTTTCTTCTTTTCTTCTTTGGGTGTGTGGTGTTGAGTTTGCATCCAGAAGTTGTATGGTGGTCGTTGCTTTATTTATAAAGCGGGGCGAAAGCCTGTTTTGAGAGAGGGTTGTTGCATGCTCTTGAGACGGAGGGACAAGACAAAGACACACGTAGAGATGCAAAGATAGCGGCCAGTTACGGCCAAGCAAGCTGTAGTGCTAGCTACGTACACTATACGGCCATATTGAATTCCTCATTGTGTTGTCTGCCAGCAATAGTCACTATAGGTGACAAACAGTTAGTCAAGAAAACTACCAACCGACTGTTGGTCGGGAAAATGTAACTACCACGACTGCCAGTATGTCGGCAATGCTAGTAATGGGCCGGCTCGCTTGAAACTGTCTAGGCTTATACCTTTTTTTTTTATGTCTATTTGCATTACTGCTTTTGCTTGTACCTGACTTTAGATTTCATCTCCTAACATCTTTTTTCTTCACAAGATCACAACCTCAACGTTCATATTGAGGACAACATTTCTCTCTTTTTTGCGAGAATTGTTTTAAATCTATTCATCAATAGCAGTACAAAGAACATCAGAAAGTGACATAAATTCCATCCAGATCCGTAGACGACCTAGATGTGGCTACAAGCACTAGAGTGAGCCGAAGGCACACCGCTATCATTGCTCTGCCTAGTTAATTATTAGGATTCTTACTTATGAGAACTCACACGAGTAGGACAATTATGCTTATAGGTGAGAAATACTAGTGACGGGCCACTATTTTTTCACGCCACTTGTATTTTGAAAAAAAAATACTTGCGTGACAAAATATGCCCACGTCACTATTAACTTGTTACCAGTGGTGTGGCAAAAAATTCGGCGCTCGTAATAAAAGATATTATCCTAGGAAAAAATAAAAAAATAAAGATGTTTAGGAATGAAGAGACGTTTAGGAAAATGACCACGAAGAAACGTAGTGTAGGTCACGTGAAGACGGGAGGAGGTGTGGTCTTCGTCGAGCAGAGATCGGAGCGGGAGAGTAATCGTCGTCTTCCACCAACTGCGGTCATCGGCTAGCCGCCATCGTCCAACAGTGGTGGCCGCCATCCGCTTCACCAGGCCATCAGAAGGGCTCCTTTATCACAAATATATAGTACATACAGTTAGGCAAAGATTTATGCAGATAAAAAACAAATGTAAACGCATAAAATCTGCTGTATTGCGTGTTTGAGATGGGTTAGCGAGTTAATCACAAGAACAATGGGAAGTCTTTCTTGGATTGCAAGAAGAATGTCCCTCTCGGTGTTTACAAAGAAGCTTGAAGTACTTTATCCATAAGTTCCATCAAAGGAAACTCATTTCAATGGGCAGGCCACATAAATTTTAATATTAGTACTGGTGGTCTCACCTACAACCACATCCTCTAACATCCACAAGAAGCCCTCGACGGTACATCTCATGGTGCAAGACGGTACCTGTGAACTCCACAAGGTGCAAAACATCAGCTCTATTATACACATTACATAAGTTTTTGCTCCCCCGACATTGGGGCTACACCGGCTACAACGAGTATTACATCGACCATGACTATCTCGACTATGGCTACCCCATGCACGATCGGCTACCTCCACATCAACATCAAGGGCAATGTCTACAGCTACACAACGGGGGCAACTTGAGTCGACAGCGTCAACGTAGTCATTTACATCCCAAGATACTCCTGTTGAGACTGTAGGAGAGAAGATGGACGCAGTTGATGACAAAGCGGAGAAGATGACAGAAGAGCAAGACTCCAAATCCAGTCGCAATCGTCCGGTTTGCTCCTGCTACGACTGGGGAGGAATGTAAGAAGTATATACGAACTCTAGAGTTAGAGATAGATCGGTTTCAACTTAGCACGACTTGCCTTGTACTTCAAATACCACCCCTTTGGACCTCGATATATACGATATATTACCCCACGAGGGTCAAATCAATACAATTAGATATTAGAAATTCATCTATTTCCGCAAGCACCATGCATGGGTATGGGTTCACCATCATCTCATGGGTCTCCCACGTAGACCATTGTCGCGGCCGGTGCTGGTTCCTCGCGTCGAGCGACCGCCGGGCAGACGTCGCGCCCCTCATCGAGTACCCACTCGAAGACGGCCCACCGGCGGCAAGATCATCCTTCGGCCAAGGCTCTTCGAGCTGGTGCTCAGCGTGATGATGTGCGTTCTCACTACACGCCGGCACGCCAAGGACGTGCTCGGTTCCAGGAGATCGTCTAATATACATTCATAGTGAGCGGTGCACCAAACATGGGGATTTCGTATCAGTGTTGTGGTAGATCGACAGCCTCCGCGACGTCGAGGCTATGTTGGTGTGGTTGCAGACAAACATGACGCGTTCATGGGCAACCTCATCAACGATCGTGCTTTTTTTCTCAGCTAATGACATGACAATTTGGTGGCTCTCCATGGGAAAAAAATGGGTGAAAGGAGACGGCAATGACAACTGAGACGGCGGCAAATGACCTTAACGTTTCCGCGTATCATACTCTTAACTATGACCAACCATATATAACTACAAATCAACTAGTGTTCATCCCATTTATGGTTGCAGCACTGCGTGTGCAAGTGCAAGTTATAGATCCGTAGGTGTGTAATTTCTATCTTCCCAGCGTGGGGCCCGTCACATTACTTTTTCCGGTGCACTGGCTTATAACATAGAAAACATTACAAGCACATGTTCTATATATTTCGTTATATATACGAATAATTTGTATTCCATCTATAAGGAATTGTTTCATAGTAAATGTAGCCAACAAACCTCCACGTGATTTTTCACATCTCGCATGTGTAAAAAAATCTATATATAACGACCGACCGAGACCATGTGTCTCACCGTGCTTTAGAGTTTCACCACCTCTTCTTTCTACACTAACCACTAGCAAATACTGTACAATGCAAGAGAAGAGAAAGAAAATGGGGAAGCTAGCTTGAGAATAGGAGGTATCGAGAAAGCAAAATTTGTTATGAAGTATAAGAAAGGAGTACAACCTGTTGTGGTGCTCTAGCTTGACTGAATTCCCTACTGTCTTAGAATCTATACTAGACCGAAATAAGGAGAGCTAAAAACGGGGGTATATCCAACTGAGAGAAACGAGACACGCGGTCAACATGCGGCGCACGCGAAGAAGCAAACCGACCATTGAACTGCCAGAATAAAGGACCCACAATCCAGACTCACAATCGGAAACAAAGGCACCACTCGGTGACACAATGACAGGCGGGCCCAAGCTGAGGATGAACCACAAGACAACAATTCTAGGGAGCTTAGATGTTGGAGGGATATGGCTAGCCGATTGAACAAATTGTGTATTCACGTGATTAGGCTTGCTACAAATTGTAATGATGATGTAGTGGCGGCTAGAGTTTGAGTGACCCGAGAATTAGCTAGCCGTATTGGCGGTGGTATCGGCAATCTACCATATCGAGAGCTTACGTGACAAATATTTTGTTTTTCTGAAATATTTTTTCTTGATATCAATTTAAATGTAAAATTACATTATTACCCTACAAATTAAAATATTGGTGCAGCCTAAAAAAATTGGTACGAAAAACATTTAACTCTTTGCCATGCAACAAAATCGTG
Source organism: Puccinellia tenuiflora (assembly GCA_012064385.1). Taxonomy (NCBI): domain Eukaryota; kingdom Viridiplantae; phylum Streptophyta; class Magnoliopsida; order Poales; family Poaceae; genus Puccinellia; species Puccinellia tenuiflora. The sequence continues at coordinate 310,631 of QRDG01002225.1, read as the reverse complement.
GCCCGGGGAGCCGAAGCATAGTCGCTCTCGCTCACATGCCTTTTAATCCATCCAAAATGATATTTTGATTTCGTTTCTCAACTCTTCATCTATTTCATCTCATTTCGGTTTAGCACCTTCCTCCACCTGACTCCCCAATGTTTCGTCAATCCTTCTCCTCCATCGGCCCCGCTTGTCAGAGATAAGGGAGGCAGGGGCTCGGTGTCGCTCCCTCCCATGGGTATACTCTTTCAGTGGTTGTTTCCTAAATCACGATGTGTTGCCTCTTTTCGGTAAACCGGATATGACCTCTCTAGTCTTCCTCCTCCCTACTTTGATTCTAACCTTGGAAATTTGATTTGTGGTGATTCATATTAGAAGAAAATAATATGCATTTCGTGACATACAACTCATATTCTGTTGTTCAAATTTGATCAAACTTTGCCACAAATATGTAGGGAGCTAAACTAACAATGTTGCTATTGATCTTTCTCCTGATAAGACAAACTAAGCTGCTAAATTGAATGTGGATACATTTTCTCTGCACGGGTAAAAAAAAAGGGTCATTTAATAGATTGCCCTTAGAGGCTTGGTACTACTCAGTTTTGCCACTAGTTCAAATGGTGCTCAGTTTTGCCACTACTTCTGTCACAGCTGCTATGGCGAGGCCAAACGGCCAGTCTGAAGCGGATTCCGTCTAGAGGCGTTAGTGAAGTGGGTCCGCATCTTACAAGTGGGACCCCGTGGCGGTTTCTCTCCCCCGCCGCCTCTAAATAAAATGGGCCCTACCATGCGCTCGAAGAACACAAGCCATTCCTTCTTTCTTTCTCTCTTCTCCTTCCAAAATGTCGAGCCCGCCCAGCCCGGAGAGCCCGTTCTCGCCGCTGTCGGACTCCGAGTTCTTGCCTTATACCATGAACGCCTACAGGGAGGAGGAGGAGGCGGAGATGGAGGCGGCGATAGAGGAGGAGAAGCGGTTCCGCGAGGAGCGCGGGTTGTCCGCCCTACCCGGCGAGATTGCGGCAAAGAAGCGGTTGCGCAAGATGAAGGCGGAGAAGAAAGACGGCCAACGCGAGGCGGCGCATGAAGATCTTCCGCCACAATCGCTGGTCTACGAGTACGGGGCATCGGAGTCCTCGGACGAGCCCTACTCAGACGAGGAGCGTGGGCCTTCTGTCGTCGACCAACCACCCGCGGCCGTCGACATCGAGATGGCCGAGGCCAATGTCGTCAACGAGGACGACTCCGGCCACCAGGACGACTCTGACTCCGACGACGCCGACTCCGACTCCGATGAGGACTCCGAGGGCTCCGACGCCTCCGAAGTCACGTCCTGAAGGCGCCGTGAAGAAGAAGTAGTTTTAGTTAATGTTTTCTAGGGTTTGTATATTTTTTCCTTTTGAACAATTGTAGGGTTTGTATCGAGTTAATCGAATTAATCGTACCGTTGCTATGTAAATTGTTTCTCTGATCGTTTGTTGTACATTTAATACGGTGATTGGACGTGACGGATAGGCTAGGCTAGGCTAGCGGTGAGGCAAAAGTTCTGTCACGCGTTCAATGGCCATGTCCATCCGTGCACGCCACATAGACGCAGGGTGGACTACCATCGGCATCCCACGCATGCATTCAATGTGCACGCAGCGCCATGCACGCGCTGGAAGGCTCTCTGGTTTGTCTCTTCTGGTCATAAAGAGAAATATATCTCAAATTGATCCAAATCGATGATATGGTTCGGATTCTGAACGTACTTTCTTGATAGAAATGAATGGATAGGTGCCGCTTGTTCTGCCATATGGTCAATCCACATAAATAAAACCACAATCCATATGAATGGATAGGTGCGGCGATAGATGAGGAGAAGCGGTTCCGTGAGGAGCACAATGGTGGCAAGAAGCACAAGAAGCACAAGGAGCACACTGATTGAGTTGGAACCAAGTAGAATTTATGAAACATTATGAATGATGTTGTATTACTCTGAGACCTTTTGGGGTTTCTCTGAGACCTAGGCAAGTGACGATTGGCTGAGTTAATCACTCCTAAATCAGGTAATTAATTAGGAAAGACCAATAAGATCTAATCAGAAGCGCATGCATTGGCCTAATTAAATAGATCATTGTCTAAATCGCATGTAGATTGGGGAGAGGAAGTGGTTGGGAGCATTTCTAGAAGATCATTAATGCTAATTACGTCTAACTCTTGATAAAATCTGATTTTGGTATTCTGTCTAATAAACCGAGATGGAGGGAGTATGTTGAATAATGTTGGACCTATACTACAACTATGTTTTAATGGTGTTTGGATGATGATGGTACATGTTTTGAGCAAGTCATGTCAAAATGAGGGCCAAATGGGTGAGTGATTGAAATATGTGAACCAAACTTCAAATTTGATCCAAACTTAAAAATTGACATGCTATTTGGATGTTGCAATGCTTTCCAAACTATGGTGAACTTGCTTGTTCTAACTTGGTCATCAATCCGAGCCCTTTTGCGAAGTAAAAACTCACATTCATGAAAAATGTTCTAAAAAAGAGCTCCAAAGGTAGGGTAAATGGCCTCATTTCTAAGCAAGTTTTTTTCGACCTTGTCTAAATCAGCCAAATAACTTATCTACACATCTATTCCATATATATAGACTATGCGAGGTGGTTTTTCATTTTTTTTATTGTTTTTGAATTTTTTATGCTCATTTGAATGCGGCGGAATTTGAGACAGGGCGATATGAGCCAAGATGCATTAATTTTCGTCTAAATGTACGTAAACCTTGTTTATCAACTTGAATCGTTATTATATGACATTATAAGACTATGTGCGTTGGTTTTTCATTTTTTTTGAATTTTTTATGCTCATAGGTAATATGCCCGTGCGTTGCAACGGGTGAGAAAGAAATCTGATTTATGGAGGCTTACAAAGTAAGTTTTTTATTGGCATGGCCGTAAGTGTGACATAAACAAGTTAGCTTCAAGCGTCCATTCCTAAACAGACATAGCATGAATTTGGAAACAACGGATGCTCATTTTATTGGTCAAGGAGCTAGTGGTCAATATAGTAGCAAGAACCCCGAATATTTTGACTACCCTGGATCAGCTCCATTCCAACACAGACATAGCATCAATATGGAAACGGCGGATGCTCATTTTTACGCACTTAAACTGTGCCGTCACAACATTTCTAAAATGGTTGAAAAGAATATTTCTAAACTACATGTATTTTATTTCCCTTGTGGCTTTGTTTACAATTGCTTTTGGTTATTAATTCTCAAGGTTCCAAAAAGAATCACTATGCATAGCTGACTTGCATAACAGACTTGCATAAAAGACTTGTAACAACATTTCTTGCGATCTTGAAGCTACAATATATCAATAATTTACTCGAACCTAGACTAAATACATGAGTTGTGAGTATAGATTCAGTCCGCACCGCAGCAACAACCAATGACCCAACTTAATTACTGCTGTGGCATGATCTGAAACCTATGTACGAGGTGTAATCAGAATCAGACCATAAAAATGTTGCAACTTTTCTGAACAGGACACTGGAAGTATGCAGAGTAGCATATCTACTGGCATATGACACACAGGCTACCAGAGACCAGACAAGAATGATGCAGTAATTCTGAATCATGGTCTGCAAGTCGAGTAAATACTTGAAATATATGTGTATAGGAGGATATGGTGTTTACTACTAACCGGTGGATCAATGTGCTCGTCTTGCCCAACTCATGGATCCTACTGATAGCTTGTGCAACTGATGGATTTATTAATTGATCCAATATAATTCCATGTGGTGCTTCCAGTAGATTCAGTCTGTTCGCACAATTATGAATAAGCATTAGCAATACTTGAACAAGCTGCGTTTTGGATACTGTCTTCTTCACTTTCTCATGCTAGCTCTACGTACAGCATGTAGCATGTAGGATGTAGCCTGCCTCCAACGAGCTCACTCTTTAGTAAACGCCTGACAAAACTTCGGCAGATTAAGGACTGCCGTGAGAAATTGATATGCTAAACTGTTCACTGAATATAAAACATGAACTTACAGGTGTGTACCCGCAATACAACAAAGTTACTCTGCAATTTAGTTTTTGCTCACAACCGGTGGTACAAGCCTGTGCAAAAAGTAGCAGAAGAAGTTTTTGCTCATTGTCTTAGCATCACACACACACACAGGATACACGACAGTAGAACTTGTCAGAAATCTGGAGTTTACAGTCGTGGTGTAGCTCGACCAGTGGTTCAGTATATGCCCACGACGGGGAAGTGGAGGAGCGCGGAGGTGGGAGACCAGCGCAGCGGCGCAACAAAGGCAACAGTCACGCCGACGCACCGAGCCGGCGGGGAACGCGTCCACAAGCTCGATCTTCTCGCCGCGTGGTGGCGCACCTCCCTCCTACCTCCCCTGCAGGCGTGCGGCCTGGAGCTTCCGGGCGTGGGGCGAGCTCATATTCCTTCCCTGCTGGCTGCTCTTCCCTTCCTCCACGAGCACGAGCACGGTGGGTAGGTTGTCCGGCTCCACAGCCACAGCGAGTTCCCTCCCCTTCCTCCTCTGCATAGGACACCATGTCTCCTCCAAATCCCCTTCTTACCTCAAATCCCGGACGTTCGGATGGAGGGAAACGGGCCGTAACTCTCGGCGCAGAAGGACCTCGCCGGAGTAGGAGGACGGGAGGGCGGGGGCGGTCACCAGCGGCGGCGCGGCGAGACAACGACTCAATGAGTCCAATCGAGAGTGCGACTCTGGCGAGACCCAACGACGCCGAGCTCCATGGAATGCACCATCTTCGCGCCTCGATGCCGCGGATCTCGGAGACCTCTCCGACGCCAGCAACCACCAGGCATCCTGGACGATGTTGACCAGATCTTGCTTGGAACTGTTTTTTTTCTATCGAAGGGGACGAAGAGGTATAGTGAACTGCGGGTTGATTTCCAGAATTCTGAGGGGGGTATGTGAAAACGTCCGCGACGTACGACGGACGAAGTCCGAGACAGGACATTCCATACTTTTATAGTAGAGATTTGAATGCGACGGAGTTTGAGATGCCAAGATGTATTAATTTTCGCCTGAATGTATGTAGACCTTGTTTATCAACTTGAATCGTTAGTATATGACATTATAAGACTATGTGCGTTGGTTTTTCATTTTTTTTTGAAATTTTTATGCTCATTTGTATGCGACGAAGTTTGAGATTGGGCGATATGAGCCAAGATGCATTAATTTTCGTCTGAATGTATGTAGACCTTGTTTATCAACTTGAATCGTTAGTATATGACATTATAAGACTATGTGTGTTGGTTTTTCATTTTTATTGATTTTTTTGAATTTTTTATACTCATTTCAATTTTGGTCAAACCTAAGTTTGACCAACATTTTAACAAGTTTGAAACATGAAAATGAAAAACTAAGCCTGGATCCTTCTTAATCACTTCAAAATGAAGCTTTGATAAGGTTTTAGAAAATTTCATGTTCCAAATGCAAAACCACTTCTCCTCACTTTGAGTTGAACTCTCTACAACATCGATCGTGGTAAGTCATTTGTGTGAAGGTTTGCTCATGCAAATACACATAGACCAAGTTTATTATTTTATATCGTAACTATGCCACATAATACGACAATGTAAGCTGGTTTCATATTTTTACAATTTTTTTGAATTATATGTGCTCATTTTAATGTTAGGTCAAACCTCACAAAAAACGTTGACCGACTCAAAATTCAAGTTGTATATTTTTTATAGCAACTTTGTTGCATAATATGACAATGTGCGAAAGTTTTACATTTTTTTATTTTTTTAATTAGTTATGCTCAACCCTAGCTCAGAGAAGCTCTAAACCTCGAAAACCCCGAAATCCCTAACCCTAAACCCCGAAAACCCATCTGAAACCCCCCCGTTTCCGAACCGTTGATCGCTGGTGAGTGAACGGTTGGGATCAGACATGCCGATCCGCGTGTGCGCAGGTGACCCGCCGATCCGCGTGTGCGCTTGTTCTGCAATTTGATTGGCTCGTGGACATGTGATGCGTTGATGGGCTGGATAGATGGGGTTTGGATCGGCCGTTCAATAAGATCCAGCGACCTAGAATGACGCGGTGCATGGAACAAGCGTACGTGCGTCTGACTTCGTGTCCTTTGTGTGTGCTCGCCTCCACGTAGCCGCCCGTTGCATGCATGACCAATCGCAGCTCTGCTCGCACCGCCGCGTACGTCGCATCAAAGCAATTTACAGCGTGTTTAGTCCCACCTCGCTAGTTCATAGCGTGCACCACCAGTTTATAAGCCCCGAATGTGGCACCCCTACCAATGGATCAACAAATATTGGTGTCCTATATCCTAAATATAGGACACTAATATCTGGTTAATCCTCTTTTTTCAACTTATAAAAGAATTGAAAATCATTTTATTTTTTCAATCTTGATATCTCACGGCCTTCTTTTTCGAGCTCTGATTAATCCTCTTTTTCAACTTATAAGAAATAGAAAATCATGTCCTTGGTAAATCTAAATCTATGAGCACAACTAAGTGAGCACACGAGTCTATGACCCACCTGTCGGAATCAATCCAACGTTACGACTGTTTAATCAACCATGTCGTATGCTGACTATTTTGGCCGTCAGAAACGTCGCGCAGTAGTTATTTCTTCGAACGATGTCGCATTTTTCACCATTCCGATGAGAAGTGTCGCACAGGAGTTATTTGCCACACTGAATCTTCTGAATTTCCCATTTTTTCCCTTCTTTCAACATTTATTCATACAATTTCAAGCTTACAAACTCCTACTACACCCAGCCAGTGCGATTACCATACAATTTCTCCCAAATTCCTCCTACAAATTCCTCCCAAATTCATGCCATTCCATACAATTTCAACATTACACCCACTACGACTAATATACCCCCTACAAACGCGCAAATGCAAATGGGAATTTGTACTTGATATTCGAGATTCCTAATCTTCTGGTTCAATCTCCTTAGCTCGTCAGCAACCTCTGTATCAATGCGTGCTCCGCCCTCCGTCTCTTCTTCCGGAGCTCGCGTTGCGGCCGCTGCCGTCTGTGGCAGCCATTCTTGGTGCTCAACTAGCAGTTGATTCATCAGCGTCTGGACCAGAACATCTTCCCAAAGGAAGAAACATTTTAACTGCAAAATTGCCAAACAGATCAAATGGATTGCTCAAGGATGCCGATCCATGAAAATTGTGAAATTGCCCCGATTCTTACCCCAATCGCGCTGGTGCACACATAGAACGGACGATTCTTGTTCCTCGGTGTCTGCGATATCCTCCGAGCAACATCCATCCGGCACCGCGGACAGACGAAGATCGGCATCTCCGTGCGCGCCGGGATCTCCATCCGCAAGGTGGCGCGGGAGCTAGAAGAAGACATGGAGCTCGATTCGCGAACGCCCGGAGCCGAAGGGGAACTCACCGCGTCCGCGCACGTCACCTGTAGCTGTAGCACACGGCCGCGCCCTCCCACCATCGACGGCGCTCCCCGTCGACGCCGCCCTCTCGGTCGCCTGCGCCCGGCTCCTAGATACCAACCTCTGGGCCCGGCTCCTAACTCGCCGCCCACCTCTACGCGTGGCCGCCTCCAACCCCGCTTCGTTGATTCTTGCTCCCTGCTGCGAGCTCTGGGGGCGTGGTACACCACTTTTATCACAGACGCGGCGCCGACAACGGTCGACGGGCTGCCATCTGTGTGTGCCCATTTGCTCAGTTTTGCCCTCAAGAACGGTCAACAGGGGGGTCCCACAAGAAGTGGCTACAAGCCCGAGTCAACTACCTTGACCAGACGGAGACGACAAGATTCACGGAATAAGTCCTTGCGCACAGACTAGGGGTAAAACTGAGGACGATTCGCAACTGAGGGCAAAGCTGAGCACATGGACACAACTGATGGCAGAAGGATAATTTGCCCAAAAAAATCACTTCTCAAACGAGATTTTTGGTAATTTCTAACATCTGAGTGGTTCCTCTCATATTACTTTTATGGCGCATTTGTTTAACCTCCTGAGCTCACACTCCGGTCATAAGCCAAGATGACTCAACAATGGCAGAGCTGCACTCTAGCGAAGCTAGGGCACACTGCAAGGTCAACTTTTTTTTAGAGCAACCACGTATTTCATTAATATAAAGTCAAGTTACATGACCAAACACACGTGAAAACTAATAGACTCCTGGAAACTTTACATATAAAACCCTAAAAGATAGAAAAGGGTTTCCTGCACTTACCGAAGCCAGCTGCCGGCGCCCGATTCCAATACCGCTGAGACGCACGTCGGAAGAGACACCAAGCCTCCACCATTGCCAGATCCAAAAAGCACTATTGTCAATGAGGTTTTAATTTGTGAGTCGATGAACATGCCCGCTACAAATAGCGAGGCACATGTCGTTGTGAAACGTCGACCTGGGACATCCCCGTGCTATCTTGGATCAAGATGCACCGCATCCCACCGACGAAGTCAGGGAAAGAAGACATATCCACCACCTTCAGACCAACATCCTCGCTCCAGAGCATCCGTCTCGCCCCGACTGCCAGTGCCGCCACGAAGAACGGCACAACGAGAACCTAATATCACGAGATCCAAAGAATGGCGAGAGGACCAAGCCACCTGCTCCACAACACAGCCGATTAGAGCACCGTCAAGATGGGGGAGATGCAGGGGCCGATGTGACGCCCTTGGAAAAACCTATGACAACCCTAACAACTCGCCAAGGTTGAAAGCCCGGGGTCCCCGCCCCTGCCACCGCCGGAACAACGGATGGAGGAGGAAGGGACCAGCGGCCTCGCCGGCGGAGGGAGGGGGCAAAGTGAGTCGCCGCCTATAGAGAAGAGTCAGGACAGATGCAATCGAGTCTTTCTAGGCGCAAGGTCAACTAGGTAACCCGTTTTCCACGAGTGCTAATTAATTTGACTAGTAGAGTGACCGTGGGTTGCCACGATTAATGTTTTTTTCTTGATTATGCATGTAAACAGAATGCACGAGAATATTTATGTGTATGAAAACACAACTACGTAGTATTTAGAGCTGGCATGTGCAATTTTGTACAACTAGTTGAAAATTGGGGTGAGCTGGTACACAAACTTGTCATGTAGTGCAAAATTGGTCGAAATCACCCACGAACGTTGCGTTGCTATTTTTTCGAAAACGTCCATACATATGTCTTTTTTGAAACATGCAACCTTAGTGTCTCTCCACCCATACGGTCCCACCTATCAGTGCCAAAGGAAGAGTTCCAATCATCTATCGATTGTCTTCAAACTGGAGTTCATGATTTTCTATCAAGAAGATTTGGGACTCCAGGAGAAGAGACAATCGATCCTTTTTTGCTTGACGGAAGGAACCGAGGATATTGCGACACACGAAACTAGAGACCGCATGGTACTGCGTAGAGTTAGTCCACTTGTACACACTCCGTTGTCTACGCATGAGTTATAATTTTCTTACACACTCCCTTGTCTATGCATGAGTTATAATTTGACACCTCTCTCTCCATGATCTGCTCGTCAAAACAAGACTAGCAATTTCTGATCATGATTCAGAACAAAGGGACGCAAGTAACAAATCGTCAACTATTTTTCCAAGAACAAACAAAAAGTTCACTACTTGAGCCCCCTACGTGGTCAATGATTTCGACTCCAACAGCAGCCGCAAACTTTCAATGTACAATGAAGTTAGTCCGTGTTTCCGCACGCTTACGCTACACATGACACGGACACGAATCATAGTGACACGGAGCAGCTGATCACCCTGTTGGCCGGGACCTCCTCCATCACCAGTACTCGTCCGTCGTAGAAGATGGCCATCTGGGTTGGCATGTGCTCATCTTGTGCAGACACTTCCGCTCCCGGCATGAGGGGAGAGCCGCCATGGCCGACGGCCACGCCTTCACCGCCTTGACGCATCGGTTGATAACGCCGCTCACTGCCGCGAACTGGTTGCACTTGGTGCTCCCCTTCACTGCTATTCTTGTTTTCGAAAAGAAATTGATGGTTTCAAAGATGGTTGATGGGTTTTGATTTATAGGAAGAATTCTACGGCGTGTCCAGTAGACTATGGATTGTTGCTATCAAATGTGGAGTGTTCCTTTTTGGTTTACTCTGGCATGAAGAACAGGTTGATGATTGAGAGATATTAGATATGGTTTAAAAAAGGACCATTAGTTGGCATAAGCTAAAATTTGTTCCTTTTGTAAGATGAGGTTTGTTAGCAAATGGATAAGGCTACATGCAACATGTACAGTTGACAAAAAAATCAATATTTTTTCTTTTTCGAAATAGGGACTTAGCCCCGGCCTCTGCAAAACGATGCACACAACCCTTTTATTAAGCATAGTATCAATATTCAGTTTACAATTTATGGGTCACACGGAGTGAAGACATGAATTGTATGTGCTCGCTCTCCTGCTGCTCGTTCTCGCTCTCCGGATGTTCGGGCTCGTTCTCCGGATGCTCATGTTCCTTGCCTGCGGAGCCGTTCTCCGTCTGCTCAGCCTCGTCGCCCCTCGTCGCCTCAGAGTTGGGCCGGGGTTGTGTGCCACTCGTCGTTGCGTCCTGCGGTGCAGCCAAGGCCCTCTTCTAGGTGTTGCGAGGTTTTCAGTAGCTCTGTCTTTCAGTCCCACCTTGCCTTGTTGCGCTTGGAGCTTAGTCAGTTGGTCACTGACCGCATTGAGGAGGCGTCTCGCCCTCTTCGTGAAGAGGTGGCAACTCTCAAGTTGTTGTTGTCACGCGTTGTTGGTCCTTTGCAGCCGACGGAGGCATGTGCTTCTGATGGCCTGGGGATCGCCCCTATGCAGGCCTCACTTTCGCTTGACTCCTCTGAGCAGAAGTCGTCTGTGGTCGAGGAAGCGCTTCACTTTGGTTGTTTCTCTCCTCGTGGCAGTCCATGTCTGTCGCCGCAGTTTGTTGCGACGGCTGCTTCTGAGGGCGAGGACACTGGTGGGATCTTGGCTCCGGTCCTGCAGATCACACCAGAGCTTCAGGAGTCGTGTGAGGATTCATCTGTGGTGCTTCCGACGGAGCTAGGCTCGATGGAGGCTTTGGCCGTGGCCTCTACGCCCTCTGTGGGTAGTGGAGGAGAGGGGGCTCCTAACTCTGAGGCCCTTTTTGCCACTGAGCTTTGCGGCTTACTCGCATGTTTAGAGGCTACTAGTCCTGGATATGGTAAGGATATTTGGCTGGAAAAGCTTCAGAGGACGTAATCAGGAAGGTGGAGAAGTCTCTCATGAAGGCAGCTATCAAGGGTAAAAGAAGAAAGAGAGGCATATCAATGAAAGCTTCGGCGGATGCGTGGTCCTAGAGTTGTCGTTACTTTGTGGTTGGTTTAGGTAGAGGGAGGTTGCTGCTTTCGTTGTTGAGGTTGTTGCTTGCTTATGTTGTTGCTCTCTATGGTTGTTCGGGCTCATGTCTGTGGGGTTGGTGTTTGTTGTATGGTTTTCGTCCGGTTTCTCCCGCTAATAAACCGGACACCTTCTTCTTAATTAATGGATAAGGCAAAGTTTTTGCCTTCGTTTCAAAAATAAGCTATCGGGAAATAAAGTGCAAAGCGTCTCTATGCATCTTGTATTCTATTAGAGTGCCGCCAGCCACCATCAGTCGAGTACATCTAGTATCTATAAAACCCTGCTAGTCTACAGACGGAAGGACCACATGTGGATCCAGTACGCATCTCTGTTAATCACCTATAAAAAGTTAGCATTGGCAGATTTGTTAAAAATTATATCATTACGGCAATTCCAAATTGCGCAAAGCAAGGCACAAAACACCAACTCTGATATGTGCCTTGGTTTTCTTTTGCACCCCGGTAAGCCAATTACTACAAATTGGTTACATTAGATGGAGGCGAGATATTAAAAGTAAACTAAACAACTCTCCATACCAAACGAGTCATCTTAATGAGATAAATAAATGGTTAATTGATTTCGGTGAATCACAGAACACACACTTAGTGCACCCCGTCCAATTTCTCTTGACTAAATTATTTTTGGTGAGTAAAATTTTGTTATGGAGGAACCACATAAAAATCTTTATCTTTAGGGGTACCTTAAGTTTCCACAAGTATTTGCTAGGAAACGGAGTATGACTATTCATTAAATATGCATACATAGATTTAACCGTGAATAACCCTGAATTGGTCCGATGCCATGAGAACAAAAAAATCAATATTATGGCATTTGCTATGTAAAAATAGTGGGAAGTCCCGTAGATACGGGGACGGTAAATTCAGCACACAATGCTGCACACTTTGGTATTCAAGGGAGTCATCAGTGATGCAGCATGCATCAGTGGTCTATTCAACGCTATGCATAATCTGGATATCAATTAGCGAAAAGTTGTCATCGTAGGTGCCTGTTTCCAACTAGTACTCTGGCATATTCATGTTTCCTTCCTTAATTATAATATGGCATGACGGTTGTCATCTCTGGTGTTGTCCAGTGAGGACCGCATGTGACGTAACTTCCAACACTACATGCATGATGGGCACATGGTACCTTTCGGAAAAAAGTAGCCAAAATCTTTATTGTAGTTGTGCAGCATACTATGGCTTAGAAATTTCGAAGAAAAAGAAAATTATTCCGCATTCTTCCTGTTGTTGGCCACGATAGATAATCAATGACCTTCATTTGGTGGAACATTGTACCACGCAACCAAACCACGTTATAAGAGATGTCACCAAGCAACATGCATGGTAGATACTCCCTCCGTTCCACAATATAAAATGTTTTAGATGTTTCACATGTTGTCTAGATTCGGACTAAAAGAATGGAAAGTGGGTGAACACATACACTAAAACATGTCTAGATATATGTGGTACACATACGAATGTGGAAAAGGCCTAAAACATCTTATATTATGGAACGGAGGGAGTAGAAGGTAGCTAGTTATATGAAGTAGTGCTTCCAAAAAAAAAGTTATGCAAAGTGAATAAATGAATGGCGATATAGTTTTGCAAAATCAAAGCACGAAAAGAGAAGCAAGGTAGGGAGGAAAAATTGAGCTTGAGAGATGTCAGGAACTCGGTTATCACTTAGCAACATGTCGCGACCCTCATCGAGAACCTACTCCAAGACGGCAGCCCACCGGCGTTATGGGAACCCTCCGGCCAAGAGTTTTTTAGAAGGTGGTCAACGTGATGCTGTGCGCGCTCAGTATACGTCGGCACGCCAGCAACAAGCTCAAGTTCCGGGAGATCGTATAATGTAATTCATTGTGAGCAGAGCATCCAGCATGGGGGATTTCGTCTCAGTGTTGCAGTGGGTCGACAGCCTCCGCGACGTCGAGGCTATGATTGAACACATGGTGCCTTTCATAAAAAGTATCCAAAATCTTATTGTGGTTGTGCTCGTGCAGCATTGAAGCTTTAGAAATTTCGAAGGAAAATGAAATTAGTCACCACATATTACTTGGCAAGTAAAAATGTTGAGACATAGAATGTGGTGCGCCCTTGAGCTGTTCCAATCGGCCAAGATTAATGTGTTGGAGTGCCCATGATGTCCACTGTCAGTATCACGCCATTTTTTAGCATGCTCATTTTCACACCTTTTATTTTCACCCTTGTATATTCATGTTCTCTTCCTTAATTGTAACTAGGTGATTCTCTGCGCGTTGCCGCGGGAACTCAGTGGGGCCTGATTGTAAAATTAAATTCTAAATCCTACTAAGTTCAATAGTAGACGCATTGTATATTCGCATAATGACAATATCACACACACTGAATGCGAATAAAAGATTAACTGAATATATTTGAAACAGCATGAATAATTAAAAGAATGATAGAATAATTTGCATATATACATGTAAAATCTTGTGCATAGTAATTACAAAAAATTAGTACGGTGGTTCTGAACGTTTTAAAGTAGTAGCGCAACCACTCAATTGTTATTGTTACAACAAATAATATTCTAAAAATATAATACATGGAGGGCTAACTGCGAAGGACGATGACATAAATGAGCAAAAAGTACTTCTGAAACTTTGCAAGTAGCACATCCAATATACATGCAAATTAGCAAAAGATAATGACTTTCTATAATTTTTTATTACCACACATGGACACTTAACTTTCCAAAGGATCAACCGTGTAGTCTTGGGTGCTTGTGCCCTATAATTGGTTACTTGACCAGAAAAGGCACGCGAATGTAAGGTTGCTATGAATATAATGCATATTATGGTTTTAACCGTTTAAAATATATACCAATTTGACCTGCATAGATAAATGTTTTTAGTTAGCATTGAAAATCATTTCCCGTTGGAATAAAAGTGTTATGTGTAAAGAACAAATATCACTAATAAGCCAGCTGTGTAGTAAGATACACAATGATGTGCTGAAAGGTTTTATATCTCATTTATCACATTAGAAAGTATACCACAAAACAAAGATAAAAAGTATGCATTACAATATACAAAAAAAAACTGATATTTTCATACCAATCTCATCGCTGCATTGGAAGGCCCACCGATTTACCAATTGCTTTACATACCACCATATGGCCAGGTTGAGCAGGGATCTTCCTACGTTTGAAATAACAACACCATATGTCCCATATACTAAGGTACGAAATAGAATTGACAAAAACTCAGTAGATTTTTGTTTTGACTGGAAACTCGGTAGACTTGGTGGAGGGTGCTCAGCTTGCAGCTAGCTAGTTTCACCTTTTGTAGCAAGTCTTGCCCTCTTATTTTGAAGGGAATTGGCGAGGTTGCTACTTCCCATTGGTGTCCAAGCCGTGATCTTCCCGGGGCCCAACGGAAGACCGGAAGGCAAAGCAAGTTGCCGTGCCTGAGGTTGACATCTCCAAAGAAGGCGAGAACAGAAACCAAACACCTCACGATAGACGATTTACACGACGGTCTCCTTTGACGACACACTTGAAGTCTCTAAACATCGGATTTGAGGATGGTCCTGCATGATATTCTCTGTCGACTTGGCGCGTTGAGGACGATAGCCTGAATCGGAGAGTCGTCGTTTCATAGATGTGCGGCATGATGGCCACACTGAGAAGAAGGTTGGTGCGGAATGGCGCTAGGACTGGGAGAGGCAGACAGCGGCTCCTAATCGTGTGGGGAGTGCGTGGATAGTCGTGTGGTATAGCAGCAGGATGAGCATCAACATGGGCTGATTGAGGTTGCAACAGTCAGATGGAAGGTTCATTTTGAAGAAGGGAAGAAGAGTATTTATGCACGGAAGTGCTGGGTGGAGGGAAATAAAGAAGCGGCCGCCTGATCGACTGCCTCAGCAGTTAAGGCTTGGATCGGTTCGTTTCCAAGCCAGAAGATGTAGAGATAGCTGGTTTGCTACAGAGAAGTCACCGAACGCAACGCTGCAGTCCAGGAGCAAATGAAAGTCGTGTGACGTGCAAGGGAACGCACCAAAGGTATAATCTACACCGTAGATTTGCTATCGGCTGGACATAAATAAAGGAAACGACGTGGTTGCATAATATTTGAGCTTGCAAACATTAATTGCACTTAGTGGGGATGACTCTTATAGATATTATAGATATGGCATGACGGTTGTCATCTCTAGTGTGTCCCAGTGTGAAACGTGTGTGTCGTAACTTCCAACACTATATGATGGACAGTTGGGCACATGGTACCTATCAAAAAAAAGTAGCCAAACCCTTTATTGTAGTTGTGCAGCATACGAGGGCTTCAGAAATTTTAAAGAAAAATAAAATTAGTCTGCGTTTTACTTGTTGTTGGCCACGATAAATAATCAATGACCTTCATTTGGTTGAACATTGTACAAGGCAACCAAACCATGTTATATAAGAGATGTCACCCAGAAAACATTGTAAATAGCAGGTAGCTAGTTATTCGATGTGTTTTCCAAAAAAAAGTTATGTAAGGTAAATAAATGAATGGTGCACGTACTTTTGCAAAATCAAAACATGAAAAGGAAAGCAAGGTAGGGAGGCAAAGTTGAGCTTGAGAGACGTCAGGAATATAGTTATCACTTGGGGACATGTTGGACGTGTAGTGGAACCCTGTATTTCTACTGATCCTCGACTTGAATCGTACTACATACTTGTTGGCTTCCGCCTTCGTGGGCTCAAGGTGATACAGATGTTTTTGCTTCTTTGTTATACCCCGTGTCTAGGGCGGACGGCCTGGCTGCATCGCGAGCTAGCGCGCCCATGCGAGCTGATGCACGCTCTTGAAACGGAGGGACAAACAAATGGCGTCATGTTATGACTTAGCAAGCTGTGGTGGTAGATGTACGTACAAAGGGTCAAGCTGATGCTGTAACAAGAAATAAGATGTAGTGCTAGTTATGTTCTAGATTTACATACAAGAAATACAAGAGCTTCCATCGAGAGGTCTTGCCTGCGTTGGATGGCTGCTAGTCGCAAATGAGCTCCCGTAGGCAGGGCCAGGGACTGAGGGCCTCTTTTACTCGCAGTAATTTCACAATGTAAGGACAGGAAAAATACAGGATTGGACTTGCATGCCCACTTAAATCCGACAGGAATATCAAACCACATAAACTTGAAGCAATTTGGTGTCACAGGAAAGCGTATAGGAAAAAATCCTATATATCTAATCCTACGAATCAACGACCAACATAGAATTTTTTTCCTAAGAATTCCAATCCTTTAAAAATCCTACGACATTCCTTCGAATCAAAGGAGCCCTGAGGCGCGACCGCAATAACTCACGGTACTCGAAGGCACCACCGGCCTCGTGCCGCACCTCGACGACATGTAGCTCTCTGCGACCAAGGTCAGTGTGCCATGCGCACCCTCGCGCATCCCCTCTATAAGCACCGACCCCTCCTCCCTCATCTGCATCGTCATGGCCACGGTTACGGTAGAAAACTCCTGCCGAGCACGCCATTGCTCCCGCTGCTTGGCCACGTCCACCTGCTCAAAAAGCCTCTGCACTGCTCCCTCGCAGCGCTCGCTAGGCCCCGGCAACACTCACACTGCTCTTCTCATTCTGGCTTGGTGCGCGTAGCGCACTGCTTGTGTCGGTGCACACAACAGACGAGGAGTGGTTTAGGGCGCATGACGCACTTGCGGAACCGCCAAGTCTATTTTCTAGTCAAGATCAAAGGCACGAGGTTCCCGATTTTAACTTAATAAATTCACAAGGTTCACCAGATTAAGCTATTACACATGTTTAGGCAAACAATAGGCCACGCCGATCTGTCGTCGGATTGTCGCCGAGCACCATGGGTACGTGTTCACCAGCTTCTTGTGGACCTCCCGCGTAGGCCACTGCTGCAGCCTGCCGTGGTTCCTCACGTCGAGCGACCGCGGGCTGAGGTCACGCCCCTCATCGATTACCAGCTCCAAGACGGGCCAGCTGTGGCAAGATTATCCTCCGGCCAAGGCTCTTCGAGCTGGTGCTCACCCGTGATGTTGTGTGTGCTCAACGTACGCCGCGGACACGCCAACGACGTGGTCAGGTTCGAGGAGATCGTCTAATATACATTTGTAGTGAATGGAGCACCTAACATGGGGGAATTCGTCTCAGTGTTGCACCTAGTGGGTCGATAGCCTCCGTGCCGTCGAGGCTAAGTTTGCGTGGCTACAGACCAAACATGACGCTTTCATGGGCAACCTCATCGACCGTGCCTTTTTCATCTCTACTAACATGGCAATTTGGTGAAGGGAGACATCAACGACAAATGACCCGACCGCAAATGGCCCGCCATGTATCATAATCTATTTTATTCTCAACTAGGTCCAACCTTTTTTCTTCGAAATGGGAACCTTGCCCCAGCCTCTACATCATGATGATGCACACAATTCTTTATATTAAAGGTAGAGTAGCAAAGCAAAGTATCATAGTTTTACAACTCACGGATCAATCAAAGTAGCCACATGAACCAACCATCGAAACGCATCTAATAGAGAAAGACTACACATGTTAGAGTCTTCCAGTGTGCTGCCAGCCATACTGAGATAGCCCGAACGACCGCCATCAGACGAGTAAATTCAGTATCCATAGGAACCCGTACTAGGACCAACCTTATATCACTTCAAATTTATTAGTGCTCATCCTATTTAAGGTTGCAACAATTCATCTGCACATTACATATCCGTCGGTATGTAATTTATATCTTCTCAGTGTGAGGCCTGTCACATTACCTTTTTTCTGTGCATTAGCTTACACCATAAAAAACATTACATGCATATGTTATATATATAGATGTCCTAGTGGAGTCACCCATACCATACGAGGACTTTCCATTCAATCTGAAGGAATTCTTCTGTAGTAAATATACCTAACATCCTCCATGTGATTTTTACCCCTCGCATGTGTAAGACTATATATAACCCACTGGCACCGTGTGTTGTCACCGTGTTTTAGAGTTTCACGACCTCGTTCTTCTATTCTAACGACTAGAAATTAAAATACAATGCAAGAGAAGAGAAAGAAAATGGGGAAGCTAGCTTATGAATAGAAGGCATCGAGAAACAGCGCATAGCTAACCTCTTGCGCTGAACTCCTCATTGTGCAAGATCAATTTTATCGTAGGCATCTGCTAGAGCGCATAGCAATCCTCTTGTGCCGAACTCCTCACTGGTGCCGCCATCTGGTTTCATAGATGTTGGTAAATTTGCATCAAGGTCAGACCCACCTGCATTTCTTCCTGCCTCTTTAATCCCCCGAAGAAAAAACAGACAAAGTTCAGACCATCATATTTATAGCAAACCTTACATCAGAACCTGCTGTTGCTGGAAAGAACAAGAAGCGAGCTCTTGCGGATAGCCTGGACTTGAAGGCCGACAAATCACGTCGCTATCTTCACTAGTCTCTTTTGCTGTATCCTTCCGTTGACGGTGCATGTGGTTTGTGTGTTGCCCTGGAGTGTATAAAACTCCCGCTAAGTAGTAGCTGCTTGAGTAGTGCTCCTGAGAGCGTCTGATGTAACTAAACCTGCATGATGTGTATGTTCTGGTTGCATGATCAATGGAACGACGGGCGAGCGCGCTCTTCTCTAAAAAAAATACCTTACATCATATTCAAGATTTGCTCTGGCCTTTTAGTGGCAATAACTGATAAGAAAGACGTAAACTGAACACCTCCACCAGGAGAACGCATAGCCTCTTCCTCGACCAGCACCCCCAGCTGCCTCTGCAGGATCACCCCACATCTCCTCCAGACTCCAGACTCCAGTCACCCCAGGCGTCGGCACCGGACACGAAGTCGCGCGGCTCGTCGGATTCGTTGAAGGCTGGCGCGGGTGGGGGCTGCTGGGTTGCGCGCGGGGATGCAGGGTTTGAAGAGTTGGGTAACTCGGCAGGTGATTCAGAAGCCGGGGTCGGGGGCACGAAAAGAAGCCGTCCTCCGATTTCTACTACTAGAATAAAATACTACTACAAATAAATTAATAGCCTCTCACATCAGTATTAACTTCCTAAAAAATACGATTTAAAAAAAAAATTCCTAAAAAATACTATTAGAAATAAATTAAATTGATAGCTTCAAATCATCTCACATCGGATTTCCCCTCTTAGATTTTGCTTAAGTTATTGTTTTTCACACTTAATCCACAAATGTAGGACTGCAACTTAGTATATCTTTTTCAGTACATTTCAGTAGCCATAGTACATTTAGTTAACGTTTTAAATAGCTAGCAATAGCCCCGACATAGCTCTACAATAGCGGTCCGTGTTTACGAAAGGGTACGGAATGATCTCAGCGATCTTTATGTTAAAGTTTGGGTGGAGGGGGTACACCGAAGCAGAAGCTTACTTTAGTGCAATTTACGCTAAGGTACATTCCTATAGTAATCAAAAGACAGAATTAAGTGTATTGGCTCACTGAGCTTGAAACGATTATGAAAAGTTGGAAGAAGGTATAACACAAAAGGATCACTTGCACATGTTACATTTCCTAGTGAAGGAACCCATTATCAACGAATACTTTTCATGCAATCTGAATGAAATTGTTTCATAATTAATGTACCCAACAACCCTCATCTGGTATTTTGCACCTTGCACGTTTTTTTTTTACATGGAGATACCCGGCCTCTGCATCGAAAAAATGCATACGGCTCATTTATTTCATTTATTCATTGTAGCTGGTAAAAACCTTATAAACCACGATCATACAAGCTGAAGCCGCCAATCAGTGACAAAGCACCACAACTAGCACAACCGATAGACTAAAACAGGGCCTTGTTCCCCATCCACAGCCATCGTCGGCCCAGCGGCCAACGCAAGAGATAGCACCTTGCACGTGTAAGCATTGATATATAACTCACCGACAAGGTGTGTTCTCTCCATACTTCAGAGTTTCACCACCCTTCTTTTCTGTACTAAATTCTAGAAAGTCCAATGCAACAGAAGAGAAGAAAAAAATGGGGAAGCTAGCATGAGAATACGAGGCATCGAGAAAGGAAAGCATGTTATGAAGTGAAAACACGAGCAAAATGGGGTGTGTTGCTTTGGCTCCATAGATATCTATTGCTCTCGCTCCAATGTCCCTACAGTTTGGTAATCAGCCTCTGACTTGCCCGACTTTCTACGGATCGTAAGGACAAGGTGGTGACTACGGGATGTGCTCGGTGTCGGTTGGGACTTTGGAGACGGGTGAGGGAACCCGGCGCAACTTTGTCAGGACGGCACCACGGCCGGGAAGGCAACGATCTGAATTAACGAAATAATCAGAATTACGTTTTGTTCTTTTGGCACTAGCGAGTTGCTACTCGGGATAACTGGGCCGCTATAGTAAAAGGTGCCCAGGCCCAGTACCGGACATAGGATGCCCAACAATACCTCGGGGAGCCATAAGATTCCAGTCCATCGAGAAACCCTCGCTGCCGTCGGGAGGATACACCGCGAAACGGACGGTGTCGCAGCGAGGAAGAGGAGGACGCACGCACACTTGATGAGCATCCCCATCGCTGGCCAAGCGTGGGGGCTCGTCCAGACGCGCAGCAAAAGCGTTGGCCTCGCGTCCACTCGGGTAAGGGGCGGCATATGTGCTACTCCATTTGTTTCCAATTATAAGATCATCTTTATCGGGAGTGTCTAAATTGTGTCCGGCACATCTCAATTGTAGTCCCTTTTAGAGGGTGCCGGACAATTGTCCGGCGTTTTTTTTTTGCGCCTCCCACACCGGCACCGCCTAAACAGTTCGGACAAGTGCCGAATTTTGTGATTTTCTATACAATTTATTTGCGTAGACGGTGAAACATCATAGCACACACGTAGCCATAGAAAATCCTATGATTCGATGCTTTTGAATAGGCAGCCCACTCGATCCACTCACGGGATCTTCTGTGGCCATGTAACACTAATAAACATGGCACATAGCACAGTGGATCGTTTGAGAATGGGCACCCACGTGATCCACTCACGGGATCTTCTGTGGCCACGTAGCACATAAAAAATACCACGCTCGGGGTGGCTAGGCACAGAAAATCCTGCAAGTGGATCCCTCCTCCGCATGCACGGCGCGTAGTGCGTATGACGGGCGGGCCATACCTGTCGGAGACGTGCGCCGGACAGTGTTCGGCACCGCGAAGCCAGTCCCTAAAGTTGAAGGCCCAGTTCGCGGTGTCGGACAGGTTTTTGGACGGCCGAGAGCTTAACGACCCCCCGGTCCGTTTTTTCTATCCGGCACCCCAAATGAGCTTTATAGCCCCTTTTACAACATCAGATGAATCTGAAGGACCCATGACATGTGCTAACCTAGTAGCCACGATCGAGGCACCGAAAGCACCTTCCTCGAGCCCAAAGCTTGAAAGCAAGGCTACTGTCGAGACCTTCTTCCCGAAGCCGAGATAATGGCATGCGGCCGGGGCGGCCGCCCCGACCCACCGGGCACCCATACCGCCCTAGGGCTCCGCAATCGCCTCCTCTGAGCCCAAAACAAAGGCCATCGACGTATGAAGAGCCAACTCTTCATCGTCGTCATCGTTCTCGATGAAGCTCACCTCCACAGAACCGAGCCGTCCGAGGCAGACGGCAGCACCGACAAGGACCCGAGGCCCTCTACCATCACGATAGGGACGGGCCGAGGCCCTCTACCATCATGGCAGAAAACGCCTTTGAGCACTGCATAGGCACCAGCTGCTCCGGGCAGAGTGTCTTGGGGAAGAGCTCGTCGACAATGCCGGAGCATGGAGGCAGCGAAGGAACTTCAGCCGACAGGGCCAGGGTGGCCGGCAACGCCGCAGACAGAGGATGGGAACTCAAACTTTGCAGCTCCAATGGCCGCCTTCGCAGCCACGGGCGAGCGCTTCACCAAGCCCCTCCCACGAATCGCAGGATCAGACTTGCGGGAGGCGAGAGCAGCCGCGGCTAGCGCGGCGGCGGCGGACGGCAAGGCCATGGAGGCCGTCGTCGTGACGGAAGCTCCGGGAGCGGCCGCGGGGTCAGTAGGCCGAGCCCCTACATGGAAGGCGGAGGGACTGGAGGAGGGCGTCGCGGGGAGGTCGGATCTGATTGCAAAGCTCGGAGACGATGTCGGGGCAGGGAGATCAGGCCGGCGGCGCCCGCAGTTCAGCCCTTGCCGCCATGGTCGGGGGACGCGAGACCGAGAACAGTTCTTACCCTCCTGTTTTTTCATTAACAAATATGGCATTATTGGCTAACTGTTTTTAGGACGTAGCTTAAAAGCTAACCACATGGGCGTGCTGCCAAGTTCTCTGCAAGCAATTGTTTCACGGGACGAACATGGCTCAAAGTGAAGAGGTAGGTCGAAAACTTAGTAGTACATGAGAACTTTATAGCTCTATGCATGATCATGCATGGTTAAGATTGATCCCAACCATGTCCATACAAAGGACAGGTTGGGTTCAGTGGCTATAAAATGGCATATGCATCTTTACCACAGAGCCAAAACAAATGCAAGGTGTTAAGAAGAGAGGATATTGGCATCGGATGGATGTATAGCATATTATTAATTAGTACGTACCTTTGTGCTATTCGATCATTTTATCTCTGAGGTTTTGTTATTGAATTCAGTTTATATGATCGATGATAGTTCGGAATGGTAGGTCTCAGGATGGCAAATTTGTACACGATCTTTCTTCATTGATCTAGTATCCGTACTAACTGCCAATGACGGTGACAGAGATTGAGCAAGATAGACGCCCTTGGCAAGCACGATTAGTGCATGACTTACTTGTTCCGCAGGCTCTGAGCCACTGCTCAACCGGAGGCCAAGGAATCTCGAACCTTAGCAACTGAGGTCCTTACAAAGACTAGTAAAACAGAAGTTCCTAGTAAGGAAAATTTAGACATGACGAGTTCCTACAAGTGACTAAGTGTACACTATACTTGTTAGAACTAGTGCAAATGTAACGCAAAAAGGGATTGTTTAGGGCCGTTTAAGGACTATGATAGTTTCAAATGTTGGTAGATGAGAAAGCTTATGAATTAGTTTAATTAATTGAGTACGTATGGAAAATCTGATACTTCAACAAACATGGATCTTTTTTAGACAATTATGGGGCGCGATATACGCGTCTCTAGCAAATTGTCAGGTTTCCTTGTGTTACATCGTGTGCTAGCTAGGATTAGGAAGGAATCCATTATCCATCAACCTGGTTAGCCAATCGTACGTGCGTGCATCCGCCGCTATCCATTATTGACCTGCTTAAAGCTTGTGCTTGTGCGGTTAGCTGATTGAAGGTGCCCGTGTTGCCGGAGTTGAAGATCGTCTACGCCAACAATTTCCGATCCTCGCCGGCTCTTCCCGAAGCCGCACGTCATCATCTGTTCGACGACCGGCCTCCTCTCGCCGGATCTGCGCGTGCCCACGTCGTCGTATGCAATCATCTAACCCCTGTCGCCGGCTGATGCGTCCTCGTCAGCCACCGTTTATGCCGGCCAGCCAGCGCACCGCCTTTGCGTGGCACGCTCATTGAAGAAAGGACGGTCTCTGCCTACAATGTCATCGTCTTCCACTCGTCCTGTACACAGAGTGGGATGCCTTCCAATGGGCAAGAAAACTCTGAGACGAAGAAATTTGTATGATTTGCCTAGTACAAAGTGGTGCTACGAAGTGAAAAAGTTGAGACGAATGAATTCTACTGTTTCCTAATACGAAGTGGTGCGCACGTGAACTTTCCAGTGGGCAAAGATTAATGTGTTGGAGGAACCTGTGCATTGTCTGTATCCATTTTATTTTTTACCATGCTTAGTTTCACACCTTTGATTTTTCACCCTCACATATTCATGTTTTCTTCCTTACTTGTAATATGGGATTTTTTTTTTCGAAATGGGGAGCTCAGCCCCGGCCTCTGCATCGAAGCGATGCACACAGCCGTTTTATTGCAAAGTTTTTAAAAGTCAAGTTTACATCATGGATCACACAGCGTGGCAACATGAATCAGCCAGCGAAAGAATGATAGTTGTTATCTCTGGTGTTGTCCAGTCGGGTCAGCATGTGTCGCATGTGTCGTAACTTCCACCACTATCTGATGGGCACATGGTACCTTTCAGAAACAATTAGCCAAAAACATTTATTGTAGTTGTGCAGCATATTGAGGCTACAAAATTTTCGAAGAAAAAGAAAATTAGTCCACAACCTTCCTGTTGTTGGCCACGATAGATAATCCATGACCTTCAGTTGGTGGAACATTGTACGATGCAACCAAACCATGTTATATAAGAGATGTCACCAAGCCAACATGGTGCATAGCAGTTAGCTAGTTATGCGATGTGTTTGCCAAAATAAAACGTTGTGCAAGGTATGAATGGCAGATGTAGTTTGTAAAATCAAAACATGAAAAGGAAAGCAAGGGAGGCAAAGTTGAGCTTGAGAGACGTCAGGTATTCAGTTATCACTTAGTAACATGTTGGCCGTGTAGTCGAACATTGTGTTTCTAGTGATCTTCGACTTGAGACTTGAAGCGTACTCCATACTTGTTGGCTTCCGTCTTCGTGGGCTCAAGCTGATACAGATGTTTTTGCTTCTTTGTGATACTCCATGTCTAGGACACGGTCAGTCTGGATGCTTGTTTAGTGATTGGTTCTTTGTTGCATCGTGAGCTAGCCCGTGTGCTCAGCATGTCTTGAAACGAGGGGCAAACAACCAAACACGTCGAGATACAAAGACGGCGGCCCGTTTCGCCCTAGCAAGTTGAAGTGGTAGCTATGTATATATCTAACTTCTAGATGTATATACAATGGGTCAATGGGTAATTCGATATGTTTAGCACGAATGTTATTATGTTGTAACTGCTAATAAGTTGTAGTTCTAGCTATGTATCTACTCCTATCGAGAGGTTATGCCCGCGTTGGATGGCTGCTAGTCGCACACGAGCTCCCGTAGGGCTTAGGGCCCGAGGCGCGACCGGAAGAACTCATTGTACTCAGCGGCACACCCCCGGCCTCGCCCGCACCTCCACAACCGTTAACTCCAGCGTGAGCTCCTAGATCTCCGTGGCCAGAGCCAGCGTGCCATGTGCACCCTACGGCGTCTCCTCTATTTGGGCGTTCGAATTCAAAAAAATTAAATAAATTCAGTATTTTTTTTATTGGTTAGCCTATTTACCGAGGGTGTTCGGGACACTCGCTTACCGGGTGGTAACCGGATTTACCTAGAGTATAATATAGTAGAGTAATTGAAGTATTATGTACAAACTTTAGAGTTAGATTAGCCTCAATTTTCACCTATCATGACTTGCCTTGTACTTCAAGTACCACCCTTTTGTATCTCTATATATAACTTCACGAGGCTGAGATCACTATAACAAAATATTAGGGACTCATCTATTTTCACATGGTATCCGAGCAGTTTGACTCACGCCGTCAATCCTAGGTTTTGCACCACTTTTGCATCCGTGCGCGTCCCTATGGAGATCAATCTCTTGTCTTCATGGACACGCACCCGATCGATAATTAAAGATTAGATCGGTTGTTTAGATTA
This sequence comes from Puccinellia tenuiflora, assembly GCA_012064385.1. NCBI lineage: Eukaryota > Viridiplantae > Streptophyta > Magnoliopsida > Poales > Poaceae > Puccinellia > Puccinellia tenuiflora. Next base: position 284,818 of record QRDG01002225.1, on the reverse strand, counting down.
CATGCTAGATCACTTTCAACATATCCAATTTTCTATTAGATTTAGTTAGCCAAATAAAATCCTAAATCTTGACGATCCAAAATTCCCTATGCAAATTACTGCAAAAATCTTGTCGAAGAAAATCGAGTCTGACGCTACTCGCCCTGTAAGGCACCGTGGCTCCGGCCACGACGATCCGACCTCCGGCGCATCGACTCCATGCCGCTCGCTTCAGCTAATTTGCTGCGTCGGCCTTCTTCGATCTGATCGGTGTAAGAAGCTGCTCGATACAATCTGCATATATATATGTCGAGCTTGCCACCACGGAGACTCTCGTCTGCACCGAGCAGGCTCTCTCAAGATGTCCACATGTACCAATCTGCACCGAGCCGAGCACGTTTACATAAACGACTATGTCCGGCTATTAGTCAAGATCTTTGTTGAGTACATCTACGAGAAGTAACATCAACCACATGTATGTCCGTGTGGGACTTCATCTACTATCCGACGCATTCAAGCAAGTGTTGTAATAATAGACGCATTCAATTAAGCGACACGCTACTTCACGCACACTGCTTCACTACCGACGACTCATCGTCAAGCTATACGTCTACATGTTTTTACCACATCCTTGTTAACACACCGCCGCCGCCACACTGCCCACAAGGATGGACTTGCCACCTCCAACAGTACTATTGCACTACTGGACACGGCATCGACAACGACTTTGACCGCGTCTCCCGGCTAAGACTAACCGGCATCACTATTTGTAATGACATGAGAGTGAATTTGATACGCATACTCTTAGGTCCCTCTCTTTCCTTGCCTTTAAATCATTATTTTGGGATTCCCAATGGACCCACCACTACTGAATCCTGGACCCAACAGAACTCAGTCCCGGCCATTTCATTGGAGGAGACAAAAAGCATCGGGACCCTACACTGTTTTCTGTTATTTTTTTACAGGAAAAATAACCACCAAGATTTGAATCCCAAGAAAACTTGTGGCAAAATAGAAAGGTACATATGCATGCTCAAACATATCTTGTAATGACACCTACAACCCCGCACACGGCCCTTCAGTCATTGAGCCCCCCACGACCACGATGTCAACAATTTGGACTCCAACAGCAGCCATAAACTTTCCATATATGCAGGGGCGGATCCAGTGGGGGTGCCATAGGTTCCAACAATTAATTCTTGCTAAATGCTGCTAATTCTTGCCAAATGCTGCTAATGTTTGAATTAATTCTTGCCAAATGCTTTGTATAATAGGGAAGTTTTTAAGCTTGGTACCCCCAACAATTTTGTCCTGGATCCGCCACTGCATATATGAACACCGAAATTACTCCATGTTTTCGCACGCTTACGCTACACATGACACGGACACAGACACGAATCATAGCGCAACCGTGAGCGCATCGCCACGCTCGGCACCCTTCCCTTGCGCTTCTCCATGAACCGTTGCAGCGACGCCTTCCTCGCCATGGGCAGATCGCGACTCGCCGCGTCTCCGCTTTATTGTGGCGGCAACAGCATGGAGCAGCTTGGTTGCCCTGTCGGCTGGGACCTCCCCTATAGAACCGTCACTCGCCCGCCGTAGATCTGAGTCATCATGTGCTCATCTTGCGCAAATACTCCAAGCTCCCGGCATGAGGGGGAGAGCCCCCATGGCCGACGGCCATGCCTTCACCGCCTTGACATCGGCTGAGAACGCCGCACACTTTAGCGAACCAATGGCCCTTGGTGCTCCATGTGCAGGGCCGGCCCTGAGATTTTCGGGGCCATGTTCGAATCTAAAATTTGGGGCACTTAATATAGATATCATACAATGAAAATTTATATTGTCATATCCCTCTCCCTAATATATTAGACGATGCCCAAAAAATCTAGCTGAATTTATAGGATGTTGGGCTTATGGCAAAACTCATCTTAGGATATCAGATGAGAGAAAAATACTCACCAGCTACCGCTTGCCGCTTGGGCCTTGGGGATCGCCGATCGGGAGAGCGGCAGAGCGTTGAGCTATTGAGACTTGCTGGCTGCCGCTTGGGAATCGCATCGCCGTCATTGCCGATCGCTTGGGCGGAAGACCGAAAGACAGCAAATCACGATGGCTTTGCCGCTTTGTTTCCTGTGCCGCTGTGCGTGCATTGCGTGCGACCTTACTTCTCTGACAGGCCTGCTCTCTAGCCCATTAGGTAAAAAAAATTATTAGGCTTACAATCTATAGACATACGTACCTAGGTGGGGCCCCTAGATTTTGGGGGCCCGGTTTGGCGCCCACCCTGCCACCCCTCAGGGCCGGCCCTGTCCATGTGCTACCATTCTCGCCCTCAAAAAGAAATTGATGATTTCAGAGATGGTTGATCAGTTTTGATTTACAAGAAGAATCCTACAGCGTGTCCAGTAGAGCAAGTGTTTTTTTGGTTGACTGGCATGAAGAACAAGTGATTACTGAGGGAGATTAGATATGGTTCAAAAATAGAGACATTAGTTGCGATAAGCTAATATTTGTTAGCCGTTTGTAAGATGAGGTTTGCTAGCAAATGGATAAGGCTACATGCAACATCCTCACTGATCATCCTCGTATCCCGTTGCCTCTGGTTGGAGAGGAACTGTAGGGTATTCGACAGACATGCAACCATGCCGTGGGTTGTAACGGAGAAAGTTTCAGAGGAGTTTGAGCTTTGGAAGAGAGCCAAGCTGCATGGAGTGGAGATGTGCGAGATAGAGTGATACTCTATAAATGTGTGTGGGTTGGGGAAGGGTCGCATGTGACCTGGTTCTCCATTTCTTGTAATCAACATTCTCTATCTTAATATAGAAGACACGCAAGTCTTTTGCGTGTTCTTGAGGAGAATTTGGATATCAATACGCAAAAATTCGTCCTTGCAGATTTCCTCTACCAATTTGCAACTAGTACTATCCTCACATAAAGGGCATTACGTTTTTGAACATCTCAATTCTGTGATATTTATGATCACTGTTGTACGTGTAATTGGACATATCTTCGCATTCTCATGGTTTACTCTAATCTCGTGCTTGCTCATGGACATCCCACAAGCACAAAGGTAATCGATTTTCATACCCAGAATGTCCGAAATTTCCCTCGATTATTGGTCAACTTGACAATAACCTACCAACACAAGAGAAATGAGACGATTAATTCTAAGAAAATGGGAGAAAATAGGTGTCAAGAAGTAAAATACAGATAAGTATTCATCACATAGAGGCATAAATACTACGGACATAAGTATTTAGTCCAAATGGAGCTTTATTTTATTTTTTTGAAGTTTAAAAGTACGAAAACATATCAATTTCAAGTTTACAAAAACTATTGGTCCAAATCAATCACATAAAAATGAAACCTGAAAATTAATCATCAGCAAGACCACATACACTAGGATACATTTCTTTCATCACAAACTATAGATGTTGATCCATAAGGCAATCTTCTGATTTTGCATCAGGAAACTTGGATCCTCAACACTCTGAAAATACTCCAGAAGAAACTTCTAATACATGGTTCAAAACACCCTTCTCTACATTCGTACATCAAATGTGTAACTTAAGAGCGATCACTATGTATTCCTTACCTCAAATTCCTGATGTCAACGAGGCACATCGCGACACACGGCTCACTTCGGAGAGCTCCATGTGAAGTTGGCATCCTTCGAGATCTTCCTTTCTGGTGCTCCAATCTTGTTGATACTTTAGTGACAAGTGGAGGAGATTCACATCTACCATTTCATTGTAGGAATTTGATTCCCCTTTACTATCCACTAGATTTTACTACTCTTGGGGTGTTTGGAACACCCTTTATGGAAGATGTTGTCGTGGAGCTTCACCTTTGTGGCATTCTTGGGAGCCTCAAATTAAGTTGTGGAGTTTGCTCAAAGTTGTTTGTGAAGGTTTTGTTGTCGCCTCCATGGGCACCACTAGTGGATCCAAACATTTCGCATTGTGTGAACTCTCAAGGACAATATGGTGAGCCATTGTGGATATTAGTGGGTACTATGTCGACGTCACCAGACTGCTCCAACGGAGATTAACAACCTAAAGGTGTGACTTTGGGATACATCCTCGACCTTATTGTGTGGTTATTTATCAACTCCTTTACTTCTTTGTATCTAGCTTATTAACTAAAGACATAATTAAGTGGACTTCTCACTGAGTTTTATACGATTATGACAAGTCAAAAGCAAGCATAACATGAAAACATAACATGCACATGTCATATGTCCTAGTGGAGGCACCCATTATCTATAAATACCTTTCATGCAATATGAATGAACATGTTCCATAATAAATGAACACAACAGCCCTCGTGTGGCTTTTTACACCTCGCACGAACCCACGGACATGCTTGGTATGTTATCCCCATACTTTAGAATTTCACCACCTCTCATTTGTACTAAGTGCTAGCAAATACAGTGCAACAGAAAAGAAACACAATGGGGAAGTTAGCTTGAGAATAGGAGACATCAAGAAAGGAAAGCTTGTTATGAAGTTAAAAAGAAGTAAAATGTGTAGTGTTACTCTGTCTTGACAGATTTTCCTAATGTCCACTAATCTTCCTGTAACTTGCTAGTGGAAGAAATTGTGTACTAACTCATATAGATTTGCTCCTGGTCCAAAAGATGAAGCGGTGGCTTCTAAAGTTTCAATACCCCTGGACTCGAGAGGCCACTACAAGAGTCGCGAGGACAGCATTGTTTGGGGTATCAGGAATCAAGCGTCTAAAGAGCCTGTGCAACCGTATTCAATACCTTGTAGAGAAGCTGATTTGGATGTTACATTAAAATTACGTGTTCACCTAAGAAAGGTAAAATGATGTTACACCATCAAACATTAATATGCAAAACATTTAAAACTTTGTCACGGAAGCATCAGTCGTGTCATTGTCTCTCAGCTCCAACCAGAATGATCGTTTTAGCCCGTCCCCAACTCTTCCTCTGGTTTCCCTTGAGCCCCTTGCTCCACCTGACTCTCAGTGCTACGTATCCCTAGCCTCCACCAGTTTGCTTGTCCATCGGAGACGAGGGGAGAGGGGCTCAGCGTTGCCCACTCCCTTGCGCTGTCTCTTGTCAGTAAATGCAATTCTTGTCACTATTTGTAATGACATGAGAGTGAATTTGATACGCATACTCTTAGGTCCCTCTCTTTCCTTGCCTTTAAATCATTATTTTGGGATTCCCAATGGACCCGCCACTACTGAATCCTAGACCCAACAGAACTCAATCCCGGCCATTTCATTGGAGGAGACAAAAAGCATCGGGACCCAACACTGTTTTCTGTTGTTTTTTTACAGGAAAAATAACCACCAAGATTTGAATCCCAAGAAAACTGGTGGCAAAATAGAAAGGTACATATGCATGCTCAAACATATCTTGTAATGACACCTACAACCCTGCACACGGTTTTGTCAAAAACGTTGTGTGTTCGGTGGTCTTACTCCAATTTGCGAACGACAGGCCCTTCAGTCATTGAGCCCCCCACGACCACGAGGTCAACAATTTGGACTCCAACAGCAGCCACAAACTTTCCATGTATGAACACCGAAATTACTCCATGTTTTCATACGCTTACGCTACACATGACACGGACACGGACACGAATCATAGCGCAACCGTGAGCGCATCGCCACGCGTGGCGCCCTTCCCTTGCGCTTCTCCATGAACCGTTGCAGTGATGCCTTCCTCGCAATGGGAAGATCCCGACTCGCCATGCCTCCGCTTTCTCATGGCAGCAGCAGCATGGAGCAGCTCGGTCGCCCTGTTGGTCGGGACCTCCTCCAGCACCAGCACTCGCCCGCCGTAGATCTGTGTCATCGTGTGCTCATCTTGCACAGATACTCCAAGCTCCCGGCATGAGGGGGAGAGCCCCGTGGCCGACGGCCATGAGGGGGAGATCCCCGTGGCCGACGGCCACGCCTTGACGTCGACTGGGAACGCCGCACACTTTCGCAACTAGTGGCCCTTGTTGCTCCCCGTGTTGCCATTCTCGCCCTCAAAAAGAAATTGATGGTTTCATAGATGGTTGATTAGTTTTGATTTACAAAGAATTCTACAGCGTGTCCAGTAGAGCAAGTTTTTATTTACATGAAGAACATGTGATATTGAGGGAGATTAGATATGGTTTAAAAAATAGAGACATTAGTTGTGATAAGCTAATATTTGTTAGCCGTTGGTAAGATGAGGTTTGTTAGCAAATGGATAAGGCTACATGCAACAACGACATTGGTCATCCTCATGACCGTTGTCTCTGGTTGGAGAGGAACTGCAGGGTGTTCGACAGACATGCAACCATGCCGTGGGTTGTAACGAAGAAAGTTTCGGAGGAGTTTGAGCTTTCGAAGAGAGCCAAGCTACTTGGAGTGGAGATGCACGAGATAGAGTGATACCCTGTAAAAGTGTGTAGGTTGGGGACGTGTCGCCTGGTTCTCCATTTCTTCTAATCAACATTCTCTATCTTAATATAGAAGGCACAGAAGCCTTTTGCGCATTCTTGAAAAGAATCTGGATATCAATACATGAAAAGTTGTCCTTGCATATTTCCTCTACGTATTGCAACTAGTACTATCCTCACATAAAGGGCATTATGTTTTTGAACATCTCAATTTTGTGATATTTATGATCACTGTTGTACGTGTAATTGGATATATCTTTGCATTCTCATGGTTTACTCTAAGCTTGTGCTTGCTCATGGACATCCCACAAGCATGAAGGTAATCGATTTTCATACCCAGAATGTCCGAAATTTCCCTCGATTATTGGTCAACTTGACAATAACATACCAACACAAGAGAAATGGGACGATTAATTCTAAGAAAATGGGAGAAAATAGGTGTCAATAAGTAAAATACGGATAAGTATTCTTCACAGAGAAGCATAGATACTACGAGCATAAGTATTCAGTCCAAATGGAGCTTTATATTTTTTTGAAGTTTACATGTACGAAAACATATCCATTTCAAGTTTACAAAAACTATTGGTCCAAATCAATCACATAGAACATTAAACAAGAAACTTGATCATCAGCAAGACCACATACACAAGGATACATTTCTTTCATCACAAACTGTAGATGTTGATCATAAGGCAATCTTCTGATTTTGCATTAGGAAACTTGGATCCTCAGCACTCTAAAAATACTCCAGAAGAAACTTCTAATAAATGGTTCAAAACACCCTTCTCTACATTTGTACATCAAATGTGTAACTTAAGAGCGATCACTATGTATTCCTCACCTCAAATTCCTGATGTCAACGTGGCACATCACGACACACGGCTCACTTCGGAGATCTTCCTTTCTGGTGCTCCAATCTTGTTGATACTTTAGTGACAAGTGGAGGATATTCAGATCTACCATTTCACTGTAGGAATTTGATTCCCCTTTACTATCCACTACAGATTTTACTACTCTTGGGTGTTTGGAACACCCTATATGGAAGATGTTGTCCTGGAGCTTCACCTTTGTGGCATTCTTGGGAGCCTCAAATTAAGTTGTGGAGTTTGCTCAAACTTGTTTGTAAAGATTTTGTTGTCGCCTCCATGGGCACCACTAGTGGTTCGAAACACTTCGCATTGTGTGAAGTCTCAAGGACAATATGATGAGCCACTGTGGATATTAGTGGGTACTATGTCGACATCACCACACTGCTCCAACGGAGATTAACACCCTAAAGGTGTGACTTTGGGATACATCCTCGACCTTATTGTGTGGTTATTTATCAACTCCTTTACTTCTTTATACCTAGCTTATTAACTAAAGACATAATTAGGTGGATTTCTCACTGAGGTTTATACGATTCACTAGTAGGAAAAGGCTTATAGACAGACGACATTCTGTGGCGCACCAATTTTCGTGCGCCACAAAAATATGTTTCTGTGGCGCACCGTGCTTGGTGCGCCACAGAAAGTCACATTTCTGTGGCGCACCTGGCCACATGCGCCACAGAAATGTGACTTTCTGTGGCGCACCAAGCACGATGCGCCACAGAATGTCACATTTCTGTGGCGCACCAAGCACGGTGCGCCACAGAAAGTCGTCTGGGGGGGACTGGTGAAATTAGGAAAAAAAATTCTGTGGCGCACCTGGATTGGTGCGCCACAGAAAGGTGACATTCTGTGGCGCACCAAGCTTGGTGCGCCACAGAATTTTTTTCTTCCGATCACACCCCCCCCACCCCCCCCCCCCCCCCCCCCGTGGATCGCCTTTTTAGTATTGTAGGAGGTAAAATAAAATGATAAAAAATTCAATAAATAAAATCCTTTGGGATGTAGTTAGGTATGAGTGTCTAGTAGGTCTAGAAATTTTGAAATATGAATTTTGACCTTTTTTGCAACAAATGAAAAAAAAATCTTATAACGGCCATAACTTTTGCATACGATGTCGAAAAAATGCGAATAATACCTTAAAAAAAACTAGAGAAAATTTCGGATTCGATGGCACCCGGGTTTACCCGGTCAGCAATTCACAGAATCCTCAAATTCCAAACCAAAAAAAGTTATGGCCAACAGAAGAATTTTCCCAGCAAAATAAAAAAAATCAAAATAAGGAAAAAAATTCTGTGGCGCATCTTGGCATTGGTGCGCCACAGAATTATTGGGCGGGATTCGAAATTTTGAATCCCGCCCAATAATTCTGTGGCGCATCTTGGCATTGGTGCGCCACAGAATTATTGGGCGGGATTCGAAATTTTGAATCCCGCCAGCCCCCTTCTCCCTCTCTTTTCCCTTTTCTCCTTCTCTCCTCCACTTCTCCCTCCACTTCTCCCTCCACTTCTCCTCTTCCTTTCCCTCTTCCCTTCTCCTCTACACTTCTCTCCCCTTCTCCTCCCTCCTCCATCTCTTCTCCTCTCCTCCACATCTTCTCTACTCCTCCTCCACCTCCACCTCCACCTCCGGCGGCCTCCTCCACAACTCCGGTGACCACCTCCACAACCCCGGCGACCTCAACCTCCGGTGACCTCCTCCTCCACCCCGGCGACCTCCACCTCCGGCGACCTCCTCCACCACCGGCGACCTCCTCCACCGCCGGCGACCTCCTCCTCCTCCACTCCGGCGACCTCCTCCTCCACTCCGGCGACCTCCTCCTCCACTCCGGCAACCTCCTCCTCCACCTCCGGCGAACTCCGGCGACCACCATCCTCTACCAACCTCCGGCGACTCCCTCCTCCACCCATCTACGGCCTCCAAAAAAACGGAAACGAAACGAAACGAAATTCCGGCGACCAGATCTAGATCTGGCCAGATCCAGATCTAGATCTGGCCGCCCTTTTTTTTGAAATTCAAAAAAATTCTGTGGCGCACGGTGGGGATGGTGCGCCACAGAAATATTTCTGTGGCGCACAGTGGGTGGGTGCGCCACAGAAATATTTCTGTGGCGCACGGAGGAGGTGCGCCACAGAAAAAAAAATTAGTGGCGGCGATTCAGTGGCGTACCGGCCGTGCGCCACAGAATTAAAAAACGGTGCGCCACTGATAGGCTTTTCTGTACTAGTGATTATGACAAGTCAAAAGCATGTATAACATGAAAACATAACATGCACATGTCATATGTCCTAGTGGAGGCACCCATTATCTGTAAATACCTTTCATGCAATCTGAATGAACATGCTCCATAATAAATGAACACAACAGCCCTCGTGTGGCTTTTTACACCTCGCATGAATCTATATATAACCCACCGACATGTTTGGTATGTTCTCTCCATACTTTAGAATTTCACCACCTCTCATGTGTACTAAGTGCTAGCAAATACAATGCAACAGAAAAGAAAGACAATGGGGAAGTTAGCTTGAGAATAGGAGACATCAAGAAAGGAAAGCTTGTTATGGAGTTAAAAAGAAGTAAAATGTGTAGTGTTACTCTCTCTTGACTGATTTCCCTAATGTCTACTAATCTTCCTCTAACTTGCTGATGCAAGAAATTGTGTACTAACTCATCCAGATTTGTTCCTGGTCCAAAAGATGAAGCGGTGGCTTCTAAAGTTTCAATACAATGGACTCGAGAGGCCACTAAAAGAGTGGCGAGGACAGCATTGTTTGTGGTATCAGGAATCAAGCGTCTAAAGATCTTGTGCAACCGTATTGAATACCACGTAGAGAAGCTGATTTGGATTTTACATTTAGATCACGTGTTCACCCAAGAAAGGTAAAATTATGTTACACTATCAAACATCAATATGCAAAATATTTAAACTTTGTCACGGAACACATAAGCATCAGTGGTGTCAGTATCTCTCAGCTCCAACCAGAATGATCGTTTTAGCCCGTCCCCAACTCTTCCTCTCGTTTCCCTTGAGCCCCTTGCTCCACCTGACTCCCAGTGCTACGTATCCCTAGCCTCCACCAGTTTGCTTGTCGATCGGAGACGAGGGGAGAGGGGCTCAGCGTCGCCCACTCCCTTGTGCTGTCTCCTTTCAGTAAATGCAATTCCTGCTACTTTAACCAGCTGCAAGAGCCAATCGGCCTAAACCAATTCTGCAATTGTGTCTGCTAAACATTTTATATGTACCTTGTGCAGATCCAGATCGAACAGAAGCCCGGCTCCCATGCTCAAGAGCTCCATTCCAGTCTAGACAAAGCATCCTTGGGAGCTGTTCAGCGACTTGCAGCTCCCTCCGGCCAATGCAATGTTGGCTTTGCGGCAACAAAACATATACCATGTTACAACAAGCAAGTACCACCTTTTTTAGCTATCGCCAAAACTTACATCATGTTGCTGGTAGTATGACAGAACCCAAAATTATAAAATTTTAAGGAACTATCAAATATGTGAGATTCAGAATAGAGAACTTCTTAACGAATAGCAACTTTCTTGTTCCTCATCTCTTAATTTTAAAATTTGATAGTTCCTCAAAATAAATAAAATATCCTTTGAAACAATTTTGTTCGGTTTCTAAGATCATTTACGATTTTTTTTCATGCTAATTTTGTTCCTGAAATAACAACCAACACATACAAACTTGTTATCGGTTTGCAATCAAGGTTCATAAAGGGAACTACCTAGTGTCAAGCGAACTCGTCCGTCCGGCTGTCGCCTATATAGTACTTATGAGCGTGTAGGCTAGCGTCGAGGGACACAAATCAAGCACTTTTATCTGCAGATGTTGGAATCACAGGAATGCACTCTGTTAGTTGGGTTTGAAGCTGACGGTGCCGCGAGAGATAGCGATGTGTCTTATAGTACTAAAAAATGCATATTATTTGAATGTAATGTATTTATCTGGATTTCTAGATTCTAGAAGTGAATACGTGCTTGTACTCGACAATATGCGGCACTGTTTAGTTTTGGTATTCATGTCCTTTTTTGTACTTATGGAGGGAAACTTTTTTGGATGGTGCGACGCATGCACAATGTACGGTAATGCTACTGTTCTTTACAGTCTCTCAATTAGTCTTTGTCAAACTAACTTAACTCTGGCTTGAGTGCCAACTAGTCTCTATACAAGGATCAGGTAACTGGTATATTTGTAGAACTAAGTGTTACTGTGGTTGCCACGTACAATTTTTTCCAAGGGAATTCAAATTGAGTATTTGATGAGCTGGAAAGTAGTGCTGTAATGAATTGTGCCGACGTATTTTGCCATTAACACCGCCACAGTTCGCCGTTGTGGTGCGATGCCATTACACTAGAAAACGATAATTAAATTAAATTGGAAATAAAGTCACAAATAATGCTTGCTCTGCCATCTCTACTACTATGGATACAGGCTGAATCTTATGTGCAGAATACAGATTTGGAACAGACTTCAACAATACTACCATACATAGCTCCCTCCCTCTCTACTCTTTCCTCTTATGTCTCTAATGCAACATCAACGCTTCAGGGGCCAATGGTACAATAACTACTAACCTGAAGGCTCAGGAGATATCCTGTGGAGCACCTGCCCTGTAGATGCAGAATCTGTGAGCTTCCTTTCTGGGTGCATCTCGTCAAATTCTTGCAGGTAGACAAATGGAGCCACTGCGAACTCTTGGCCGTTGCTTGTTCTTGTCAAGATCCAACCTGCTCTCTTGACAACCTGCTCTCCTGACAACCTGCCACATCATACCAATCAGTGAAATGAAAGCGAACACCGGTCAGCAAAGGTGATACTGTCAGAAGCAACAGAGAATTACCTCGAAAAGAGAGCATGTCAAATACCCTCGAGTGACGGATTGTTGATCTCATAACATCACGAGGACAGCAACTTCCCAAGTTATTGAGTTGAATGGTGTCGGTGCCTTAAGGCTATGCGTATATGCATGTGATTATTATCCTCTTCCTTGGCAATACTTTCCACAAACCTGGCATTGCATACACACTGAGATTTGATAAGGTGGTTGAGTTGAACTTTTCTATTTCAAAATCAACAACCTACATAGCAGAAGAAATGTACCCCTGCATCAACAACCATGACAGTATGCTTAATGGCTTGTTCAACAACATGTTTGGGCAGAAAACGTGTAGCTAATGTATATGTGCAATCAACAAAGCATGAGAGTGATTAAACATATTTAATCTGCAAAAATATCATAAAATGCTAGGCATTCTATCACAATAACAACTCTGCAGGCGAGTTGTTGATTCGTCAAGAGGTTTTAATTTATGACAACTTATTAACCAAAAAACTATGTATAAGTTTCACTGCTTTTATAGTTCATAGATTGGGAACCAAGGAAAATAGAAAAAAAAGAGAATAACCAAGTACTTCTGAAGTCAGGCCAATCCTTTTTCTAGATAAAAATGAAAAAATAACAAGAAGTTCAGAAGTTTGTTGTCCTGGACTAGGAAGCAGTGGGCTAAACAATTTCTTGAAATCATAGACAAACACATATCATGATCACCATTTGAAAAATATGCTGCAGAATTCTTTGAGCAATATGCCCATTTTCTAGTTCTGTCTAGCACACAAAAAATGCCTAAATTCTAAGCTTCAGATCTATGCTAAGTTCTGGATCTACAGGTTATTCTGCTGGATAAAGTCACATGATACTCAGCGAGTACTTAAAGTACTTTAAGCACAACTTGTAGGTCTGAGGTAATTCTCGCGCCCTGAGCAGAGCGACCAGGTTTAGACTTTAGACTACTCGTATTCTCATCAAACCACAGGCAACTAAATCAACTCTAAAATGCTAGTACGAAGGATTTATGCCTGACAATTCATAGTGTCGAGGTAAATGAAATCTTGGAGCAGCTCAGCCTGCCTCGGCCTATCATCCTCCACCTCTCCACGAGAGGGGCAGCTTCTAGTGAAACTGCAAGTTTCATGTCTTTCCATCTTCTATTTTATTTTAACATCTGCTTTGTTCTATTTCAAGAAACCAAAGCAAGCATCTAAGGTTGCTCAGAATACCATTCAATAGTCTTTCAAGGACTACTTACGGATACAATGATCTCTTAAGAGATCAAATTGGCCCAAAATAAAGCTAACAATATGTGCACTAAATATTAAATTTCCCTCCTTAAGACTAGAAACTTCAGTGTACCAGGGATATAGAATATAATTCAGTGGATACCATAAGAAAATAAGTAGTACTCTGTACCATCCTAAGAGTTTTATATCTTATAAGCAATAAATACCTGAAGAAATCTCTCTGTAACAGTTCAAACATTAACCAATTTGTCCCAGCATTGGATGTTCCATCACCAGCCTTGTCCTGTTGACCCAGATGAAATTGCACTATAAGGAAGAAAAGGGGGTGAATTATGCAACAACAAAAAAATTAAAACCACTTCTATACAGTTCAGCAACATCACATACCTAATGACATGCTTTTTAAACTCGTACATGAGACATGGAGAGAGGCACCCTATAAAGAAGGCATATCGTCTTTAGCTGCAAAATTCTTCAGCCTCTCAAGCCTTCTGCCTCACTGCCAATAAGTCCCTACTTTAAAAAACAAAAGATGGTGGAGGAAGAACACAGTTTTTATTTTTTTTTACTTCTAATTATTTCTTTTCTTTCTGGTAGTATTTTTTAAATGCCTTTCTGCATTAAATCATATCGGCAAATTCATATCTGATTCTCCATGATCTACACGCTTCCTGGTTACACATACATATGCAAGTTCCTCTTATAGTAAACTCCACGTTGAGAATTTTAGAGACAATCATGAGTTTAGAAATAAACGCAGAAATGCTTGATCTGCCATTTCTATTATAAATGGCACCATTGCTACACAGAATGGAATAAAATTTCAGCATGCCTTGGTGTTCGCCTCTCTATATCTAATTTCTTGAGTTTTCCCAAAAAAAAAAGGTAATTTCTTGGGTTTCCCAACACAAAGGCACTTTCCAATGTACATGCTGAAGATGCCAGAGTACTTTTAGGAATGAATGTTGTCAATTTCTTCCAGGTAGGTATCCCACAAAAGAACTTCCAAGTAGATACATAACTGGATCCATTCAGAGCTCTTATCAAGATTTAGAATCTGTAACATCATACCAATCAGTAAAATGCAAAACTGATGCATCCACTAGCCTGCGAACGACGTCCAGATCCAGCAACCACATAACGGTTACACCACATGGCAGGTTCTTGGTTCATGCAAGTACCAATCTAGTGGGCACTTATCCTCTGCAAGCCGCAGCATAGTATTCAGCGAGGGGCGGTGCAGCTTCCTTGTGAGCGCATATGAACTTCTCCAGGAATACCATCTTGAGTTTGTCCTTAGAAAAAGGAAATTTTTTCTTGGGGAGCACTTCCCCGCGTAAAATTCTAAAGCTGTCAGACTCCTTCTTTCAGGTAGATATCCCACAAGAAGAGGATAATTTCCAGGCCAAGCATCTGAATGCGACATCAAGATCCACTGTACATGCAGAATCCGTCAAGCCTGCTTTATCTTGGAAATATCTTGCAAATACACAATTGGAGCCATCCGGAGGTCCTGACCACTATTTGTTCTTGTCAAGATTTATAACCTGCTCTCTTGCGAACCTGCTACATCATAGCAATCAATAAAATGCAAAACCCTGATGTGTTGAGTAGCCTGTCCCGTCATCCAGGTCTGGAAATAGCAGCATATAATGTTACACATTTTCACAGCAGGATCTTTGTTCATGCAAATATAAATCTAGCAGGCACTTCCCCTATGCAAGCAGAAGCATAGTCTTCAGCGAGGTGTGGCGCTACTTCCTTGTGAGGGCGTATGAACTTATCCACGAATTGCTTCTCACTCACCGTGAAAATTGAACTGTAACCCCACTTGCGCTCTAGCAATCCATTTTCCTTAAGAAACTTCACAACGTAGTGCCTGGGTCTGATCCGGCCTTCCAGGCTGTAAACGATAAGTTTTGGATAACGAGCAATGTATGCCGGTTCCAACCCCAACTCGGAGAAGAGGAAATCAAACTTGCGCTGCAGCGATTCCGTTGACCTCCTCAGCGCCATTGGAGCGTTACAGACAGCAACGCGCACCTCAGCATCCGACCACCCGGACATGTTCTTCAAGCACTCCACTTTGGCAGTGATCTCCTCCTCGCTGAGCAATCTGATGGCCTGCAGCGTGCATCTGAACATCCCAGAGCGGCGGCGCACACCTAGACCTTCGGCACACGCCACCGCCGCCCGGATACGCTCCGGGTTGGTGGTCAGCGTCCTAGGGTAAAACAAACACAGCTTGGTAATATCACAGTCACGTAGCCCGCACTCCCGCAGGAGCACGACATTGGGCTTGACAACCTTATCGAGGTCGCATTTCAGAAGGGACGTGTTGTTCTTGAGGGCCCGGAAGAGGTTCTCGGAGGTGACGAAGATGGGGAGGTAGTACAGCAGCTTGGAGACGATGGATCTACAGCGGAAGCGGTCGCGGGCGAGCGAGAGGAGGCGCGCGATGTCTGGGCGCGACAGGCCGAGGGCGGCGAGCTCCGCGACGTTGGGGGCCAGGGTTTTGTCAACCTCGGCGCAGAGGAACTCGGGGTCTTTGGCGACCAGGGCGGCGACGTCGGCGCCGGAGAGGCCGAGGCCGGAGAGGAAGGCGAGGACGGCGTCGGAGTTGGAGGGGGAACTGAGGTGGGAGAGCTTCGCGGAGGCCCTGCGGGCCTGGGGTCGGGTGAGGCCGCAGGTGTCGACGAGGTAGTCCCTGACGGCGAAGGTCGGGTTTGGGGAAATGCGGGGGGCGGCGGTGGCGGTGGCGGAGAGGAGGCGGTGGAGAGAGGGGTTGCTAGGAAAGGAGACGGGGGAAGAGGAGAAGAGATGGGCCAGGATGGAGCTACGGAGGCGGAGCATGGCTGGTGCAGGCGAGGCGACGGTGTGGCGGCGCCGCCGGTGAAGAAAAGATTTTCCGGTGGGTGTTCGGGGACGAGCGAATTGGTTCGTGTAGGTCTCGATATCGATGCGTGGCGATCCTCCAGCGTATGGGTTATTGGGCCGGTAACTGTAGCTGGCGTGGTCCAGGTTCTCAAGAAAAAAAAACTCTGCTTTTCTCGTTTCTCCTGCGACATTTATTTTTAAATCGGAGAAAGTAGATATTGTCCATTCTAGAAAAAACTTTGGAAATTTTTCTGAAAAGAATAAGTCTTTGTAGAAATCACCAAGGCCCTGGTAACAATCGCACCCCTCCAGTCACTCTAGTTGGGCGTGTGCCGGACACTGCTTGTGTCGGTGCACACAGTGCCCGAAGTAGTGCTTACGGTGTGCGATGTTGTGCTCGCCAAACAGGAAAGCCCGATTGTCAGCGGGCACACTGGGAATTTGTTTACCATCGTCTCGTGGGCCGCCCACATAGACCATTGACACAGCCTAAGCCGGTTTCCTCGTCGTCAAGCGACCGCCACACCGAGGTCGCGTCCCTCGTCGAGAACCCGCTCACTAACGACGGGCATGTGCAACATCCATAAATTGATCGGCTGAAAGTAACGAAGACTCCAAGACAGGTGGCAGCAAATGTGAGTTAGACATGTTGACAAAGGGAAAAACATTCTCATAAAAAATAACGTCCCTAGAGATGTAAACTCGACTAGAGGGAACATGGAGACACTTGTATCCTTTATGAAGAGAACTATAGCCCACAAACACACACTTTTTTTAACGAAACTCAAGCTTATGATTATTGTAGGGTCTAAGATGCGGCCAACAAGCACACCCAAAAACCTTAAAAAAAGGTGTAGTCAGGTGTTTCCTTAAGAAGTCTCTTAAGAGGAGTTTTCATATCAGTGGTGCGACTAGAAAGCCTGTTAATGAGAAAACAAGCTGTAGCAAAAGCATCACTCCAATGGCACAGAGGAACAGATGCATGAGCAAGCAAAGTAAGACCGGTTTCAATGATGTGACGGTGCTTACACTCGACAGTGCCATTTTGTTGATGCGTGTGAGGACAAGACACATGATGTGAGATACCCAGATTAAGGAAGAAAGGATGGAGTTTTTCATACGTACTCATGATACGTGTAACATATCTATAATTTTTGATTGATCCATGTTAGTTTTGTGATGTTGTCACATGTTTCTACTATCTTATTACATCATTTTTATGCATTTTATCGGTCTAACCTATTGACAAGATGCCTAGTGCCAGCTGTTTTTGCTGTCTTTTCGTTTCAGAAACTTACCGCAGGAAATATTCTCGGAATGCGCTGAAAATTTACGAGGATTTTTTATTCGCCAAGACGGAGTTTCAGTCCAGAGGGAAACCCTGGGGGCCACCCAAAGGGCAGGGACGACCCCCAGCCACGGCCTGCCCTAGGGCGGCGGGTGGGACCCGCCACTGCTCCTAGTGGGTCCCCTCGGCCCCTTTCGACGCCTATAAAATCAGATTAATCTCAAAAACATCGAGGTGGCCATTATTTTTCAGAGAAGTCACCCCGAGGCGCCGCCACCATAAACCCTAGTTTGGGGGTGATTCTGAAGCTGATCCCGGCACCCTGCCGAAGGGGAGATCGATCCCGGAGGGCTCTTCATCGCCATGCCTTCCTCCGGGATGATTTTTGAGTAGTCCCACCTTGGACTACGGGTCCATGGCAGTAGCTAGATGGTAGTCTCTCTCCCTTGTGCTTCATGTACTATGATCTTGTGAGCTGCCTAACATGATCAAGATCGATTATTGTAATGTTATGTGATGTATTTGCTGGGATCTGATGGATTATGAAGTTATGATCAATTGTGCATGATTCTTATATGTTGATTTATGTTCTTGCATGCTCTCCAATGTGCATAGTTACTTTGGCCAAGTGATTTTGTGTATCTCCAAGAGAGAGTATTTATGCTAGATAGTGGGTTCATGCCCCCTTTTGTTCCTGGGCACGAGTGACAGAAACGTCTAAGGGCGACGGTGTGCTGTTGCTAATAAGGGTAAAACAGCGGTGTTAATGTCTCTTTTGATATTAGTATTGCTTACTTCATGCGCTTTAGTTAATGCAAATGTCTGTTGCTTGCAACTTAATACCGTTAGGTAACAGGCTGGATAGCGATCCCACGGTGGACTTTTTAGACAAAGATGCAGTTGAACTCAACGGTCTTTGTTCATTGTCGTGATGCCTACATACTCTAAAGATTGAAGCCCGGCTAGCAGCGAGCTCTCTCAGGCTATCTGCCGCTCGCGTTAGTCTGCCGTGTGGGTCCAGTTATGGGGTCCGGTTTGTGGGGAGGCTGCTCTGTCATATCTTTCCTTCTCTCCAACTTTGACTTCTGTCCTCGTGTCTCTCAGCTCCCTCTCCACGGCGGTGGCAGCGACGAAGCATCCGGTGAACGACCATGGAAGGCCAGGACGTTCTCTGCTCGCAAGGAGAGGGAGATCACTGGGAAATCCCCTCCCGTGTGGCTCCCGCGGACCACCAGCAGGAAACCCTAGCCGCCATCTCCGAACCTCCTCTCCCGACGTTCTTCCTCCGGATGATTTTTGAGTAGTCCCACCTTGGACTACGGGTCCATGGCAGTAGCTAGATGGTAGTCTCTCTCCCTTGTGCTTCATGTACTATGATCTTGTGAGCTGCATAACATGATCAAGATCGATTATTGTAATGTTATGTGATGTATTTTGCTGGGATCTGATGGATTATGAAGTTATGATCAGATTGTACATGATTCTTATATGTTGATTTATGTTCTTGCATGCTCTTCGATGTGCACAGTTACTTTGGCCAAGTGATTTTGTGTATCTCCAAGAGAGAGTATTTATGCTAGATAGTGGGTTCATGCCCCCTTTGTTCCTGGGCACGAGTGACAGAAACGTCTAAGGGCGACGGTGTGCTGTTGCTAATAAGGGTAAAACAGTGGTGTTAATGTCTCTTTTGATATTAGTATTGCTTATTTCATGCGCTTTACTAATGCAAATGTCTGTTGCTTGCAACTTAATACTGTTGGGTGACAGACTGGATAGCGATCCCACGGTGGACTTTTTAGACAAAGATGCAGTTGAACTCAACGGTCTTTGTTCATTGTCGTGATGCCTACATACTCTAAAGATTGAAGCCCGGCTAGCAGCGAGCTCTCTCAGGCTATCTGCCGCTCGCGTTAGTCTGCCGTGTGGGTCCAGTTATGGGGTCCGGTTTGTGGGGAGGCTGCTCTGTCATATCTTTCCTTCTCTCCAACTTTGACTTCTGTCCTCGTGTCTCTCAGCTCCCTCTCCACGGCGGTGGCAGCGACGAAGCATCCGGTGAACGACCATGGAAGGCCAGGACGTTCTCTGCTCGCAAGGAGAGGGAGATCACTGGGAAATCCCCTCCCGTGTGGCTCCCGCGGACCACCAGCAGGAAACCCTAGCCGCCATCTCCGAACCTCCTCTCCCGACGTTCTTCCCCTCGCCGGCGACGGGAAAAGCCCGCGTGGTTTCGGCGACGGCGGGGCCGTAGGGTTGTCCCTCAAGGCGTGGTGGCGCGGGTCTGGCGTGGCTCGGTGAGACGACGCGACGGCGGCGACCAGGGCGGTGGCGCGGCGGCCGCGAGGCCACGGCAAGCGGCGCATGGACGAGCCAGCGAGCGGCGCGTGGGTGAGTCGGGACGAGCGGCGATGCGCTCTGACCGCGGTGCTCCTCCAGCTGGCGGGTGGGCTCCTCCCGCGGCCGTGGTGGCCCTCCATGCCACGGATCTGGTCGTAAGGAGATTGCTGGTGGCGAGCTCCTCCGGCGGCCGTCCACGCCACGGTCTGGCCGGTAGCAGGGTGCTGGTGGTGGGCTGCAGCGGTGCTGGGTGAACTGCAGGTGGTGCTGGGTGTTCTTGAGCCGTCATTGACTCATTTCTTATCTTTTAATCATTTCCATCAGTCGTATTGCTATGTCACACATAAGGTTATATGGGTTATATAGCACTAAAAGTACTCTCCTATGTACTCTCTCCATTCAGTTAATGGATTTTGTTGTTGCTAAACTGTGGTTAGTCCATACTGGTCTGTCTACTATTTATAAGCATCATATAAACTAAGATGGTCATTGTTCGCAGTGCTTCCTCTAGCTCCATATGCTAGGATATGTCTTTTCAGTAGTACATTATTTTTCCCAGTTCGCATTATGTGCTTAATAAGATAGTCCTGTGTGAGCTAGATGAGTATTAGATAAGTTTGCTCATGTAGTTCAGTGGCCTTTCATGTTGTTTTGTTTCTTAGTGAACCAAATTTATTTTTAGGATGCATTGACTATCCTATGGATATTTATAACTCCTATAGAAGGTGTTCCAAAGAATAGGATTATGTTCATCGGTATGGATTTACAACTTTAGTTACTTACATCCTAAATATTGAATTTACTTTTCCCCCTCCATTTGTGTTCAGATCAATGTCGAGATAAGATACTTCACAAGGAAATAGCGAACTTTAGAATCAACTCAGGACATACAGTTGCATGGAGGGATAGTAACACACATAATAAGGCACCAAGATAGCAATTTTTTGGTAATTTGGGCTGATTTACGAGTGATTTAATCGGTGCTAACATTTGGCTATGCAGTTAGGAAGGTAAAATTAACTATGGCATCACCACTCAGTGTTAATTAAAGTTACTGACCATGATTTCGCTGCAGCAACCATAGATGCATGCTATATTCTGGTGGCAGCAGTTGTGCTTAAGCAAGTTTGACCAGTTGTTTTCCTTATTTGGTTGCCTACAAGAAATATATAATTGAGGTCCCAATAAATTTGATTTACTAGAACTTTGTGCTTAGAATGAAAATAAAGTTCATGTTGCCATTGTATTTCTACTTTATTTAAAGTGATCAAGTTTAGTTACCTATCTGCATATACTGTGAATAGCTTGATATATATTTTCCCCACGGATGAAAAATCTCCATGTATGTTCTTGCCATGTATTCTTATTCCGCTTTTAAGAGATTGTCTTTCTGAATGCAGGTTGTTCAGATCTCTCACTATTCTTGTGAGTGATCGACGTATTGATGGTCAGAGGGGGTATGTCTCCTTCTGCTTCACTCATGCGCCTTCCCGCCGACGGCACAGTATTGAAGCAAGTTTATGTTCTGTATTTTCATCATGTTTACCTGCACAAGTACCTAATCCTGTTATCAAGCAAATATGACCAAAGCCATTATAATCCTGGCAGTAGAATATGGAGATGTTTTCGTTCTCTTGTTATTCCTTTATGGCTATATTATAGATGTCAATTTGTTCTGTATCTTCGTCATATTTACCTACACAAGTACCTGATTTTCTCCTCAAACAAACATGGCCAAACTAGCACCTATTCGTTCCACTCTTTTAATGTCATGGGGAAATTTAATAATTTAACAATATTATGAAAAGAATAAAACACCTATGCGAATATGTGCCTAGCTCCTCGCCGAAGTACAATACTCAAATCTAACCACCAATTTTGTACATGCAAACGAACCACTAGAAAGAAGGTTTGATTATAAGGTTAGCACACTGCACTCTTACATGTACATGATTTAATGCTGATACCAAACTAAGGTGAATCAGTTTCTATCTTAACTCTTAAGTTATTCTCTACTTTCCTATTCCATGTTGCAATTTCTGTACTATTTTCAGTGTGCGGATAGTGCCACATTATTACTTGCTTAGTTCGTTATAGGTGCAAATTCTTAATTTGGTTACTTTGTTCAACTTTTAATTTCTGAAATTGTATTTACATTTATTCTTAAAATTCAGAGGACTTGTAGAACCTCATACTTATATTAATATGAGATAGTTCATCCTGTCTTGCATTGTCTAGGATGTTGAAGGCATCCAAGATTTGAGTCTGCATAGATGTTCAAATGTCGAAATAGTGAAATATTTAACTTCCACTTATAATGCATACACTCGAATTTATACTTTGTTATTTTGTTTTGTTGTCCTGAAGGCTCACAATCATTTGTTTATTCATCTGAATAGTGGTACAAAATAGTGCAGGCTTACTGCTTACTATCTTATACCCTCTTGCATAAGCATTATGCGTACATACCCAGTCACAAATCAACATGCCATTTAGAAGGTTCAGTTTCAAAGAACATTAAAAGTTAAGGCCTTTTTATGGGTTATAGCAAATATGCAGTGAAGTTGGTCTCTACACATCATGATTAAGCAATTGTGTTAAACTGAATATTGATTTTATGATAGGTGAGATGCTTCTGCATGGCGTGGTGTTGATCGCACCGTCTCCAACCAAGGGAAAGTATGCATGCGCCTAATATGAGCTCACAAATTGTTGTCGATGTTTACCTTTAAAGAGTGGTTCAGAAAACAGCAAGCAAGTGAAGGTGTCATGTAACTCATGGCCATTCACGTTGTTTGCACAATAATTTTCTTTCATTTCTCTGCATGGAATACCACTGGGAGCAACATGTGTTTGCTACCGGTTTCTTAGCTGCATAGTTACTTCTGACACTCAAAATGTAATGTTGTAATGGCATTTTGAGTATTAACAAGTTTGAGCATCACTTCTATAAAATATTAATGATACTTATCTAAATTGTGGACTGTGTAAACCCTACTGTATGTCATCTTTATCATCGTATTGTAAATTCAGGGCATTCTGGACATTTGAATATGCGTCGATGCAAAAATCTATATTTCATTTTTTTGAGAGAAAATCTATGTTTCATATTGTGGACACACTCAATAGATTGAGGAATTATGCCAACAAATACATTAAGAAACTCATTGGAATGACCTATTTCATATATGTGATAATTTTGCAGCAGAAAAAACTTGAGGAAAGTTGATGTCGCAAAGAATTCATTTTTAAGACTTCTCAAATTCTACAACTGAATTTTAGTGATTTGCCACTAAATTTTCAAGGATGATATGGGGAAGTACATAGGAGGTGGTGCGGCGAACGCGCTTTGCTGCATCACGCCAGTGCATCCTCATGGGAACCGGGCTCGTGGTTTACGGATTGCGTCAGAAAAAATAGAAAACTACACTAAATGCATTACACCCGGTAGCTAAAAACAACATGTGTGGATACATCAAGCTGGCCACGCGGTGCCACAAAGCCTTGCAGCCGGCGAGGCGAAGCTCGCTTATTCGTCTAGTAAATATTATCATGTTCTCTATGTCATAGCTAGATTAAGTTTGTATTATAATCTTATCAATTGTCTAGCTGTAATTTGTTTACCCATCATATGAGTGTTTTATTTACTTGAGAGACTCCATGATACGTCGCAAACGTATCTACTTTTCCAAACACTTTGCTATTGTTTTGCCTCTGATTATTAATGAATTTGTTTGTAACTAACCCGAACTAACGTTGTTTTCAGCAGAATTGCATTTGGTGTCTTTCTTTTGTGCAGGGTTCAGAAGTTCGCGGAAAATTCCAGAAAAATTATAAAAAGTATTTTTGAGGGAAAAGAGCCACGGAGCCAGAAGACCACGAGGGGGGGCCACCCCAGGAGCAGGGGCGGGTCCCACCCGCGGGTGGGGTCCAGGCCGCGGCAGGAGGCCGCCCCTGCCCCTGGGACCTCGCCTCTCGGCCCCCCTTCGCTTATAAGCACCCTTTCGACCTAAAAACGCGAGCCCCCGAACACTTTTTTCAGAAACCTTACGGAGCTCCGCCGCCATCACGAACCCTAAATTCGGGGTCCAGGATCGCTGTTCCGCCACCCTGCCGGAGTGGAGATCGCCACCATCATCACCGCCAACGCCTCTCCATCAACCATCCATGTCTTCCCCCTCCATGTGTGAGTAGTTCCCTGCTGTAGGCAAGGGGATGGAAGGGATTGAATAAGATTGCTCATGTAATTCGATGCCAAATTGTTAGGGCACGATGCCTAGTATCCTCTATTTGTGTTAATCATCGTTGGTGCAACTAGTTATGCTTAACGCTTGTCACTTTGGGCCTGGGTGCCATGTTTTCAGATCTGAACACTTATGTTTGCATGAGTATAATTGTTGTTTGGATCCTATCTACTAGTTGTATGCACTTGTTGTCAACCGGAACCGGAGACCCCGAGTGACAGAAACGGGGACATCGATGGGAATGGTTGGCAACTCGAGGGTTACATGTATTCACTGTGTGTTAATGCTTTGATCCGGTGTTCTATTAAAAGGAATACCTTAATTGCCATTTGTTCCTTAATTGGCCCGGCTGAAACCGGATGGCAGGACAAAAGATGCCGTGCAAGTTTTTATTGCAAGCACATACGGCTAAATTAGGAATACATGCCTATGACTGTTTGATACTTGGATGCTATTTATATATTCATTTGCTTCGTGCTTAGTTATGTTCATTTCATGAGCTATCTTATTCATACAACGCCCATCTATCTGTCCCTATGCTTACGGTGTTTTAATCCCGCAGTTTACAATCATTACTTTTACCGCTATTATTGATGTCTTTATTTTACTACTACTGTTACTATTCTACTGCTGCCATCAAATCACTGTTACTACTGATAAATTGCTTCGAGAGAAATCCTTTTCAGGTGTGGTTGAATTGACAACTCAACTGCTAAGGCTTATAAATATTCTTTGGCTCCCCTTGTGTCGAATCAATAAATTAGGTTCAAACTACTCGTGAAGACTGTTGCGATCCCCTACACTTGTGGGTCATCAAGACTATTTTCTGGCGCCGTTGCCGGGGAGCATAGCTCTGTTTATAAGTTCACCTGGGAGTTTTTCTGTCTGTTGTAATTTACTCTTCAACATGAAGGGTAAGCGAGATCCTAAGTTTCCAATAGTACCTTCCATCACAAGGAAAGGTACTGCTCTGAACTCTAAAGCTACTCTTGATTCACCTACTGTTTAAGTCAACTTGTTACACCACCTGTGAACACTCGTCCTACTGTTGATGCTTTGCTTTCTGAGTCTGCTACTGTTTCTGATGAATTTGATGATGCTTCTGCTGTGCTTGATGATGCTGGTTCTTTAGGCCCCATTTTAGAATCTCTTGTCACTAGGTCTAAAGAAATTACAATGACAATGAAAATCTTACTACACCTGTTAGCTCTCCTAATCCATATAATTATGAGAGTAGGTATCCTGATGATTCCTACATTGATCTTAATGATGAGTTTATTAGACAATATATGGACTGTTCTACTTCTAAAGATCCTGATGCTTTGAGGAAATTGCTTGAAAAGCATGCTGTTAAGAGTTATTTTACACCTGATCCTGAGTTTGCTACCTCTCCCATATGCATTTAAGATGATGATTTTAATTTCTCTGTTGATCTTTCACTCATATCTAATGTTGAATCTGATCCTTTTTGTGGAACTGAGGATGACAATGCTGTAGAACACATGAACAAATTAGCTTCGCTTAGCCTTCTATTTTTTGATGATAAAAAGATACAGCGTTACTATTTAGTAAAGTTGTTTCCTTTCTCATTAAAAGATGATGCCAAAGTGTGGTATAATGCTTTACCTTATGGATCCATAAAAAGCCCTCATGAATTGCTTGATGTTTTCTTTGGAAAATATTTTCCCGCTCACATGCAGCATGAGGCTTTGCAGATAATTTTCAATTTCAGACAATTGGAGGATGAGCATCTCTCTAAAGCTTGGGGGAGATTCGGATCATTACTCAGGGCTCGGCCAGGGCATGATATTCTGAAGAATGAACTCCTTGATATATTTTATAATGGACTAACTGTTGAATCTAGGACATACCTATATAGTTGTGCTGGTTGTGTTTTCAGGAAAATGACTGTAGATGAAGCTGAAGAACTAATAGCTAAGATTGCCAAAAATCATGATGAATGGAGCATTCCTGAACCTCCTCCATTACCAACTCCGAAGAAAAGGGGAGTGCTCTTCCTAAACCCAGAAGATATGCAAGAAGCCAAAAGATCTATTAAGGAAAAAGGTATTAGAGCTGAAGATGTGAAGAATTTACCTCCAATTGAAACTTTATGTGAGCCTACCACTCACCCACTTATGGTAGATGTACACTCTCTTCATAATTTTACTGTTAATGATATTCCTTATAGTAAACCTACTAGTCAGTGTTTGGATGAATTTGATAACTTTATTGTTAAACAAACTCATTTTAATATGCAAATTCAAGAACAATTAAATGATAACACCCTGGTTGTTAAAAATTTTCATTCTGTCTTGGAGAAAACTGCTAATGATGTCAAAGGTCTTGTTAAGCATTTTCATATGGTCCAAACTCAACTTGAACAAATTACTAAAGTGCAAAAAGACTTGCTTGCTGGAATTCCTACACAAAGTAATAAACAAACTTGCGGTGCTAGAGGAGGTATCTCTACTCAAGATCCTCTTTATCCTGAGGGACATCCTAAAAGAATTGAACAAGAATCTCAACTGGTTGAAAATAATATTACTAGTTCCCCTAAAAAGAAAAAGAAAAAGAAAAAGAAGAAACATAAAGAATTAGGAGAAGCTAGTAATATGGAACTTGATAAAGAACCTAAAAGTAATAATCCTAATGCTGTCTCTGGATGCTGAAACTGAAAGTGGTAATGAGCATGATAATGATACTAATGAACCTGAAGAACAGGAGGAGGAGACTGCACCTCCTGTTGCTAAAAAACATGGTAAAGAGAGAGAGCCATGGGTGCAAAAACCCATGCCTATTCCATCTAAATCTCAGAAGGCTAAGGAAGAAGAACACTATAATAAATTCTGTGAATGGATGAAGCCCCTCTTTTTGCAAATTCCTTTGACAGATGCTATAAAGTTGCCTCCCTATTCAAAATATATGAAAGACATAGTTACTAATAAAAGAAAAATCCCTAATGAAGAAATCTCCACTATACTTGCTAATTACTCTTTCCATGGCAAGATTCCTAAAAAGCTTGGTGATCCAGGTATACCTACTATTCCTTGCTCCATTAAAATTAATTATGTTAGAATTGCTTTATGTGATCTTGGTGCAGGAGTTAGTGTTATGTGATGACCCACAAGTATAGGGGATCTATCGTAGTCCTTTCGATAAGTAAGAGTGTCAAACCCAACGAGGAGCAGAAGGTGTTGACAAGTGGTTTTCGGCAAGGTTTCACTGCAAGCACTAAAAGAGAAATGTTTTTGGATTTTTGATTTAATGAACAAATAAAGAACAAGTAAATAAAAGAGTGCTACGATGATTGCAGCAAATAGCCCAATCCTTTTAAGCTCAAAGGACAGGCCGGTTGTGTTACTTATGAAGATTAAAACGTTCTCGAAGACACATGGGAGTTTCTGCCTAGCCAGTTTCATTGCATGTCGGTGATTAACCTTCAATGTTTTGATAAAGTGCTGTGTGGGTGGACCTATGCTAATGCACCGCCCTTACTTGGACAAATACATACTTGTGATTAAACCCCTTGCAAGCATCCGCAACTACAAGAAAGTAATTAAGATAAAAACCTAACCACAGCCTTAAACTCCGAGACCCTACACTCCCTAGTGCACTAGTTCACAAATTGGGGTTTAGGTTTCTGTCACTCCTGCAACCCTACCATAAGCAAACTAAATATACTATGCATTCCCCTAGGCCCTTTGAAAGGTGAAGTATCATGTAGTCGATGTGCACACGATACCACTAGAGGAATAACGCCACAACATAAATCAATCCATTAAATATTACTCAACATTATGCAATTACTAGCAACTAGGCTTTCCCCATGTCCTCAAGAACCAAACGAACTACTCACAAGACATCATATAGATCATGATCAGAGGTGATATGAATAAGGGCAACAATCTGATTGTAATGATAATTCACCGATAAAACTCTCAAACATCAACTACAAGTGGTAATCAATGCCCGGGATACGATTCCGATGAACTAATAGCAACACAATGATAATTGTTACAGCGAGATGAGATGGGATGACGGCAGTGATGATGGTGCTGATGGTGGAGATGATGTTGATGATGATGGCGGCGATTCCCCCCTCCGGGAGGGAAATTCCCCGGCAGATTTCTCCCTACCGGAGCCCTTCTTCTCTCTGTCTGGTTTCCGCCTCGTGGAGGCGGCGGAAAAATTCCTCGTCGATGCTCCCGATGTTTTTAGGTCAGGGGTGAGTAATATGCCGAAGGGGAGCCGGAGGGGGGCCACAGGGGCCAGGGGCGGGCCCCTGCCGTGACCAAGGGTGGGCCCGCGGGTGCAGGCCACGCCTGCCCCCTGGAGTTCCACTTCGTGCCCCCTTTCGGCTCCGTGACTTATTCTTAAAAATATTGGCTTCATAATTTTTCTGGAATTTTCTGAGCTTCCTACGTCAGGTATCTTGACAGGTACTTTTTCAGCTAATTTCCGGCTCCGGCAGATCCATCCCCAATAATTGCCAAACATGCAAAATAAGACAAAATAACATAAGTATTGCATCATAATATGAAATATATCAATGAATAAAGATGAATTATGATGCAAAATAGTGATGCAAAATGGACGTATCATTATGCCATTTTCTCTTTATAAGAGACTTTTATTAGATAAGCTTATTCCTACTGATATTTCCCTTCAAATGGCTGATAAGTCCACTGCTGTGCCCATTGGTATCTGTGAGGATGTGCCTGTTAAAGTTGCTAATTGTTTAATCCTAACTGACTTCGTGGTATTATAAATGCCTGAAGATGATAATATGTCTATTATTCTTGAAAGACCTTTTCTTAATACGGCAGGGGTTGTTATTGATTGCAATAAAGGAAAAGTTACTTTTAACGTTGATGATAAAGAACACACGGTGTACTTTCCAAAGAAGATCAATACCAAAATTGGTTTGAACTCCATTGAGAATATTGAATCCATCAAGATTGGAACTATTGATTGTCCTATTCATACACATTCAAGAAAATATGAAACTCTCATGATTGGGACAATTCCTATTCAATATGAGGTAACTTGATTGTCTGTTGAATATTGAATAATTTATGTCAAATAAATTTGGTGTGGTAGCAAGACTTGATCAACCTTGCTAACAAACCAACTTTAGCAACATAAAGATATCAAGATTCATTAAATATTCTTCTTTTGTTCATCTTTAGTTTTTCTATAATTTTTATTTCTTGATTAGTTTGTCCCTTTTAAGTGCCAAATTCCTGTTTTATTAGCCTAATTTTAATCTCTCATAAGTTCTTCGGGAAAAGTTGTCGAAAAATTCCAGAAAAATTACATGAATTTTATTATTTTTAAAGAGACACAGGAGTGCTTGGGGCTAACCTGGGGGACACCCCAGGGGCACAGGCGGGTCCCACCTGTGGGTGGCACCCAGGCCACGGCCAAGGGCCGTCCCTGCCCTGTGGAGGGCCCCACCAGGTGAGTCTCCTCCCACTCTCTCTCTCACTCGAAAAAAACACTTCCCCATTGCTCAAACATGAGTATTTGCCTTTGAGTGCTGGGATTTTCGATCTCTTTGTTCAACCCATTATTCTTGCTAAAATTTGGAGCAAATCCTCTCTAGTATGTGACTCCTTCACCCCTCCAATTAGAATCTTGAATGGTTTTGTATAAGTTGAGTATTTTGCTGTTGTTTATGACTTTGAATATGAACTTGCATGCTTGATTTGTAGCTTGTTAGATGGATTTGATGCATGTACTAGTTGATATTGAGTTGTAGGAATAGTCTAATACACTTCCTATATTTTATTTTCAAGTTTTATGAGGTTTGTTGAAAATTTTCAGAAAAGGAAGAACATGCCTAAGTTCAATTTAGGTGGGATCTTTAAGAAGAAGGAGCCCTCTTCTCGTCGAGAAACGAGAGGGTCAAGTTCTAATGCACCAATGAGGCCTTCATATAATGAAGATTTGGAGCCACTTGGTGTTATTGTGCTTGCTCGAGAGACGGATGTGCGTTCATCGGTATACCCATGTTACGAATTTCTACAAGCTGCAGGTATACACAATGAATTTACTAGTCTTGTCACTAATGCATCGTTGACAAATATTGTATTAGTGGAGAGGCCCCAATATCTTAAGCTAACTAACATCTTTGTGCAAAGCTTTAATTTCAATGATGATCCATATCACCCTAGTGTGGAGTTCATGCTATATGAGCGACCTTGTAGAATGCCTTTGTCTGAGTTTTGCAGCGCTTTAGGAGTGAGGAACTCGGGGCTCATAGGCAAGATGAACACACAGCCCCAGTACCTCAAGGAGCTCTATGCCGGAATCTGTCATGATTATTGGAGAGACTCTACGCGTGCAAATTTGGGAGCATTCAGTTTCCATCTGTGAGGTATTTCGGCTATGTCATTGCTCGTTGTATCCTTCCCCGGGATAACACGAGTAACATGACTAGTCTTGATCTTGCTATTTTTGCCGCCGCAATTAATTGTGATGAAACTTATAACATTGGCGCTCTTATTTCTCGTCGTCTTAGCACTAACAAGGTTAGAGGGCCTATTTATGGAGGCATTATTGCTTCAATCATGCTTGCTACTGCCATGCTTCCTCCTAGAGAGGATGATCTAGAGTTGGACTTTATTAGGCTTAATCTTGCTGCAATGAAAACTCACCACTATGTCACTTATGATTCCACTTAGGAGAATTTGCAGTACAGGTTATTATTTTGTTTTGATCTGGATAACCCTCGCTTTGTGAGATTACCTGCTCCTGCTTTGTCTAACACTATTGCTAGGGACGGATATTCATTTCCCGAGGAGGTGCTGGACGAGTACCTCGCATCACTAGCCCCTGAGGAGGAGCCAGAGGAGGAGTCGTAGGATATGCAGTGGCAGCCACAGACGGGCGCCAACTGGGGCGTGCCGCCGCCGTGGTAGATGGATCCCACTTAGGCCAAAAGCCTAAGCTCAGGGGAGCACGTATTTCTCACCGACATCTTTTTATTTCGTTCACTCAAATATCATATGTCGGTGTCTTCGTTATTCCTTTGTATATTCATTAGTTTTCTTTTTACTTTCTTTTTGCTCTTTTCAATTTGCACAGTCCCCTTAGTTGTTCTGTTTGTTTATTAATCAAAAACCCAAAAAGATTTCCTCTTTGTTTGCCTCTTCTTTCTCATAATCAAAAAGACGAAAAATATTTTCTTTTGTTTCTTTTTCGTTTGTTTTCTACTTCGTTTTTAGTCGCTTCTTCCCAAATTGAAAACAGCAAAAAGATTTCTCTTCTATTTCTGCGCTATTCCTTTCGCTATTCGAAAAATACAAAAATATTTTCTCGTCTTCTTCGTTTTGTAGTTGTTTCAGAGTTCAACCTGTGTTTGTGACGACACTTGCACATTTTTATTATTTCTATATCTTTCGGTTGTGCAAGAGTCTATGCAATAATGATGATATTTGGCGACACGGATTTGATGAGGAAATTTGGTATGAACTCTATTTG
Source organism: Puccinellia tenuiflora (assembly GCA_012064385.1). Lineage (NCBI taxonomy): Eukaryota > Viridiplantae > Streptophyta > Magnoliopsida > Poales > Poaceae > Puccinellia > Puccinellia tenuiflora. The sequence continues at coordinate 253,241 of QRDG01002225.1, read as the reverse complement.
TTTTCATTTTTGTACAGATGCTTATCCTCATGCTCATGTTTTAGTTTGCTATGGTAGAATGTTGCGTAGATGATCTTACTTAGTTTTTATGGATTCCTATGCTTAGCCTCAACTTGTTAAGAGTGGATAATTTGTCATGTAGACGTGAGTATGTTTTGCATTGTTTATAATATGGTATGGTGAAGTGAGATCTTCCTCCAAAAGATTTATTTGGATTGACTTGGCACATGTTCACACATGTAAAAGACTAAAAATAAAGTCTGTAAGCCTTGAAGGTTTATTGTGCTTAGAAATGTAGTATCACTCTTATGCTTTATTCATTGATTGATTTTGTCGCAAAGCATGATTATGACAGTAGTGCTCTTGATCGGTCGCTCCCGAGTCATTTGCTAGCCTCCATTTGCATTGGGTGCAATTGTCCATCCGTGCATCCATTTTCCTTAAGCCAGAGTATTCCATTTGAGTCCACTATATCTTCCTACATATGGTATTTCACCGCCATTCCAACTAAATTTGTCATGTGCTACCTTTAAATCATTCAAAATGCTTTTTTTTATGTCTCTGTTTTTAGCTCATGAGGAAGCAGTAGAGGGCTAGATATAACTTGTGACAACCAAGGTCATTTCCCCCTTTTTCACCCGGTGTTGATGGATTACGTCTTCACTTGAATCAACCCGAGAGCAGCTTAAGCAAAATATAAATATAACTCACCATTCTCCTCCGCGCAATGCAAAATCTAAGAAATCAGCTCAAACATTGGACAGTGGTGAAACCAAGGAGAAAGAGGAGCGTACTCGCTCCTCTAAAAAACCAGCTGCTCTTACAAGTCTAAAAGCCTTGCTTGTTATGATGGACTAGATAGCCTCTCTGTTGTGAAATCATTGACGAAAAGCATGCATCTCTCAAAACTGTTTTACCTCTGCTTATAAAAATAAAAAGCTCTAGGACATGATTAATCCCTGCTCCCCTCTGCGAAGGGCCTTTCTTTTATATGTTTATGTTGAGTCGTCATCCTTCTTTGAGCACCATCTTATAGAGCATTGTTGTCATTCTGAGTATAACGTTCTTTGTCCCAAAGTTTTAATGATTGGAGCATGTTTGAGATACTTCTCAATTCTGATAACTTTACATCTAGTCACCGTTTAATGTCTCAAGAGGTGCCCGGCATTTATGTTTTGCCCCACAAAAGGGGCAAGCGAGAGATCACTTTACCATGCCTAGTTATATGCATTGCATCGGTGCTATTTGTTTGCATGTTTAAATTATTGCTTGTTAGCATATTGTGAGTGTTGCATAAGTCTCCATGATTGCTTTAGTTCTATTGTTTTGTAACTTCTCTCTTGTGCTTATTAAAATATTGATCATGGTTTAAACTTCTATGCTCTAAATGAAGCAAATGTGTTTGTCAAAGTTTCTTTTATCGCTTCCAGTTTGTCAACTGAATTGCTTGAGGACAAGCAATAAGCTAAGCTTGGGGGAGCTGATACGTCGCAAACGTATCTACTTTTCCAAACACTTTGCTATTGTTTTGCCTCTGATTATTAATGAATCTGTTTGGAACTAATCCGAACTAACGCTATTTTCAACAGAATTGCATTTGGTGTCTTTCTTTTGTGCAGGGTTCAGAAGTTCGCAGAAAATTCCAAAAAAATTATAAAAAGTATTTTTGAGGGAAAAGAGCCACGGAGCCAGAAGACCGTGAGGGGGGCCACCCCAGGAGCAGGGGGTCCAGGCCGTGGCAGGAGGCCGCCCCTGCCCCTGGGACCTCGCCTCTCAGCCCCCCTTCGCTTATAAGCACCCTTTCGACCTAAAAATGCGAGCCCCCGAACACTTTTTCCAGAAACCTTACGGAGCTCCGCCGCCATCACGAACCCTAAATTTGGGGTCCAGGATCGCTGTTCCGGCACCCTGCCGGAGTGGAGATCGCCGCCATCATCACCGCCAACGCCTCTCCATCAACCATCCATGTCGTCCCCCTCCATGTGTGAGTAGTTTCCTGTTGTAGGCAAGGGGATGGAAAGGATTGAATAAGATTGCTCATGTAATTCGATGCCAAATTGTTAGGGCACGATGCCTAGTATCCTCTATTTGTGTTAATCATCGTTGGTGCAACTAGTTATGCTTAATACTTGTCACTTTGGGCCCGGGTGCCACGTTTTTAGATCTGAACACTTATGTTTGCATGAGTATAATTGTTGTTTTGATCCTATCTACTAGTTGTATGCACTTGTTGTCAACCGGAACTGGAGACCCTTGATACGTCTCAGACATATCTATAATTTTTGAGTGATCCATGCTAGTTTTGTGATATTGTCAGATGTTTTTACTGTCATTTATATCATTTTTATGCATTTTGTCAGACTAACCTATTGACAAGATGCCCAGTGCCAGTTCCCTGTTTTTGCTGTCTTTTTGTTTCTGAAATTTACTTCTGGAAATATTCTCGGAATTGGACGAAAATTTACGGGGATTATTTTTACGCCAGGACGAAGACGGAGTCCGAAGGGCAGCCTCGGAGGCGACCCACAGGGCGCACGCGGGCAGCTGCCGCGGCCCAGGGGTGACCCACGGGTGGGGCCCGCCCCTACCCTGTGGGCACCTCCTTGGCCCCTTCCGACTCAATGCGGTGTTAATTTCTATTTTGATATTAGTATTGCTTACATCATGCACTTTACTTAATGCAATTGTCTGTTGCTTGCAACTTAATACCGTTGGGTGACAGGCTGGATAGCGATCCCACGGTGGACTATTTAGACAAAGACGTAGTTGGACTCAACGGTCTTTGTTCCTTGTCGTGATGCCTCCATAAATATTATCATATCCTTTTTGTCATAGCTAAATTGGGTTTGTGTCATGATCTTGTCAATTGCCTAGCTGTAATTCGTTCACCCATCACAGGCATATTTTATCTACTTGAGAGACTCCACTAATGAACCCATTGCCCCCGGTCCATCTTTTTACATTGTTTTCAACCTCATTTACTTGCTTTTAATTATCATTACTCCTCTGGTCACTTTTCATATTTTATCTATTTCATTATACAATTAACCGCTTTGTGTTCTGCGAGACCGGAGAGATTGACAACCTCTCCGCCGTTGGGGGCAAAGTATTTTGGTTGAGTGTGTGTAGGTCCACGTATGTTGAAGGTTAAGCGCCAGAGATATTCAACATTCACCTCGTTGTTGATTTCAAAGTCCTACTGGTTCGATAAGCCTCGGTTCTTTAATTGAGGGAAAAACTACTACTAGCTACAATTCTGCCTTCGCTTGGGGCACCACCCAACTTATCAATATCCACCATCAACCCCGAGTGACAGAAATGGGGACATCGATGCGAATGGTTGGCAACTCAAGGGTTACATGTGTTCATTGTGTGTTACTGCTTTGATCCGGTGTTCTATTAAAACGAACACGTTAATTGCCATTTGTTCCTTAATTGGCCCGGCTGAAGCCGGATGGCAGGACAAAAGATGACGTGCAAGTTCTTATTGCAAGCACGTACGGCTAAATTAGGAATACATGCCTATGACTGTTTGATACTTGGATGCTATTTATATATTCATTTGCTTCATGCTTAGTTATGTTCATTTCATGAGCTATCTTATTCATTCAACGCCCGTCTATCTGTCCCTATGCCTACGGTGTTTTAATCCCGCTGTTTACAATCATTACTTTTACCGCTATCATTGCTGTCTTTATTTTACTACTGCTGTTACTATTCTACTGCTGCCATCAAATCACTGTTACTACTGATAAATTGCTTCGAGAGAAATCATTTTCAGGTGTGGTTGAATTGACAACTCAACTGCTAAGGCTTATAAATATTCTTTGGGTCCCCTTGTGTCGAATCAATAAATTAGGGTCAAACTACCCGCGAAGACTGTTGCGATCCCCTACACTTGTGGGTCATCACTCCACTAGTGAACCCATGGCCCCCGGTCCATCTTTTTATATTGATTGCAAAATTTATTAATCACTTTTCATCATCATTAATTCTCTGGTCCATTTTTATATTTTCATCTATTTCACTATACAATTAACCGCTTTGTTTTCTGCGAGACCGGGAAGATTGACAACCTTTCCGCCGTTGGGGGCAAAGTAATTGGTTGAGTGTGTGCAGGTCCACGTCCGTTGAAGATTAAGCGCCAGAGATCTTCAACATTCACTTTGTTGTTGATTTCAAAGTCCTACTGGTTCGATAAATCTCGGTTCGTTAACGAGGGAAAACTGCTACTTACTACATCCACGCCTTCGCTTGGGGCACAACCCAACGCTACCATCAATGATCATTAAGTAGTTTTCTGGCGCCGTTGTCGGGGACTTTGGAGCTACAGCAAGGGGAGTCTCATACTCTCAATCACTTTACTTTGTTTTTGTCTTGCTTGCTTTATTTCTCGTTTAGTTTATTTTTCTTTTTACAAAATTTTAAAACCCAAAAAAATTAGTGTAGCCTTTATTTCTGTCTTGTTATTCTATTTTGTCATTATGTCTAGCTCTTTGCCTCCTGTTGAAACACCCGAGTCCGAAGTCCTGACCTTCAAACAAAGAGGTGGGGAAAGTTTGAAAGATGCTTGTTATAGAATTAAAGATGCTCATAGTAGATCCACTAAAAAGCAAGTAGCTACTGTCCTTCTAAGAAATTTTTATATTGGTATCACATGTTGGTATAAGTTTGTTTTGGACACTATAACATCTGGAAACTTCTTAGGTGCTAGTGCTTCGGAAGCTTTCAATGCTATAGAAAATTTATTTGGAATCCTCCTATTGATGATACTAAGAAAATTACCTTAGAAGACATTATGAAAAAGTTGGAAGCAATAGAAAGTAATATGCCAAGCATAAGTAAGATAAATGATATGGATAAGAAGATTGATAACAACTTTAATAGGGTTAATGGATATATAAGGAATGCTACTAAAAAGGCTAAAACACTCCATTATCCTAAAGATCATCCCGAAGGGATGGGTAAACTAGAAGAGACTTTTGATAACTTGGGAGCTACCTTTTCTTCACTTAGTAAACCTAAAAAGGAAGTAACTCCCATAGTTAAGGGACCGAAATTTATATTTGTGCCAAAGAATACTACTAAAGTTGATGCATCTTTTGTAGGCAATGAAGAAGTAAAAATGGTTAAAGAGGATCAAGTATTCAAGGGCTTGCTGGGAGCTGCCCCGTATGGTAAGGTTAAATTTTTTAATTCACAAGATATTGCTGTTAATGAGACTACTAAAAGTCCTCCTTCAAGTTGCGCAATACATGAACTTGATAAGAAGGACGATGCCCTTGATTTTGAAAAGACTTGATATTTGGCATTGTGCCTAGCTAAAATGCGTTAAAGAAAAGCGCTTGTTGGGAGACAACCCATCTCTTACTTTCAGTTTGTTTTTGCTTTTCGTGAGTCATGGAGTTGTTTCCTCTATAGCAAATTCATTGTATCTTTTTTTTTGATTTTTTGTGCCAAGTTTAGCCTCTAATGCATTGAAAGTGCGAGGTATTGTTTCGCTGTCCAGAAACAGATTCTATGCGCCTGTTGCAGAAAATCTCGAACAATCCCTGAATTTTATATTTTTCCTGACATTTTTAGACAGCAAACCTTATACTTTTATATATCTTTCGTTAGTTTTGATTTTTCTGATTTGAGCTACAGAAGTGCCTTGAAAAATTCGATCTTTACAGGCTGTTCAGTTTTTGACAGATTCTGCTTTTATTTTCTATTCGTCTCTTTTACTATCGTCAAATGTGATACTCTAAAGGTGGAGTGTCATATTGAGGCTTAGTAAACAGTAGCTAATGCCCAATAAAGTTGTTTGCAATTTGTCTTAAGTTGAACACATGTGCATTTTAATTTATGAGCACTAACCCTCTAATCAGTTTATGAGAAGTTTTGTGTGAAGTGAGTTTTTAAGTTCCAAAGGCGAGGATAATGAAGAAATTGAAGATGGATCAGAGCTCAAGCTTGGGGATGCCCCCACGTCACCCCCTCTGAATATCAAGAACCATCAAGCGTCTAAGCTTAGGGATGCCCAAGGCATCCCCTCCTTTTCATCGACTATTATAAGGTCTTCTTCGTTGAACTACATTTTTATCACTTTACATATTATGTGCTATGCTTGAGCGTATTTTTGCTATCAGTTTTGTTTTGTTTGTTTGCTGGTCATATCCTTGCCGGTCATACTCCTTTGCTTCGCTTATATCTTGTTGAGTATTCTTAGCTACTGTTTGTTTGCTAGTAAGCTCTCGCTTTTAGCTTTTATATCTTGTTTAGAGCTGCTAGTTGTTGATGTTAAACTCTCTTTTTCTTCACTTATACTTGTTGGAGAGTTGTTATTGATAAATTGCTTGAATTGTCAAAGTGACAAAATGATATCGATGTGATATTGGAATGAAATGAAAGCCTGCATAGTCTTGTAGATCATTGTGTGGATACTTGATGCTTCTCAATTGTTTTTAGATATTAAGATGAATGCTTAAACTTGCTGGTTATTTGAGTGGCAATTGATTAGTAAAAAAATACAGTTAAAATCTTGAAACTGTGTGGTGTTTCGTAGTTGTTAATTCATAAATCTAATCTTTCCATCAAAAGAACTGTTTGGTCAACAAGGGAGACAGTGTGGAGTGTTTATGGTTATGATTGACTGATGTCTTATGTTACTCTGTTACTGGTTAATGTTGGATGTTTGCTTCAAATACCATTTTTGCTAAGACAAAAAACTCTGTACTGAGTGTGATGTCCACTCATGCATCCAAATCCCAAAGCCAAACTATCTTGCCAGCTGAGTCCACCATATCTACCTATGCATGGTATTTCCTGCCATTCCAAGTAAATTTGTCATGTGCTACCTTTAAAACCTTCAAAATATTCTTGTTTTGGTGCCTCTGTTTTCAAGCTCATGAGGAAGTAAGGAGGGGATTCGTTATAGCTTAATTCGAGCAAGGTTTTTCTTTTTTTCCCTCTATTTCACCCAGTGTTGATGGTTTACGTACTCACTTGAATCAACCCGAGAGCGGCTTAAGCAAAATATAAATACAACTCACCATTCTCCTCCGCACAATGAAAATCTGAGAAATCAGCTCAAACATTGGTTAGTGGTGAAACAAAGGAGAAAGAGGAATGTACTCGTTCCTCTAAAACCAGCCGCTCTCACAACTCTAAAGACCTTGCTTGACATAGGGGACTAATGAGCTTCTGAGCTATGGAATCATTGACGGAATTATGCATCTCTCAAAATTGTTTTTATCTCTGTTTTTCAAAATCAAAAAGCTCTAGCACATGACTAATCCCTGCTTCCCTCTGCGAAGGGTCTTTCTTTTACTTTTAAATGTTGAGTCAGTTTTCCTTTTCCTTCTATCTCCACCAAAGCAAACATACAGCATTGACCCTGGGTATCATTGATCATATTGCATCGTTAGATTAAACATTAATCTTTATATTGACTTTATCTATAAGATAATCCGTTGGAAGTTGAAGCTTTTTGCTAATACTTAAATCTTCCTTTGTGTTGATTCTCAAACACTTTTGTCGTGGAACCATTAACTTTGAGAATTAGTCAAATATGTGGGTCACATTGCTTTCATATCTTTAACGTACTATTTATGAAAGGTTTTGCTTTAATGATTCAACTTGGTTATTCATTGCTTTCTTGCTATCAACTATAGACAATTGTTTTGTATCACTTCATTCACATCCTATGCTTTAAATTACTATCTTGATCAAGATTGTGTTGGTTGCATGTCTCATCAAAAATTATTTTGTTATCACTTACCTACTCGAGGACGAGTAGGAGTTAAGCTTGGGGATGCTGATACGTGTCAAACATATCTATAATTTTTTATTGATCCATGTTAGTTTTGTGATGTTGTCACATGTTTCTACTATCTTATTACATCATTTTTATGCATTTTGTCGGACTAACCTATTGACAAGATGCCTAGTGCCAGTTTCCTGTTTTTGCTGTCTTTTCGTTTCAGAAACTTACCACATGAAATATTCTCGGAATGCGCTGAAAATTTATGAGGATTTTTTATTCGCCAAGACGGGAGTTTCAGTCCAGAGGGCAGTCCTGGGGGGACCCACAGGGCAGGACGACCCCCAGCCGCGACCTGCCCTAGGGCGGCGGGTGGGACCCGCCCCTGCTCCTGGTGGGTCCGCTCGGCCCCCTCCGGCGCCTATAAAATCAGATTAATCCTAAAAACATCGAGGCGGCCATTATTTTCCAGAGAAGTCACCCCGAGTCGCCGCCACCATAAACCCTAGTTCGGGGGTGATTATGAAGCTCATCCTGGCACCCTGCCGGAGGGGAGATCGATCCCGGAGGGCTCTTCATCGCCATGCCTTCCTCCGGATGATTTGTGAGTAGTCCCACCTTGTACTACGGGTCCATAGCAGTAGCTAGATGGTAGTCTCTCTCCCTTGTGCTTCGTGTACTATGATCTTGTGAGCTGCCTAACATGATCAAGATCGATTATTGTAATGCTATGTGATGTATTTGCTGGGATCTGATGGATTATGAAGTTATGATCAGATTGTGCATGATTCTTATATGTTGACTTATGTTCTTGCATGCTCTCCGATGTGCGTAGTTACTTTGGCCAAGTGATTGTGTGTATCTCCAAGAGGGAGTATTTATGCTAGATAGTGGGTTCATGCCCCTTTTGTTCCTGGGCAAGAAACGTCTAAGGGCGAGGGTGTGCTGTTACTACTAAGGGTAAAAAAGAGGTGTTAATGTCTGTTTTGATATTAGTATTGCTTACTTCATGCGCTTTACTTAATGCAAATCTCTGTTGCTAGCAACTTAATACCGTTGGGTGACAGGCTGCATAGCGATCCCACGGTGGGCTTTTTAGACAAAGATGTAGTTGGACTCAACGGTCTTTGTTCATTGTCGTGATGCCTACATAATCATTATCATGTTCTCTTTGTCATAGCTAGATTAAGTTTGTGTTATAATCTTGTCAATTGCCTAGCTGTAATTTGGTTACCCATCATATGAGTATTTTATTTAGTTGAGAGACTCCACTAGTGAACCCATGGCCCCCGGTCCATCTTTTTACATTGATTGCAACATTTATTCATTACTTTTCATCATCATTACTCCACTGGTCCATTTTCATATTTTCATCTATTTCACTATACAATTAACCTCTTTGTTTTCTGCGAGACCAGAAAGATTGACAACCTTTCCGCCGTTGGGGGCAAAGTATTTGGTTGATTGTGTGCAGGTACACGTCTGTTGAAGATTAAGCAGCAGAGATCTTCAACATTCACTTTGTTGTTGATTTCAAAGTCCTACTGGTTCGATAAACCTCGGTTCATTAACAAGGGAAAACTGCTACTTGCCACATCCACGCCTTCGCTTGCGGCACAACCCAACGCTGCCATCACCGACCGCTATCAAGTTTTCTGGCACCGTTGCTGGGGAACACAATAAAGCTACATAAGAAGATTATTCCCCGCCAACTCTTTCATCACCAATCAAGCTGTTTTCTGGCGCCGTCGCCGGCGACTTTGGAGCTACAGAAAGGGGAGTCTCGTACTCTCAACCACTTTACTTTGTTTTTGTCTTGCTTTCTTTATTTCTCGTTAGCTTATTTTTCTTGTTGCAAAATTTTAAAACTCAAAAAAATTAGTGTAATCTTTATTTCAGTTATGTTTATCTTTTATCTAGTAGCCATGTTTCATCCTAAGTTTGGTATGAAAGATGTTAAGGTAGGAAGTGGGGATGTTGTTGGAAAGGATAATATTGAAGAATTCCTCACTTTCGTTAGCAAACTCTATACTCATGATAAAAGATGAGCTAACTAATAGTTATGTTTCCGGTATATCTTGTTTGGTAGCTCATCTTGAGAAGAGGTTTGTTAACTTAAATCGCATATTACAGCAAATGTTTCTTAAGCTTGATAGCATGGAGAGAGGAAAGGAAAAAGATTTTGTATTAGAAACTCTTCTCCATGAATTTGATGATATAGTTAAGGAAGCTAGGAAAATATTTGCTCGTTATGGTGCTCTCGGTTCATATCCTAATATTCACTATTCTTTGGATGTTAGGGATGATAATCTAAGGAAATACACTCACAAAACTGAGATAAAGGAGAAAGTTGATATTGCTATACCATTTAAACTCCTAGGGATATCCGATGCATTGGAAGACAATTTTGGTTGGATTGCTCCTCAAAATCTATTCGATGAGAGTAGTCAACCAAACAGAAAGGAGAAGGGTGATTCTCAGCCCTATATTGGTAATATCCAATGCATCCATGATAAATTTGCTAGTGTTCATTTGAAAGATGATGATGCCCTCGATTTTGAAAAAACTTGATATTTGGCATTGCGCCTAGCTAAAAGGTGTTAAAGAAAAACGCTTGTTGGGAGGCAACCAATCTTTTACTTTCAATTTGTTTTTGTTTTTCTTGAGTCATGAAGTTGTTTCCTCTGTAGCAACTTCATTGTATCTTTTTATTTTGGTTTTTTGTGTCAAGTTTAGCCTCTAATGCATTGAAAGTGCGAGGTATTGTTTTGCTGTCCAGAAACAGATTTCTGTCATTCACTGTTCGAAAGTCCAAAAAATCCCTGAATTTTATCTTTTTCTAATATTTTTAGACAGCAATCCTGATACTTTTATCTATCGTTTTTTAGTTTTGAATTTTCTGATTTGAGCTAAAACAGTGCCTCGAAAAATTCAATCTTTACAGACTGTTCAGTTTTTGACATATTCTGCTTTTATTTGTATTCGTCTCTTTTACTTTCGTCAAATGTGATACTCTAGAGGAGGAGTACCACATTGAGGCTTATTAAACAGTATATAATTTCCAATAAACTTGTTTGCAATTTGTCTTGAGTTGAACACATGTGCATTTTAATTTATGAGCACTAACACTCTAATCAGTTTATGAGAAGTTTTGTGTGAAGGGAGTTTTTAAGTTCCAAAGGAGAGGATAATGAAGAAATTGAAGATGGATCAGAGATCAAACTTGGGGATGCCCCCATGGCACCCCCTCTAAATATCAAGAACCATCAAGCGTCAAAACTCCCCTCCTCTTCATCGACTATCATGAGGTCATCTTCGTTGAAATAAGTTTTTATCACTTTACATATTATGTGCTATGCTTAGAGCGTATTTTTGCTTTCAGTTTTGTTTGTTTGCTTGGTGGTCATATCCTTGTTGGATCCTAGCTTTATTTGTGTGGGAGAGAGACACGCTCCGCTTTTTAATTTGAATACTCATTTGCTTCGCATATAGCTTGTTGAGTATTCTTAGCTACTGTTTGTTTGCTAGTAAGCTCTCGCTTTTAGCTTTTATCTTGTTTAGAGCTGCTAGTAGTTGATGTTAAACTCTCTTGTTCTTCACTTATACTTGTTGTAGAGTTGTTATTGATGTGTAGGAATCATTTGGAAATTGGCAAAAAACGCAAAAAGAGCCTTGTTGGAGGTGGACTCTGATTTTTCTGAAATCTGTCCTCCTCGCAGATTTCAAAGATTGACAGTTTGAAACCAGAAGACGACGTCAACTGAAAATCAATTTGCCTGCAACGTTGTGGGAAATTTCCATAGATTTCATTTAAGCCCAATAACAGCCCAATCGGAGGTCCGTAGCTCCGAAAATCCCCGTTTTACTGAAGGCCAAATATCTGATTACGGGATTCCGAAAGTTGGTGACGTGATTGACTCCAACTCTTACCAAACTTGGAGGATTCGACCAAGCCATGGCTTTGGGACCTCATTAAGGATATGAGTGGTCCCTAGGAAGGTTCTAGAGGTGCCCAAGAGCCATTGGATCAAGGGGCCATCCATCGAAGGGCCGGGAAGCATTGCCTCCACCTATATAAAGAGAGGAAACCCTAGTTTTGGGGGCAGCCACCAAAAGCCATGAATTTGTCTCCCCCTTTGCCCTCATCTACAAGGGAGGGCTCCTCTACAACACCAAGAAGACATGGAGGAAGGGGGTTAGGGGGCGGCGCTCCCCCTTGGCCGGCCGCCCGCGCCGCCTCCGCCTTGCCCTTTCCTCCATGGCCGCCGCCTTCACCGCCATCACCATAGCCAATTCCTCATAGCTACAGCGGTCCACTCTCTCACAAACCTCTGTAATCCCCTACGTAAACATGGTGTTTGATGCTATAAAATATTATCCTATGATCTATGTCATGTTTATGTAGTTCCTTGTTGTCTTATGGTTGAATTATTGAATGTATTTGGTTGATTCGAGTTGTATGTTGATATGGTACAGTCCTATGGTGCCCATTATATACTTGCGCGCGTGGATAACATCATAGGGATTGTAGTATGTGAAGGAGGCCGGGGGTAGGGCTGCCGGAGTGACAGAAACCTAAGCCCCATCCCGATTTTTGATATTGTATGGGATAAAGAGGACCTTATAAACTTGATGCTATGGTTGGATTTTTACCTTAATGAATGTTAGTAGTTGCGGATGCTTGCTAATGTTCCAAACATATAGTACATGTAATCACAAGTAGTTGAGAATGTGTATGCTTTGCCTCTCTCACATAGAAAACTACATCGAAGACGATGAACCGAATAACTTTACTAATTAATTATGAACAATTCCGCCACGCCTTCCACCACTTTTCCACACTCATGGTTCTGTTATTTATGGTCTTTTAGTATACTTTATTGCTGCAGCAACTAACTTTTATCTTCTTGTTCTTTATTATATTGCAAAACCATCTTTTCATACCCGTTTTATTTCTATAGTTTTATTTCCTAGGTAGAGCAAACGTTTGGTGTGCGTAGAGTTGTGTCAATGGTTGATAGAACTTGAGAGAATATTAATCCTACCTTTAGCTCCTCGTTGGGTTCGACACTCTTATTTATCGAAAAGGCTACAAACGATCCCCTACAATTGTGGGTTATCAAGAGTCCGGACGCCGCTGCAGAGCAACAGCTCCACATTGAAGCAGGGGACCTCCAGAAGTTTCAGATTGAGGATTGCGGTAAAAGAGTTCAAGCCAGAGATCTAGGCCTGCCTTGATTTGGAGATAGTCTTCGGAAAGTGTAACGAAATTGGAGAGATTGAGGATGGAATTGGGAGCTAAGTCATGGATGCGGAGCTTATAGTGGGCAAGGAGCTGGCGAAAAAACAAGTTACCCGGGGGAGAGAAGCCGCGGAAAAGGTGCTCGCCGAAGATGATGATCTCCCCGGTGGCCGGAGTAAGCTCAGTCTCCGCGCCGGCGGCGCGCCACGCAATGCTGGAGGAAATGAGCCCCATTTGCTCATACTCTGTCAGGGTTTCGTGGGACAGAATAGATCTGTCCCAGTTGGCCGAGATTGAGCGTCGGGATGCCGGTGCGGTGGAAGCAGCTACGGCGGCGACGGCAGTGGCTAGATCTATCGTGGTTTCGATGGAGGCCTTCTTAGCCATGCCTTTCTTCTTGGCTAGCTTGGGAGACATGCCAGAACGAGGAGAAAGAGGTGTAGGTGCGGGCTAGCGGCCCCGTGCGTACGAGGAAGAACAGAGGATGAAGACGAAAGTGGAAACGGAGGGGACAAATGAGATCTGGTCCCCCTACTTAAGTACTAGAAAAGGGATAAGATAAGCCCTAGAGGGAAATAACGGCGCCGCCTTTTCACGATAAAATCGCGAGAATATCGGAACGGTCGCAATAAATACACCAGTCAGAGATGCGGCGAAACCGAGGCGTCGTGAAGACCACGGTCAACAGATGACACATGCAAAAATGAAATAATAAAAATAATTCAGAAAGGCTGACTCATTTCAAAGACGAGTCCTCAGTATTGTGAAGCAGGAAGTCTACCCTCCTAGCCAACTCGTAAAAGGCTATAGCCACAAGGCCAACCAGAGAGTGGGGGTCGAGTGTGCCGGGCTTGAGTAATGGAGAGGGCCGACTTGTTTTTTTTATCAAGTTTGTTATATTTGTATAGGAATACATCTTGAAACTAGCAGCTGGCGATTTCCGAGTTATCAACTTCAATGAAGAAGTCGGAGAAAAAGAAGTCGGATGAGAACGCCAAGACTGTGTCCAAGATAAATCCGGGGGCTACTGATGGGGGGAACTTTCCGGGTAGGCCCATGGAGCCGGAAGGCAGACCCGCCAAGACCGAGGAGGCCCAAGCCGGGTTACACTTTAAGCAGCATGGGCTGGACAAGGAACAAGCCGGCCAGCCCGTTACGAGTTAGCAGAAGGAAATTGACACGACAGAGACTGGAGTCCAAACACACCCCGGAGTACCAACTTGGAAGGTGAAGACCTAGAGTAGGACTCCGTGTTCATGTGTAACTCGGCATAAGCTGTAAGTCCAGGGACCCGGCCACCTTTATAAGGAGGGTCCTGGACCTTAGATCGATAAGCTCTCAAGAAACACAAATCCCGTAGTCGCCGACTCTCAAGTTAGAGGAGTCGGAACCCTATAATCGACATCAAGTCCAAAGCAATAAAGAACAAGTAGGAAGTAGGTCTTTACCTCTATTCAGAGGGGCCGAACCTGGGTAAACTCCTTGTCCCCTCATCGAGATTAATCAACTCCTGTGTCCTAGTCGCCAATGGCCCCACAACTTAGCTTCCCGTAGGAAGTACTTGCCGTGACAACCCCACAATATTTTTTTTTTCGAAATGGGAACCTTGCCCCAGCCTCTACATCATGATGATGCACACAATTTTTTATATTAAAGGTAGAGTAGCAAAGCAAAGTATCATAGTTTTACAACTCACGGATCAATCAAAGTAGCCACGTGAACCAACCATCGAAACACATCTAATAGAGAAAGACTACACATGTTAGAGTCTTCCAGTGTGCTGCCAGCCATACTTGTTGAAGATAGCCCGAACAACCGCTATCAGACGAGTACATCCAGTATCCCTCTACGGGAAAAAACCAGATTTGCCGTGTAGGCAGGTGTTTGCCGTGCGTCAAAAAGTTGCGGAACACGGCAAAGAAAGACTTGCCGTGCGTCAAAACCGTAAAACACACGGCAAAGAAAACCACACGGCAAAGTCTCAAAAAGACACACGGCAAATCAAACCACACGGCAAAGTCACAAGAAAACACACGGCAAAGAAATACACACGGCAAAGACAAAGGAAAACACACGGCAAAGATAGGTACACGACAAAGAAAATGGAACCAAACGGAAGAGCGTACGGCGCGATCACGGCAGCTCTTTGCCAAATTTAAAAAAAAATGAAAATCGATCTGAGCTCTTTGTCGTGTGGACGCAGAGGAAAGCGCACGGCAAAGAATGCCTTTGCCGTGTGCTTTTATTTTTTCTTTCTGTTTTTTTTTCTTTTAATTATTTTTCTTCTTTACTATTTTATGAACTATTCATGTGGCATAGTTCGTGATGAATTGTCCATATTTTACACATGGGTGTGTCTTGGTATGACAAACAATGTTGCAGAACTGAGTTTTTTCAAATTAGTTTTATAAATATCATTTTTCAGTTTCTAAGTGCCAAAAATGGCTTTTTTGTGAAGCAAGTACAACAAATATGGTGCAAAATGAAACCAATACAATATCCACACAAAGTAGACCATATTTGATGGATAATCCAGAAATATTAGGAATTTTCTCGGTTTCTACCTAATTTCGCCTATTTAAATGACTTTATGCAGATTTTCCGAAAGTAATTCAAATTTGAACTACAAGTGTGTGATAGTTTGCTCTGATTTTTTTTTAAAATCATTTTAAGCTACACAAGTAGTGATTACATCACAGAACCATAGATGGTTTTGAAAAAATTGACCCCTTTCGATGAATAGCCATGGTGGCCATTTTGACCCTTTTTTCAAAAACATCAAATAAAGTGATAAATCGCTCAAAAAATAAAATCCTTTGGCACGGAGCCCTTTTATGTGTAGTAGTTGATATTAAAAATAATAAACTTGAGTTTTGACAAAAAATTTAAAAGAATGTTTCACAAAAAGGTCTATCGTCTATAAACATGTATAGGTTTCAAGCCAAACGACCAAGATATGACAATTTCCATAGCATAGTTTGTGATAAAGTCCCCATATTTGGCACATAGGTGTGCTTTGGTATGGGCAACAATGTTGCCGAACTGACTTTTTTCAAATTATTTGTATAAATATCATTTTCCTTTTTTTAAGTGCCGAAAATGACTTTTTTTGTGAAGCAAGTACAACAAATATGGTGCAAAATGGAACCCATACAATATCCACACAAAGTAGACCATATTTGATGGATAATCCAGAAATATTAGGAATTTTCTCGGTTTTCTACCTAATTTCGCCTATTTAAATGACTTTATGCCGATTTTCCGAAAGTAATAGAAATTTGAACTACAAGTGTGTGATAGTTTGCTCTGAATTTTTTTTAAAAATCATTTTAAGCTACACAAGTAGTGATTACATCACAGAACCATAGATGGTTTTGAAAAAATTGACCCCTTTCGATGAATAGCCATGGTGGCCATGTTGACCCTTTTTTCAAAAACATCAAATAAAGTGATAAATCGCTCAAAAAATAAAATCCATTGGCATGGAGCCCTTTTATGTGTAGTAGTTGATATAAAAAATAATAAACTTGATTTTTGACAAAAAATTTAAAAGAATGTTTCACAAAAAGGTCTATCGTCTATAAACATGTATAGGTTTCAAGCCAAACGACCAAGATATGACAATTTCCATAGCATAGTTTGTGATAAAGTCCCCATATTTGGCACATAGGTGTGCTTTGGTATGGGCAACAATGTTGCCGAACTGACTTTTTTCAAATTATTTGTATAAATATCATTTTCCTTTTTTAAGTGCCGAAAATGACTTTTTTTGTGAAGCAAGTACAAAAAATATGGTGCAAAATGGAACCCATACAATATCCACACAAAGTAGACCATATTTGATGGATAATCTAGAAATATTAGGAATTTTCTCGGTTTCTACCTAATTTCGCCTATTTAAATGACTTTATGCCGATTTTCCGAAAATAATTCAAATTTGAACTACAAGTGTGTGATAGTTTGCTCTGAAATTTTTAAAAAATCATTTTAAGCTACACAAGTAGTGATTACATCACAGAACCATAGATGGTTTTGAAAAAATTGACCCCTTTCGATGAATAGCCATGGTGGCCATTTTGACCCTTTTTTCAAAAACATCAAATAAAGTGATAAATTACTCAAAAAATAAAATCCTTTTGCATGGAGCCATTTTATGTGTAGTAGTTGATATAAAAAATAATAAACTTGAGTTTTGACAAAAAATTTAAAAGAATGTTTCACAAAAAGGTCTATCGTCTATAAACATGTATAGGTTTCAAGCCAAACAACCAAGATATGACAATTTCCATAGCATAGTTTGTGATAAAGTCCCCCATATTTGGCACATAGGTGTGCTTTGGTATGGGCAACAATGTTGCCGAACTGAGTTTTTTCAAATTATTTGTATAAATATCATTTTCCATTTTTTAAGTGCCGAAAATGACTTTTTTTGTGAAGCAAGTACAACAAATATGGTGCAAAATGGAACCCATACAATATCCACACAAAGTAGACCATATTTGATGGATAATCCAGAAATATTAGGAATTTTCTCGGTTTCTACCTAATTTCGCCTATTTAAATGACTTTATGCCGTTTTTCAAAAAGTAATTCAAATTTGAACTACAAGTGTGTGATAGTTTGCTCTGAATTTTTTTTAAAAATCATTTTAAGCTACACAAGTAGTGATTACATCACAGAACCATAGATGGTTTTGAAAAAATTGACCCCTTTCGATGAATAGCCATGGTGGCCATTTTGACCCTTTTTTCAAAAACATCAAATAAAGTGATAAATTGCTCAAAAAATAAAATCCTTTGGCATGGAGCCCTTTTATGTGTAGTAGTTGATATTAAAAATAATAAACTTGAGTTTTGACAAAAAAAATTAAAAGAATGTTTCACAAAAAAGTCTATCGTCTATAAACATGTATAGGTTTCAAGCCAAACGACCAAGATATGACAATTTTCATAGCATAGTTTGTGATAAAGTCCCCATATTTGGCACATAGGTGTGCTTTGGTATGGGCAACAATGTTGCCGAACTGAGTTTTTTCAAATTATTTGTATAAATATCATTTTCCATTTTTTAAGTGCCGAAAATGACTTTTTTTGTGAAGCAAGTACAACAAATATGGTGCAAAATGGAACCCATACAATATCCACACAAAGTAGACCATATTTGATGGATAATACAGAAATATTAGGAATTTTCTCGGTTTCTACCTAATTTCGCCTATTTAAATGACTTTATGCCGATTTTCCGAAAGTAATTCAAATTTGATCTACAAGTGTGTGATAGTTTGCTCTGATTTTTTTAAAAAAATCATTTTAAGCTACACAATTAGTGATTACATCACAGAACCATAGATGGTTTTGAAAAATTTGACCCCTTTCGACGAATAGCCATGGTGGCCATTTTGACAATTTTTTCGAAAAATTCAAAGAAAGTGATAAATTGCTCAAAAAAAGAAATCATTTGGCATGGAATACTTTTATGTGTACTAGTTGCTAGCAAAAAATGATATACTTGAGTTTTGTCAAAGTTTTGAGAATATACTTCATGAAATCTAGCTCCATCCAATTTCCCTCCGCTTTTATTGGTCAAAATTGGAGTCCCACGGATAGGGACTCACTACCGTTGGATTCCTTGAGATCTAATGGCCTAGCTTTATCCAATCCCCCTCAGTTTCTCTTCCTCTCTCGCCTTATCCCTTCTTTCTCTCTCCTTGCCCATTACACACAACCAACGAGTGGTGGAGCTATCTCAGGAAAAAGGAGATAAGGCAAGGAGCAGCACGTCGTCCCGTTCGTGGCAGCAAGGACCACCACACCGCCAAGACTGCGACGACGCCAAGCTCGACTCCACGCTCTCCTGCGCCGCCGCCGAGGGCGGCCTGCCTGTTCTCGGCCACCGCGACCCGCGTGACTTCGTCCTCTCCCTCGTTTGCTCCCGCACCGCGTCGTGCTCCTCGTCCAGGCTGGCCGCATCGTCGACGCCACCATCGACACCCTCTCCCCCTACCACCACGCCGGTGACGCCACCACGACCCGCACGAGTTCGTCCTCTCCCTCGCGCGTCACCATGGTCACGCGGAACCGCGTGCCAAGGAGTCGCTCCTCACGACGAGCTCAAGCGGCCCTCCGACCTCGACCTCACCGGCCCCGCGCGAGCTCAGGCGGCTCTCCGACCTCGACCTCCCCGACGCTGCTCCTGAAGCTCCGGCCCGCCTCAAGCTCCGCCGCGCGGCTTCTCCTCTCCGCCGTCCTCCGACCTCGCCAAGCCCCCTTTGACACGCTACAAGCTCCGGATGACGAGCACGGCACCTTCAGCCGCCGTCGACCCTGCCATCAGCGAGCACCCTCTTGCGATGTGAGCGGCCACGCCGTCCAGGGCGAGGGCGGACGCTGACAAGGCGTGTACCTCGAGAGACGCTGGACCACCACGATCTGCAAGAAGCACGGCGACGGGCGACCTGCGCGACTCGCCGGTGACCTGCGCGTGAACTTGACGCCTCCACCGGTGTCCCGCTTGCCCGCCGCTCTCCACGAACCCGCCACCCCTAGGCCCGCTCCGGCTAGCCGCCCCGCGAGCACACAGCACCGTCGGTGATTTTTTTTAATCCTATTTTACCTGTTTGCCGGGTGGAGAAAAAGCACACGGTAAAGTACCGGTGAAAAACACACGGAAAAGTACCGGTGAAAAACACACGGCAAACTGCCGTCAGCTACGCTACCGTCGTCAACCTGCTTTACTTTGCTGTGTGGTGGAAAAAACACACGGCAAATTCTTTGCTGTGTATTTTTCAAAAAACACACGGCAATGAGCTTTGCCGATGAGAGATGTGCCGTGTGGCCTTTGCCGTGATGTTTCGCACGGCAAAGCCTTTGCCGTGTTCCGCAAAGCCTTTGCCGTGTGGTTTTGCCCCACGGCAAATTTCAAATTTCTGGTAAGTCACCCATACCATACGAGGACTTTCCATTCAATCTGAAGGAATTCTTCTGTAGTAAATATACCTAACATCCTCCATGTGATTTTTACCCCTCGTATGTGTAAGACTATATTGGCTTTGTGCATCTATTTGATGCAGAGGCCGGGGGTCCGCACCCTATTTCTAAAAAAAAAAATGTGTAAGACTATATATAACCCACTGGCACCGTGTGTTGTCACCGTGTTTTAGAGTTTCACGGCCTCGTTCTTCTATACTAACGACTAGAAAATACAATGCAAGAGAAGAGAAAGAAAATGAGGAAGCTAGCTTATGAATAGAAGGCATCGAGAAACAGCACGTAGCAATCCTCTTGCGCTGAACTCCTCATTGTGCAAGATCAATTTTATCGTAGGCATCTGCTAGAGCGCATAGCAATCCTCTTGTGCCGAACTCCTCACTGGTGCCGCCATCTGGTTTCATAGATGTTGGTAAATTTGCATCAAGGTCAGACCCACCTGCATTTCTTCCTGCCTCTTTAATCCCCCGAAGAAAAAACAGACAAAGTTCAGACCATCATATTTATAGCAAACCTTACATCAGAACCTGCTGTTGCTGGAAAGAACAAGAAGCGAGCTCTTGCGGATAGCCTGGACTTGAAGGCCGACAAATCACGTCGCTATCTTCACTAGTCTCTTTTGCTGTATCCTTCCGTTGACGGTGCATGTGGTTTGTGTGTTGCCCTGGAGTGTATAAAACTCCCGCTAAGTAGTAGCTGCTTGCAGCTTGAGTAGTGCTCCTGAGAGCGTCTGATGTAACTAAACCTGCATGATGTGTATGTTCTGGTTGCATGACCAATGGAACGACGGGCGAGCGCCCTCTTCTCTAAAAAAATACCTTACATCATATTCAAGAAGTCGGCGCCGGACACGAAGTCGCGCGGCTCGTTGGATTCGTTGAAGGCAGGCGTGGGTGGGGTAGCGCGTGGGGATGCAGGGTTTGTTAGCGACGACGCTACACTGGTTCAGTTCTTCAGATCACAACACGAATTCGCTCTCAGGTACAAGCACAAGTGTGCTGAAAGAGGAAAAGCATGAAGAGGGGGTTAGGGTCAGAGCCGAGGTGGGAGAGGAAGCCGCCGTGCCTGGTTCGCCTGATCCAACTTGGATAGCTCTTCGGTGGTCTCCTGCCTTGTATAAGTAGCAGCGCTAGAACCTGGGCTCGGGCCATCGATGGCAGCCCGTCATAGCCTGCCATAGCAGCCCAACAACGGGTAGGTAGGCGAGGGTGCTAACACCCCTCCCTCCTTGAAACTCGGCTTGTCCTCAAGCCGAAGATTCTGGTGATATTGAAGGACTAACTTGCCTGGATCCCATGGCACATGAAGTTCCTTGCTCTTGCTGGAGTCACCACGGCTGTCTTCACGGTAGATGAGGTCTGTGCTGACTGTGTCGAAGTAGAGTGCTTGGTTGAGGTAGTTGTACGAGTCGGTCGGAATCTGGTTGATGAATGCAATGTAGTAGTCATGGATCAAATGGACTTGGTCGGAGAAGGCTGCTCGGGTGACACCCCTCCCTCCTTGAAAAGGAGCTTGTCCGCAATTCGTGGGAAGTTCGAAGACATCCACAGTCCATGCGACCAACCAGATCTGATATGCACCCCAAAGATTGTTGGCCAACCACTGACTAAGTTCACCACTCCCCTCTGATTTCTTCATCCTCATGCCAGTGCACACGTGGAAGCTAGAATTGAAAGAAACATCAACACACTCTTGTTTCAAGAATGGTTCCTGCGAATGTTCTTCACCACTACAACAAGAGGCGTCAGGTATATTGTGCTTGACAACATGATAAGATAGGTGCCCAACATGGAAGTATGTTTCCCCTTGATAATGACCAGAATAAAAGTACTTCCTGTAGCTCGGAATCTTGCAAACTCGACATGTTTCACTTGCACATAAGTTGTATGTTGACCCCAGCAACTCAAGCATTGCTGTTGGACGAATTTTGGATACCTGGTAGCAATTCAGTAGGTTCCGTTCTTGAGACTCAGTGATTACAGGTTCAGATAGCAATGTGTTGAAGACACTGAAGACTGAAATGCTAAACCACCTTAGCTGCTGCATGTGTGGCATCTCCATTTGCATAGGAAGCCAAGCACTGAATATGCTCACAATGTCAGTCAAAATAACAGTTCTAACCCACCAATATTCCATGTAGTTTAGAACAGCAGACTGGACAATGAAGAGCAGTTCATCTCGTGCAATTCCAGGCTGTACACTGTGCCAATTCCGACTGCGTTGTCCGTCAGGCAAAACAACAGCATCAACTGTTGCCCAAACTGACCTCACACGTAGGAACCATGACCTCCATGTATCAGCAAACGAATTATTACACACCCTTGCCATCATGCTATGGTTTCCAAGATACCAATCAGGCAGGATACTGTGCAGCTGAAACTGAAAACCCAGGTGTAACTCCTCTTGTCCGCACACCGAAGATAGTAGCAGCATATATGAGTTCTTTCGTCTCTTCGCAAAACTGGCAACCATCATCCTGTGACCAGCAGCAGTAACTAACCTCTTCAATTGAGAACAATACATAGTACAAAGTAGCCGAGAAACAGAGTCACATGCAGTCAAGTAATGAGTTGATGATTGTGCTGAATACTTCCGGCATTCAACAAGCAAACAACGAGCAAAGAACCATGAACCAACGCAGTCAATATAGTCAACACCTAAGTACTCCCAACTCAATGCTGCACAAGTGCCACTTTCCAAGGAAACTGTCAATAAGGTGATGTACGCAAAACCATTTGGCAGTAGCTTCAGTTCAAGACTTCTGACCATGACATAGGCATCTAGGATTGGGAATTCAACAGCAGCACAAATTCTGAAGGATGGCCATGGCATGGGTCGTGTTTCATCTCCATCGGCATGAACATCCAATAAAGAAGGCCACGGCCTGGGTCGGTTTTCTGTAGCAGTAAGCTCGCCTGCCCGAAACGATGGCCACGGCATTGGTCGTAGCAGCCGTCCATGGCACCTGAAGTTGGTGATGCGTTCCGACGGGGATATCCACAGCAGGGTCGGCGTCGTGGTTGCAGGCATGGGCGATGGCGTGGTGACAACTTGGGTTGCGCAATCTACCGAACAGAGCGCGTGCACCACTGCGGTGGTGTCGCTGGGAACAGCAGCAGTGACCAGTGACCTCGCAGCCGTGAATGCAGCACCAATGACGGGCTTGCAGTCGAGCATTCCATGGCCTGCAGCAGCAGCGGGTACGGAGGTGAAGTTGATGGTGGCTGTGGGCGACGTCGGTGCCACTGCTAGGGTGGGAGCAGCCGTGTTGCAGCTTGGACATTCCATCGAACATGTCGATGGCGACACAGAAATGGTGGTGACAGGAACAACAGTATCGACCACGAGTGGCTCCTCGGTGGTGGGGATCGGAGCCGCGGATGCACAGACCTTGATAGCCTCATCATCGAAGGTTCCATCGCTTGCCGCAGCTGCAGCGACCACAGGGACAGGAAACAGGCTATAGGTGGAACCACCTTTTGTGGCGCACCAATAAGCCATGCGCCACAGAAATAATTTCTGTGGCGCACCACAGAATTTTGCAATTCTGTGGCGCACCAAAACACCGTGCGTCACAGAAAGTCTTATTTCTGTGGCGCACCAGCCCTGTGCGCCACAGAAATATGACTTTCTGTGGCGCACCCTCCCCCATGCGCCACAGAAAGTCATATTTCTGTGGTGCACCAGCCCCATGCGCCACAGAAATGTGACATTCTGTGGCGCACCATGCCCATGCGCCACAGAATTGTGCATTTCTGTGACGCATGTAGGATGTGCGCCACAGAAATCCAATAATCCAAAAAAATCCAAAAAATTCAAAAAATGCAAAAAAATTCAAAAAAGTCAAAAAACTTCAAAAAATCCAAAAAAATCAAATAATTCAACGATCTTCTTTGTTACACATTTCTAAAAAAATTCAAAAAATCCAAAAAATAAAAAAAATTCAAAAAAAACAGAAAATCCAGAAAACTTCAAAAAAAATTCAACAATTGCAAAAAAATAATATTTTTCTAAAAAAAGAAATTTTTTGAATTTTTTGAATTTTTGATTTTTTGGATTTTTTTTTAAAATTTTGAGATTTTTTAAAACTTTGGATTTGCTTTTGAAACTTTTGAATTTTTTGGGATTTTTGAATTTTTTGGGATATTTGAATTTTTTTATATTTTTGAAATTTTTGAATCTTTTGGGTTTTTTTTGGATTTTTTTATTTTTTGAATTTTTTGGGATTTTTTAAAATTTTTTTGAATTTTTTGGGATTTTTTGAACTTTTTTGAATTTTAGGTGCACCACAATGTGAAGTTTTTGATTTTTTCGAAATTTAAAAACACACATAAATACATACCACACATAAACTACACATATATATATATCTATACAAGGCTTAAGAGGGTTAATATGATACTCATTACTCTTATAAAGGCTATGAGCATACCCGCGCGTTGCCCCTACTTGCCCCTCCGCGCTGCGCTGGTGCGTTAGATGCGTAAAACCGTGGTGCTGTTTCAACTGTGACCGTTGGATGCGGTGAAAACGTTTCTTACCATGCGACCAAGGGGCACAGGCGCTGACCTCTGGGTCCAGTTTTCGCTGGGCCCGGGTCGTCAGCCGACCGTGTGCGGGCGCGCGTCCGAGGCACGCTTGTCTGTTCGCTGTCGTGAAGAGGCGTTTTACTGTGTGCTCGTCAGCGTCCTCCCTCAGTCCCTCGCCCAATCCCTCGCATCTCTCTCTCCCAATCCCTCTCCTCCCCGCGTCTCTCTCTCCCACCAATCCCCTCTCCTCCCTGATCCCACCGCCACACTCCTCCGCCCCTCACTCCCTTCTTCTCCTCGGTGCTCAGCAGGAGGAGCACGAGGCGCCGCTGCTGGTGAGATCCGGGGGGGACGGGGTCGTCTGGGATTCAGGCGGCGGGGACCAGTCGATCTGGAACAACGGGGATGCGGTCTGGCGGTGGGAGATGGCCGGTGCCGGCAGGAGTGGCGCCGGGGTCCTCTCTCTGCTCGCCTCCTCTCCTCTCTCCCTTTGCGCACGGTGCCGGCAGGAGGCGGCGCCGGGCGGCCGGGCTGTGGCGGCTGCGCACGGTGGCCGCGGCCAGGCAGGGCGGCGGCCGGCGGCCGGGAGCGGCCGGCCAGGGTGGTGGTGGCCGGGCCAGGCAGGGCGGCGACGGCCAGGCTAGGGGAGGAGGGGGCTAGGGTTTGTCCAGGTTTGCCTCTCCCTCTTCTCTCTGTCTCCTCTCTCTGCTCGTCGTCAGTCTCGTTTGTTTGCAATTGGTTCATAAATTTGGTTGTCCACCTCTCGATGCAGAGAGACAGAGGAGGAGGTAGTCGTCCTCGCATCTAGATACACCGCAGGAACGAAGGGCGGCGGTCCGAGATCTACTGCCTCCATCCCTGGCTTGTCTTCCTCGTGCGTACCAGCCAGCCTAATGCCTACATCGCTGCTCAACATACAGGTGTGTCTCTCTGTCCATTTGTGCTTACTAGCATGCCGGAAACTTCTTGTGAAGCTCGCCCAGGTTCCTAACTGACTGCCGTTTTGGATGTTAGGCTTATTTGTGATTCTGAAGATATTTGAGAAAAACTTAAATCTATGACTAGATTGTCAGGGCTGAAAGATTATTACAAGCTTAGAATTTGTTAAGTTATATGATGTCACATGTGCATGCTTTACAGTTTACCTTGCAAGTGTCGTGATGTTGCATAAATATTTCTGTATCTATATGCATGTCGGACCTTGCGCGGTTGATTTTATTTTGTTCCTAGGTGAGAGTTGGCTTTCTTTTACTAATGTAGTAGTTTTGTACTTCAAAGAAACGGGAATGCTTTGATTGTGCTCTATAGGGCATTGCGATCTCTTTTCATAGAATGTTGTCATTTATATCTTGCTGAATGTACAAAACTAATGGCCAGTTAATTCTCTCACGCATCAATTTACAAATTCAGGATTTTCTTTCACATGGGGCTTGGCTGCAGACCAAGTTGGAGAAAGGGTTTCTCCAGGATCCATCCACCACAGCTGAATACGATGGTGTTGTGCTCTGCCTCCCTCTACCTTCACGCAGGAGGACGAGGACATCTGAGCTGAGGTGAGATGTTGCTGAGGTACAGCCGTACTGCCTTATATTTATGTGTTACTCTCTTTTTCTCACAAATTATTTTCCCAGGTCGTTTAGATACAATAGTTGAAGACTTAGAACCAACTCATGTGCTTCCAGGTCTGCTAACTGACAAAAGGTACCCTTTGGTAATTTCCTTTTCATTCGAAGGATTTTTTCTGATTCGTGCTCATGTGGAAGTTCTCAGATGAGGTGGAAAAACAGTTCCCTATTGCTAAATATTTTGTATGCTGGATTTAAAATGTGCTGAACATGGTTACGTATGCTCTCACTTGAAAAAAACATTAATCATAATTGGGTCATATTGGAGCCAGATAGAATAATGTTCTTAATCATATCCTGTTTTTTCCTGTCATTGTTAACCATTTGCTGACTATAGTTTGATGCTTATTTAATGCCCCCAGTTTGGTTCTATCTCAAACTGCTAAAACTTACGTATCGATTTCATCTAGATTTGGTTGTTATTGGCATTAGATGGTGTGCATTGAATATGAGAATAGAGGCAAGTAACACAACGAAGTGCATCCTATTGTGTTTTCATCAGTCATGAGTGCTTATGTTGGATCTTTTTGCAGCTTTGCAATAATCAGTTATATCATTGTCGTTTAGTTGTATGAATAAGGAGACAGGCCAGTAAGAATTGGAACTGACATTTTAATTTTATGGTCCCATATTGAGCATTGTTTGCGGCAATGCAATTAATGATGCATCGAGACTTTTATGATATTTGTCTAATATCTTGCCAGTGTCATTTTGTGACGAGTTCCCAAATACACAAATTGCAAATGCAGCAACTATTTATTTTCTTCTGATAGTATAGTTGATATATGAGCATCAAAGGTTCAACTTTTGTGTTGTTTATTGTCAGGCACATTATGATAATTTGCAGTGCTATGCAAGTTTAGTCGAAATGAGAATGATAATTTGTAGTTGAATGGTCCTGCTATGCAAGTTTTGTAAAAATGAGCATGTTTGTCATACTAATTGATCTCCAGGAGGTTTTATCAAGAGCTTCGTGCACAAGTTCATGATTGTTTGACTCAGTTTTGGCAAATGAAGCAAATGAACTTTTCATGTATTTTTGTCTGTAGGCAAAGGACAATAAATATTCTGAAGGCCATGTTGTTTTTATTCTAATATGTGAATGCCTAACGAGTTAAAACGGTACTGCAAGGAATCTATTGTGGCTTATTAACATCTGTGAAACAGTGGAGATGTAAGTTATGTGTTTCATGCTTATATGTTCCTTATGTGTACTTGACAAGCCAAGAAATATGCTAGAAAGGGCCAGACCGTTTAAACTTGCCTGAAGCATGCTTCGAGAGAATGAAAGTTATGAAGCTGCTCTTCCCATGTGTGTTATGTCTTCTATGTTTGTCCTATGAATCTGATTGATCGTATGCAAAGCGGCATCTGGTGATGTAGATGTAGAATTGTAGATAATTCTGCTCGGAAGATTTCATGATCATTTCTACCACGAGTGCGTTGTTTGTGGCCTAAGTTCTGCCACAAGTACGTTGTTTGCGCCCGTGAAATCGGGTAAGGCCCATGATAGTAAGAGGTCCATTTGGATCAAATAGATCACCTGTTTAAACCTGCAAGAACAATTTTTGCTTCCAACAAAAATGAAAAACTCTTGGTTGCTTTGAAGCTTTTTAAGAAGGGCTTCATAATACACATGCAAAATTATTTCAGTTTGTGCATATAATAGCACATTTGGTTTTAGATAGACTAAAACTATCTAAATGGTTTTATCTATATCTAAATTACGTGCTTTTGCCATTCATTACTGCTGCTGACTTGCTTTATTTTGTTTATAGTCTTTGGAAAACATGGTTGTGGTTATTCTTGTTTTGGTCATTCTTCCTTATCTGCGCTTCCCTTGCTTAAGATGAGGTGATCCAGTGTTGTTTGGGCAAAATTTCCAGAGCAGTTTTCTTTAGAGCAAATACTTTCCTGTTTCCCCCCTTGCTTTCTATTTTAGGAGCTTTTCCTTGGGTAGGGGTTTTCTTAGATTAGATCATGGTTTTCTTTGGTTCTCGTTCGTTTTGCTGCTTTTATTTTAGCCGTTGGGTTGGGATTTCTTTTTTTTGGAATGGTGTATGGATGGTTGAAGCACATCTAGAATCAAATGTTATATATGCTGCCTACCCAATATCATTCTTTTTTTGGAATGGTGTATGGAAAAGCCGACTTTCCAGTTGTCTTGTTTTTGAGTAATCTTTGACACGTCATAATTTATAGTAGCATATATACTGCACCAAAGGGACACGGGCTCTAACCATGCTTAATCGACAATAAAATTGCTACGTTAGATGGGCACATATTTTACTTGTTTTTTTTTCTTTACCAATTGTACACTAATTGGTTAGTACTGATTGGATTATTTCTACACACAGCTGTTCGGAACATAATGAATCAGTAGTCTTCCATTCGAACGAAAACTGAGATACATCACTTTTGCATCAATTTCTCAGGTCCACTCATTTCTGCCTGTTTGTTTTGATTGTAGCCAATGCCCGCTTCTACTGAATTTGCAGAATCAGTTAATAGGACAATGCTGGAAAAGGAGGATTGTGTTTTCTGAATATTGAGATTTTTTCAGTTTTGAGAAATGGTAAATACTATATCTTGAAATGGTATTCTTTTGAGTTTAATTCTAATTATTTCCATAACCTCTTTTTTCCTTCATATTGTGGATTATGCATATAAAATTAAATAACAGTCCTTTTTAAAATTTTATTTTTAGCAATGTCGCCAGAGCTATGATGTGACTATGGAGACATAATAACTAAGAATTATTCATTTTTGATAAATGACTTTGTTTCTGTTGCTACTTGTTTCATTTCCTTTAGTTTCCTTGTTAAATAGGTACGTATTATGTTTAGCCACCTGTTGTTAATGTAGGTACATATTTCTTGACCCAGTTAAGACTTTAAATTAATGGTTGCTGCTTGCAAATAATTTAAAGGTTTATTAGCTTTACATTGCCAAGATTTTTACTGCTCTTTGTACCGTGAAGCAGAAGTGCACTGATGGACAGCTCTTAGCATCATCTGATTCTACTCCTGTTTGTGATATCAAGCAGAAATGCGTTGATGAACAACTCTTCACTCCATCTGGTTCTACTCAACTATTGGCTCCATCTGGTTCTACTCCTCTTTATGCCGTGAACCAGAAGTGCACTGATGAACAACTGTTGGATCCACCTGATTCTACCCAGGTACCACAAAATGTTGTCAAGAAGGTTAGCTAAGCTTTAAACTCTAGCTAAAATTTAGTTACTTCAGCATTGCTCTCTTTACTGATACATATTATACCTCAAGTTGATATTGTCCCTACCAAAACTGAATCAGGGAACACTGACTGGGAAACCTTTTGTTTCTTTGACAGAGAGGGGCTTTGCTTTTGCAACAAACTGGGGACATCTTCTTCGTAGGCGAAAGAGTATGTCTCTCGATACCATTACATGGCTTTTTTGGTTTGTTTTTCATCGCTGCTTCCCCATATGTTATTTTTACTCCATCAGTCTGTGGAGCTCAGCAATAGCAAGACACCAAGTCCCAGGTGGGCCACTTCTATTAAATTAACATACTATACTAGATGTTTCTTACATCTTTTCCAGCAGATATATGTGAAAGGTGTATGTGTGTTATGTTTGGTATTTGGTGTCTGTGTGTTATGTTTAGTATTTGTGAATCTTGCTTGTATACTCGCGCTTTGTGGCGATTGTTGCGTTATGTTTAATGCTTTATTTTTGTGCAATAAAATGTCCTCCATGTTCTTATAAAGTATAGAAAACAATGTGGCGTGTGTTTTGTGTGAAATGCCTCGTGCTCCTACCTACCTTGTCATCGCTTTTGCTCCATGACATGCGAATCAACGATGCAAATTAACAAACTCTGAGTTGCTCTCATGTGAATCCACCATATTTGGAGTCTACCTGTTAAAGTCACTGAATCTCAATCGGGGACAACAACCTAAACAAAGATCACATATATAAAAGGTATGGTCTGAATACTATCTCGATTCCAACAATTGAGTGACGTACGTCAGTCTGCCGACGAGGTCAGAACAAGGCAACACTGGGTACATGACAATAAGGGCAAACGACTGTGTACATGACAATAAGGGTAAACGACTGTAAAAAAAAGGGCGTTGGTGGAAGAATCCTGATAGTGGGCACAAAGAGAGGAGCCGCCAAACCCTAATGAACAACCTTCGTAGTTTCGAGAGACATCGATGGTAGCGGCATAAGAGTAGCATATAAATCTCAAACGCGGATAACAACATAAATGCTAAACACATAAACTTATGGCAAAATTATAGTCTTGCTTCCGGCATTGCGCCAGTGGCGCAACGGGTCAAAAAAGGATAAAGGACAACATGCCTTATAAAAAGAGGCGTTGGTGAAAAAAATCCCCACTGTGGGCACAACGAGAGGAGCCGTCGAAACCCTAACGGGCAACCTCCATAGTCCCGATTGGTATCCTACACGGACAACAATATATATGAAAATATATAAAATTTATGGCTAAAATATAGTCTCGCTTCCGGCTTTTGCGCCAGCGGCGCAACGGGTCATCTAGTATCAATAAGAACATGAGTAGCATAAGGGTAGCTGAACTGAATGGAACTTAGAAGTTAAGCGTGCTTGGGTTGGAGCAATTTGAGGATGGGTGACCTAGCGGGAAGTTATCATTTGAGATGGGTTAAAAAATTGGAAAAAATTCAAATATTTAGGTTTTTTCAAAATATTTCATATTTTGTTTTTTCCCATTTTTTTGAATTTGTTTTGCATTTTTTCGAATTTCCAGATTCAAAAATTTCCAAAATATTTCTGTGGCACATGGAGCTGGATGCGCCACAGAAATATAATTTAGTGGCGACGATTCTGTGGCGCATCCCTCTTTTTCCAGGATGCGCCACATAATCCTAAATTGGTGCGCCACTAATAGGCTATTCTGTAGTAGTGGGATGACGTCGACGATGGCCATGGGCGGCTTTGTGCTGGCCTGCAACGCCGACGGATCGAGTGGATCCGCCGCGGACACCTCCTCTGCATCGTTGCCCTTGTCACGATGCTGTTGGGGCAAGTCCACCGCCACTTGCAGACCCGAGGTCTGCGCTTCGACCGCCAGCTTGCAGGCATGAAATGCCTCGGCGATTGACTCCTTGACTGCACTACGGAGCTCGGCGAGTAGATCCTTGATATCAGACTTGGTGATGCGTTCCATGGTGTGGTGGTGGAATAAAATTGTGGAAAATTTTGGGGAAAATTTGTGGAGAAATTTGAAGAGTGGCCGATTGGCTCTGATACCAGGTGTTAGCGACGACGCTACACTGGTTCAGTTCTTCAGATCACAACACGAATTCGCTCTCAGATACAAGCACAAGTGTGCTGAAAGAGGAAAAGCATGAAGAGGGGGTTAGGGTCAGAGCCGAGGTGGGAGAGGAAGCCGCCGTGCCTGGTTCGCCTTATCCAACTTGGATAGCTCTTCGGTGGTCTCCTGCCTTGTATAAGTAGTAGCGCTAGAACCTGGGCTCGGGCCATCGATGGCAGCCCGTCATAGCCCGCCATAGCAGCCCAACAACGGGTAGGTAGGCGAGGGTGCTAACAGGGTTGGAAGAGTTGGGTAACTCGGCAGGTGATTCGGAAGTCGGGCACGAGAAGAAGCCGTCCTCCGATTCCTTAAAAATACTACTAGAATAAAATATACTACTACAAAATAAATTAATGGACAGAACTAGGGTGCAGCGCCGCACCATTGTATTCGGATGGGACGGCTTCTTTCACTACCCATATGCATGTATGCATGTAATACTAATTAATCAAGATTCTAACCATGCATGCAACTTATTAGTTTAAATAAGTTGCCACCCCAGAAATCCCACGATGCATTTAAATGATGACATCACCTAAGATTCCCTCAAATTCTTAACCTTTTAAAACTTTTATCTTTTAAACCGTTAATCCAAATAACATTTCGTTTTCTCCGTTGCCTTAGTCGCGACGAGATCTTTAAAACTAGATCCCATGTTGACATATTTTGACAACTTTTTTTCCGTCGGTTAGTTGCCAGACGGTTATCACATACTTGCCAGTTATGCAATGCTTAGTTGCCAGACTAAAATAACTTAGTTGCCAGAGACTCTTGTATACATCGATTTAATTTTGCATTATACTACGTTTTGTGATATAATAGCATGTTTTAGATGTTGAAAAACACTTGATGCCATGCTCTACAACTTTGCATATCATTAAGATGTCCAAATACATGTAAAAATTTACATGGCAACTATGCATAATTATCGTGGCAAGTGCTTGATGCTAGTCTGGCAACCACGGTATCATATGCTGGCAAGTGGTGCGTCGAAAAAAAAATCGTCAAAACATAGCAACATGTGATCTAGTTTTGAAGCCCTAGTCGAGACGAACTGTAAACGGATCGCTAATCGAATTAACGATTTAGGAGATAAATCATTTTGAATTTTTGGATTTAGTAATTAATGAGATGATGTCAGTATGAGTTGGCATGCATGCATGTGCTCTCTCTATAGGGGGAATTCGCATGCAACATCCGCCGCGCCGGAGCACTAATTTACATAGTGTGCTAATTAGATTTTCCCTAAATTGATAGCCTCTCACATCATTATTAACTTCCTAAAATATACTACTTTAGAAATAAAATAAAATAACTTAATAGCTTCGAATCATCTCACATCGGATTTCCACTTAGATTTATGTTACGTTGTTGTTTTTCACACAATGATATTAATCGCACAAATGTAGGACCGCAACTTAGTATATCTTTTTTCAGTACATTTCAGTAGCCACAGTACATTTAGTCAACGTTTTAAATAGCCGGCAATAGCCCCGAGCTCTGCAATAGCCGTTCGTGTTTACGAATGGGTACGGAATGATCTCAACCATCTTTATGTTAAAGTTTGGGGGGGAGGGGTACATCAAAACAGAAGCCCACTTTGGTGCAATTTACCTTAAGATATATTCCTATAGTAATCAAAAGACATAATTAACTGGATTGGTTCACTGAGCTTGAAACGATTATGACAAATCGGAAGAAAGTATAACAGAAAAGAATCACATGCACATGTTACATGTCCTAGTGAAGGAACCCATTATCTACGAATTGTTGAGACCCCTTAGGATCATCTAGGTCTAGATAGGATTCGGTAGATGCCTTTAGGGTTTCCCCTTGCGGTGTGAACAACAGAGAGAGAGAGACCGAGAGGAGAGAAGTGAGATCGGCGTGTTTACCTTGTCCTCCATGCGGGGTCGAGCTCGAGGAGCCGGCCATGGTGGTGTGGTGGTGGCCGGAGAGGTGGATGAGTGGAGTGAGTGGTGGTGGTAGAGAGTGGCGGCGGGGTGGTGCTTCCCGTCGCTTGCCGGCATTCCTTGATCGGTAGGCAGAGGTGGGGAGGCCACGACTGTCTTGGCGCGCGTCCTTTAGTGGTCCCCACCTCTCTCTTATAGCCGGTGCGACAGGGGCCCACAACCCTAACAGATTGTTGAACGCCCCCGATCAGGGCAGGGATCAAGGTTCCGGTGAGTCGTTGGACCCACACGGAGGAGATCAACCTAACATTCTCCCCTTGATCTCAACTTTACTTTTACTTTACTCATTTCATCACAGATCGATACATAGAGCATGTTTCATCATCTCAGCTCAATTGCCGATAGAATCAGACAGCTACAATGTAGGTCTCCATTCAGAAATAGTTTCTTTAATCTTTTTGGGCCTCTTTATTGTCCGGAAATCATATAGACTATACCATAAACCCATGTCGACTATGTGTTCTCCAAACACACTGGGCGGTAAGCCTTTAATTAGCAGATCTGCAAACACTTGTGTGTTTCTTTTATCTATTCCTCTTATGCTCCAAGCATTAACATAATTCCGGACTTTCTCCTTTAGAACGTATAACTTTGTGTCAATTTGTTTGGCACCACACTTGACTCGTTGTCTTAGGAGTGAATTACTTAATGGTTATTGCTGTTGTCAACCATTATCAATTCCGGGTACAGGTTTCCTTAACCATTTTGCCTATCCCTCAGCCTCATATGATGCTATAACATGTCTTTACATCATACTGATGTCAAACTTTTAATTCTTTGGAGCTTTTCCACACAAAAACTCCAAATGTGAAAATTTAGCGACAATTGTGGATTTCGCTATGCATTTCACAAATTCTTCCTTTGTACTCACAACCTTTTGAGAGCACTATTATATGTCTATCTTTGTACTCACAACCTTTTGAGAGCACTTGTTTCTTTTAGCATGAGGCCGATATCTTTGATTCCATTCCAGTGATTTATATCTGGATTGGACATTGCCAAAACAACCCGGATACGTGAATTGTCAGGGTAATATTGAGCAACCAACAGCGGAAGCATATGGTACCATATCCATTTGATCTGTTCTATGTTATCAATTGGAACACTAAAGTTCCCAATTCCATTACCCTTAACAATAAGAATAGGCGTAGGTTTTCTCGACATGCATGCTTTAGAGACTTCTTCTCAGCATGTCCATGCGATATTTCTAATACCCCTTTTCTTCTTTTCTCAGCAAATCTCGATACTTA
Source organism: Puccinellia tenuiflora (assembly GCA_012064385.1). Classification (NCBI taxonomy): domain Eukaryota; kingdom Viridiplantae; phylum Streptophyta; class Magnoliopsida; order Poales; family Poaceae; genus Puccinellia; species Puccinellia tenuiflora. The sequence continues at coordinate 218,550 of QRDG01002225.1, read as the reverse complement.
TAACGAGAGACACTCTATCGAGAATACTCTTTTGAGGACAAGAACTTCTTTTCTCTGCCGGTAGTAGATCATCACCACTAGCAAGTAGGATATCATCCACATACACGGGATTAGGAAATAAATTTCCCATTCTATAAGTTTGCATAAATGCGATTGTCCTCTCATTTTCTTTAACCCAAAATAACTTTTGATTCTAGAGACTTGCTCTAGTCCATAAGATCCCTTGTGTTCTTTACTTTCATCTGATGTAACTCAGATCATTATGTGCCATTAGCACTCATTATAATCTGTTTATTCTCTTAGCGCAAATCTTTCGATCTAAAATCGCTTTTCACATATTCCCTTTGGAGTCCCATTGGTGATGTAGACCCATTATAGCCTACTGTTTTGGCTCCATTGGAAATTACTTATGAATCCCAAACATGGTCGGGATTCACATAGTCTCTAATCATTAAGACAAGTAGACACTTGTCAAAATCGATTGAGCGCAGCTTTTATTTCTGTAAATGAGGTGGGATCAACCTTCATTTAAATTTCTCTGATATAGACTTTATAGTCATCTGTTTTTCTCATATGGGGATGTTGTTGCCCTGTCATTGCCTAAAGGCAATAAATTCTGTAGTCTTCTATTGCCAAAAGGCAATAGCTGTTACAAGGACCTAAAACACAAGATCCATGTTTACTTGTTCATCTCTTTTATGAAGCAACAAGCTCCCCCAGATAAAAACTATTCGAGCCTTAGGTATGTTCATACCATGCTCCCCCAGATTACTCCATTTTCTCCAAAATGGTGTATCTTTAATCCTTTTATTTGGGTTTATTCTGTTATTCTGTCAATCTTTATGGCACTTTGAGTACCGTCCTTAGTCTCCTTTCGGAGCTATCAATATCCAATATCTTTATGGCACTTTGAGTACCGTCCTTAGTCTCCTTTCGGAGCTATAAATATCCAATAATACATCTATCTCTTTTCTTTAGGGGTATCATTATTGTGATCGTCGTACTCCCCCAGACGATCACAATTCATCATAGATCACCTAGATACATAATATGCATCACATTATCTGAGGTATAGGGGAGTCTATTCTGTAATACTCTCTATCTCCCCCTCGAAATGTGGAAAGAACCTTTTGCCACAATTTCGAAACTTTGATTATTTGCTTTATTCAAAAAGAAATTGTCTTTTTAACGTATGGGAGTACTTTTTCCTCATTCCTTTTCAACACTCACAAGAGTTCTTTCTCAATGATACTTTTTGCAAGTCACACTTGCATACCATTCTTAGCTTGAGGTTCATTTGTAACTTTATTCTCTTTTAACTCATTAAGTGTTTTATAACTATGACACATAAAATGTGCAATCGATATAAAAACACATGAGTCGTCACATCTTTCTCCTGTCATACAGGATAAGTCCTTTGTCAAAATTTTCTCCCGCCATGCGGGTATTTTCCCAGACTTTTCCCACCACGTGGGTATTATTATCGTCTTTTCCCGTCATGCGGGTATTATCGTCTTTTCCCGTCATGTGGGTATTATCGTCTTTTCCCGTCATGCGGGTATTATCGTCTTTTCCCGTCATGCGGGTAATGAAGAGACATAGATGCCACAATTGGCTCTTTAGACTGCATATTGAATCATCAAATTCAGAAATAAATCTGAATACTCTTTTATACACATGCTTAATCCAACGTTAGTCAAATTAATCATTCATGTTGCTCGTTTAAATTTTTTCTTCATATAGAGTACATGAAAGAAATTCGTTAAACAAAACTCAGAATGATTTCTTTGTTTTCTTCATGGAGAGTACATGAAAGACATTTGTCAAACAAGACTCTCAATGATCTATTTGTATTCTTGGATTAACATCCAAGAATTCTTTTCTTTTGCAGTCATTCTTTTTAGAGAGAACATACTCTCTTACTTTATGACCTTTCTTGGTCATCTTTCGGGTCACAAGTACCCATCTTTCTGCTTTCACGAATGAAAGCATGAGCATCTTTGTCTGAGAAAACATTCAATAATGATAATAAACAATAATGAGCATAAAATTAACCCTACATTTTTCTGGTTAAAGATATGCACATTAAAATTTTCTTTTATATTCTAAATCACCGTTGGGCAGAATTAGAATGAAACATTTTCTTTCTAGACTAATTCTACATCACCGTTGGGCAGAAATAGAATCAATGCACAAAACTTATAAACAGTATGATGATAATATTCCTATTGCAATAAAGAACTCTGTTCAGAAAATAACATTATCACCAATTCTGTTGCAGCGGAAACATGAAATATACATATTTCTATAGTTCAAGAGCATCTCTTGATCTTTTATCTGTTCTTTGAAAATTGATCACTTTGATGCAAAATTATCAGAGATCTAGCCCTTTGACTATAGAACTCATATAATTATAGTACTGTTATCATCAACGTTGGTCAAAAAATAACAATACCATAATTAATCTGTTAAACAAGTATTTCTCTTTTTCCTCCTCTCTAATTAAATTTCCCCGTTGGTTCCAATTTAATTAGAGGAGAGTCCTTTTATTTTACAGTAGAAACTGTAAAATATTTTCTGTATTTCACAAATATTGCACTGTTTTGGTCTGTTCTCTAAACAAATTCATTGAATTTGAAAAGAGATCATCTTTTAGCAAAATCTTTGTCATGAAAGACTTTTCTGTCCTTTAAAAAATTCTCCTAGAGAATTTAATTAAAGATCTAAAACAAATTCATTAAATTTGAAAAGAGATCAACTTTTACCAAATTCTTTGTCATAAAAGACTTTTCTTTTGATCTTTAAACAAAATTCTCATAGAGAATTTAGTTGAAGATCTAAACAAATTCACAGTAGAATCTGTATGTCTTTTCTTTTGATCTCTAAACAAATTCACAGTAGAATCATAAACATTGCAATAATCACTTTAACATGCTCTTTTAATTTCACCTTTTAATTTTATTGAGTTTTAATATTAAAAAGAGCACATTACTCTATTTGCAGCGGAAAAACATGAAATAAAATTCCATGAACTTTATACTTTTCAGAAGAATTTCTGTCACTTTTCTATTCTCTAAAAAAAATTATCGTTGGATAAATTTGAATAGAAAACTAGATGAAATTTGCCCAAAAATGGACAAAAAACAACTAAAACAACTTCTGTAAAAATTAAAACAGAGAAAAAACTCTATCTGAAATCGCGTGGCCCATACAACAGTTTTCCACTTTCGGCCCACGACCCGTTTCTCTATTCGCCGCACGCGTGCGGTGCACTACCGGCACCAACGGCCCACGGCCTCAGCGCTTTCGGCCTGTGCGGCCCGGCCCGCGTCGACTTTCGGCCCAAAAGGCTCGCGGGGATCTAGGGTTTGAGTCCTGGCCGTCGGATTTCATCCGACGGTCCAGCGCTCTCTTCGCTGGAACAAAATCAGCTACCGGTTCAATCTCCAAACCCTAGTCCCATTTTCTTTCCCCTCTCTGTCTTGCGTGGTCCGCGGCGGCCCGTGGACACCAGATGCACCCGTGGCCGGCGTACCGCCGGCGACGGCCGCACGCCCTCCACCGCGGCAAGGCTTCTCCTCCCTCCCTCCCTTCCTCCATCCTCTTGTGGCAGAGAGTGAGGGACGCGTATGCGCCTCCTCTGCCCCCTTGTACGCATCGATGTAGTGGTGGCGCCCTCCCTGTCCCTCTTGCCGGCGAGCGCGTGCACCCGACGGTGCGCGCGTCACCGTCAAGCGGCTCAGTGGAGGTGCCCTTTTCCGGCGGTGGCCGGTGATGGAGGTGACGGTAAGGTAGGGTTAGGGTTTCCTTTCTTTTCCCCATCTTTGCTTCTCTTCTTCATCCCCTTTGCCAGAGCAAAACGTCCAGCAAGGAAGTGGCCCGGTGGTCTCCCCTTTCGCCGGTCGCGCGTCCCCCCTTGCGGTGAGCGCGCCGCCGTCGAACGGAGAGGCCGCTGTGCCCTTTGCCTCGGAAGGGGTGATTTCTTCTTCCGGTGCCCCGACTGGTGCACGCCGGATCGAGAGGAAATGGGGCGGCCTTGCGGCGGCCCCCTTTGCCGGCGAGCCCGAAGGCCATCTGGTGAGTTTCGATCCCCTTTGCCTTCTCTGTTATGGATCTGGCGTTGGGGTTCTTTTGGGAGGGGTCTTTTTCTATTTGATTTTCTTTTCTTTCTTCTTTTACCAAACAGATCTAGCTCCTAGTCTAGCTCTGATACCAATGTTGAGACCCCTTAGGATCATCTAGGTCTAGATAGGATTCGGTAGATGCCTTTAGGATTTCCCCTTGTGGTGTGAACAACAGAGAGAGAGAGAGACCGAGAGGAGAGAAGTGAGATCGGCGTGTTTACCTTGTCCTCCATGCGGGGTCGAGCTCGAGGAGCCGGCCATGGTGGTGTGGTGGTGGCCGGAGAGGTGGATGAGTGGAGTGAGTGGTGGTGGTAGAGAGTGGCGGCGGGGTGGTGCTTCCCGTCGCTTGCCGGCATTCCTTGATCGGTAGGCAGAGGTGGGGAGGCCACGACTGTCTTGGCGCGCATCCTTTAGTGGTCCCCACCTCCCTCTTATAGCCGGTGCGGCAGGGGCCCACAACCCTAACAGATTGTTGAACGCCCCCGATCAGGGCGGGGATCAAGGTTCCGGTGAGTCGTTGGACCCACACGGAGGAGATCAACCTAACACGGATACCTTTAATGCAATCTGAATGAAATAGTTTCATAATTAATGTACCCAACAACCCTCATCTAATATTTTACACCTTACACGTGTAAGCATCTATATATAACTCACCGACAAGTCCAATGCAACAGAAGAGAAGAAAAAAATGGGGAAGCTAGCATGAGAATACGAGGCATCGAGAAAGGAAAGCATGTTATGAAGTGAAAACACGAGCAAAATGGGGTGTGTTGCTCTGGCTCCATAGATATTTGTTGCTCTCGCTCCATAGATATCTCTACAGTTTGGTAATCTTCTGCTTCTGACTTGTCCGGCTTTCTACGGATCATAAGGACAAGGTGGTGACTAGTACAGAAGCAGGGGACGGGGTGTGCTCGGTGTCGGTTGGGACTTTGGAGACAACCGAGGGAGCCCGGTGCTGCACACGGCGCAGCTTTGTCAGGACGACACCACGGGAAGGCAACAATCTGAATTAATGAAATAATCAGAATTACGTTTCGTTCTTTTGGCACTGGCGAGCTGCTACTCGGGATAACTGGGCCGCTATAGTAACAGGCCCAGGCCCATTACCGGACATAGGATGCCCAACAATACCTCGGGGAGCCATAAGATTCCAGTCCATCCAGAAACCCTCGCTGCCGTCGGGAGGAGACACCGCGACGGCAAATCCTATGTATCGCCCATTAGCGACGCGAGATCCTTGCGTTGCCTGACGAATACGTTTCTGGGTCGGCCCATTTCGTTTGCAAAGTGAGAGGTTGTGTTCTTTTTTTTTCGCGAGAGGTTCCTTTCTCTTCTTTTCTGTCAGTTTTTTTCTTCTTCTCTGTTTCTTTTTCTACTGTTTTTTTCTGTTCGTTTCATTTTTTATTTTCAAAAAAATTCAGATTCTCAAAAGGAGTTTACGGATTTTGAAAAAAAAAATAGATTTCGAAAAAAATAGATTTCAAAATTTTCCAATTTAAAATTGTTCAGATTTGAAATTATTTAAATTTAAAATAAATCAAGGTTTTGAAAATTGTTCAGATTTAAAAAATCAAATTTTGAGAAATATTCGAATTCAAAAAATTCGGATTTTAAAATGGTTCGAAAACAGTTTTCGTTCATCGACATTTTCACATTAAAAATTGTTCGAAAATAGTTAACGTTCATCGATATTTTCGATTCACTTTTAAAATCATGTACAAATAGTTTCTATTCACATCACTTTTAAAATGTAAAAAAATTTCTTTCACCGAGATTTTCTATTCTAATTTAAAAATGCATAAATTTGGAAATTGTTCGGATTTGCAACATGTTCAAAATTTCAAATTTCTCAATTTAAAAATGTTCAAATTTTAAAAAAAAATCAGGTTTAAAAAATGTTCAAATTCAAAAAAATCACATTTCTTAGACTTTCACATTTAAATTTGTTCAGATTTAGAAAAAATTTCAGGTTTGAAAATATGTTCAGTAATCTTTTCTCTTTTTTGTCACCGACATTTTTTGTTCTCCGATATTTTCTGTTCACGTTTTAAATTGTTAAAAAATAGTTTCCGTTCATCGACATTTTTCGTTCACCTTAAAAATTATTCGAAAATAATTTTTGCTCACGGACATTTTTCATTCATTTTTAAAATTGTTCAAAAATAGTTTCTGTTCACCGACATTTTCTATTCACTTTAAAAATCGTTGAAAAATAGTTTATGTCCATCGACATTTTCTGTGCACATATAAAATTGTTCGAAAATTGTTTCTGTTCACCGATATTTTTTATTCACTTTTAAAAAGGTCAAAATAGTATCCGTTTATCCATATTTTTTGTTCAAATTAAAAAAAATTGAAAATTTTTCAGGTTTGAAAAAGTTCAAGATTAAAGTTGTTCTATTTTTTAAAATTTTAAAATTTTGTAAATTGTTCAGTTTTAAAAAATGTTGAAAATTTAATTTTTTAATTTAAAAATGTTCAAATTTTGAAACTGTTCATAGTTCAAAAATGTTCAGATTTTCAATGTGAGAATAAGTAGTAGTACTAATGGTAAACTTTTGATTAGGAGAGAAACTCATATTATAAGTAGACTGATTCCAACATAATAAGTTTTGGAAACTTAGTACAAAAGTTGTACTAACATAGTGTCGGAAACTTAGTACAATTTTTTTTGACACTTATTATGGATCGGAAGGAGTGGTAAAAACAGGATATGCAAAGTAGTCTGCACGTACGGGTAGAAACAGGAATGAAGAAAAGAGGAATGAAGCAGTCATGCACGTACGATCAGACCGGTACGATTTAAGTGGGCTGAGCCCACTTATCTTCGCTAGCAGGCGACACAGCTGCGTTCCAGATATATAGGATCTCCCCACCGCGACGGCCGGTGTCACAACGAGGAAGAGGAGGACGCACGCACACTTGATGACCATCCCCATCGCCGGCCAAGCGTGGGGGCTCGTCCAGACGCGCAGCGAAAGCGTTGGCCCTGCGTCCACTCTGGTAAGGGGTGGCATATGTGCTACTCCCTTTGTTTCGAATTATAAGATGTTAGAAATGCTATCGATGACCGGTACGACGACATCAGATGCATCTTAAGGGCCCATGAGGCCATGACATGTGCTGACCTGGTGGTCACGCTCGAGGCACCGAAAACACCTCCCTCGAGCCCAAACTTTGCAGCTCCAATGGCCGCCTTCGCAGCCACGGGCGAGCGCTTCACCAAGCCCCTCCCACGAATCGCAGGATCAGACTTGCGGGAGGCGAGAGCAGCTGCGGCCAGCGCGGCGGCGGTGGACAGCGAGGCCATGGAGGTCGTCGCCGTGAAGCTCCGGGAGCGGACGCGGGGTCAGTAGGCCGAGCCCCCTACATGGAAGGCGGAGGGACTGGAGGAGGGCGTCGCGGGGAGGTCGGATCCGATTGCAAAGCTCGGAGACGATGTCGGGGCAGGGAGATCAGGCCGGCGGCGCCCGCAGTTCAGCCCTTGCCGCCATGGTCGGGGGACGCGAGACGGAGAACAGTTCTTACCCTCCTGTTTTTTCATTAACAAATATGGCATTATTGGCTAACTGTTATTAGGAGGTAGCTTAAAAGCTAACCACATGGGCGTGCTGCCAAGTTCTCTGCAAACAATTGTTTCACGGGACGAACATGGCTCAAAGTGAAGAGGTAGGTCGAAAATTTAGTAGTACATGAGAACTTTATAGCTCTATGCATGATCATGCATGGTTAAGATCGATCCCAACCATGTCCATACAAAGGAAAGGTTGGGTTCAGCGGCTATAAAATGGCATATGCATCTTTACCACCACTTTTGCTTCGGTGACCTCCCCCTGGGTAAAAGTTTATCACATGAATGGTTGAGATTGCTCCGTACCCTTTTATAAATATGGACGGCTAAGAAAATTAATAGAAACACGGATCTATATAAACTGTACATTATGTATATATGTATTCGTACGCTAGCGAGTAAGCTACTACGCATGAGACACGCCCAAGACTCCACGTGGCACCCAACGATTGAAAGGGGTCACCGGCGGCACGCTGCCACTGGCGACTCGGCAGCGCAGCATCCTCTATGGCGGGATAAGCAGGTAGTGCATGCTGGCATCAGCAGGGAGTCGCAGTACACCTCCATGGCGTGGCGCGCTTCAATAGCGAGCATCCTGGCATTCCAGACCTTCTGCACGTCACGTATGTCATGTCGGGGGATGCTGGGGAGCGGTTCGGCCATGTCGCCGGTGCCGCCGCGCTGCGCGAGCTCCTTGGCGCTAGCTAGTTACTAGATTATTGGTCGGCGCCATAGCTAGCTAGCTAACTTGCTCGGTGAGACACACGATGACCACTCATCGCGTAGCTAGCAACTTCACATGTAGCAACAATATAGGAGTAGCTAGCTAACTTGCTCAGCGATGGCAACTCTGCAGCAGCAGTTGATCCGACGAGGCGACGCGACGACATTAAGGACGCGCCGAGAATTCTAGGTGGCCGAACTTTTTGTGGAATTGGATCATGTCGTGTTCGTGGATTGGAAGGAAATAGGTCAATCTTGCTAGTTTCTGTATCATGTTAATCTGGTAACTAAGCTTATCCCGCAGGCGCCGCCCATTATTGATCGCCGGAGCGACCATGGCGACGACGCGCGGAGGCGGCGCACAGCACCGACGGCGAACAGGAGGTAGATGACGCAATAAACGAATTAAAAAGGGGAAATCGGAAGAGAAGCTCACCAGTGAGCGATTGGACAAGGTCTCGGTGGCGAGGAAGTAACGACGGCGAGTCAAGCTTGCTCAACGGCGGCGGCCGGGGTTCGAGATGTCGATTGTGTTCCCTTGATTTAAACCATCTCAGCAAACTCCGCTTGCACCAGGATGACGAGCACGACGAGCCGGAGCTGGTAGACAAGGCAGCGGTTTCAACGGCGGTGGGCAGATGGCCCGTCGGCGTCGAAGTTGCCGCTGCCCACATGGTGACGCATCCGGCATTCCGGCGAGCGCAGCGCGAGCAAGCGCAACGAGCAGCACGCACGGGGACGTGGTCGGCGAGCATGGCACGGGGACGTGGCTGGCGAGCGTGCGGTGGCGAGCAGTTGGGCCCTCGCGGTGGCGGCGACGAGCAGCACGCGCAGGGACGTAGCGGCGGCTAGCGCGGCCGTGCTCGACCTTAGGTATATACAATATATACGCATGGCATACCTAATTACAATATTAAAATATTCATTTAATGTGAAAAGTCAATCGTGCCCTTTTAAACTTTTGAGGGAGGGGGAGGCCACTGAAGCAAACCTCCTTTACCACAGAGCCAAAACAAATGCAAGGTGTTAAAAAGAGAGGATATTGGCATCGGATGCATGTATAGCATAGTATTAGTACGTACCTTGTGCTATTCGATCATTTTATCTCTGAGATTTTGTTCTTGAATTCAGTTTATATGATCGATGATAGTTCGGAATGGTAGGTCTCAGGATGGCAAATTTCTACACGATCTTTCTTCATTGATCCATTATCCGTACTAACTGCCAATGACGGTGACAGAGATTGAGCAAGATAGACGCCCTTGGCAAGCACGATTAGTGCATGACTTACTTGTTCCGCTGGTCTCGAACCTTAGCAACTGAGGTCCTTACAAAGACTAGTAAAACAGAAGTTCCTAGTAAGGAAAATTTAGACATGACGAGTTCATACAAGTGACTAAGTGTACACTATACTTGTTAGAACTAGTGCAAATGTAACGCACAAAGGGATTGTTTAGGGCCGTTTAGGCCCTGTTCGGAACATAGGAATGGAAAACCCAGGAACTGGAAAGGATGTAGGAATAGGAAAGTATGTCTTATGTAAAACTATAGGATCTTGATCCAGAGGAAAAGTGAATGTACCGGCGTTTGGGAGAGCAACGAAAAACAAAGGAGTCATCATGGCTGGAGCAATGATTGATCATGGTTTTAGCATTATTTTATTTGGCTATGGAGCACCTTTACTGATCATTCCATGACGCCATGCACATAAACGAGTTTTTTTACTTGGGAAACATCACGTCCAAAGCTTCTTGCCTCGGGCATCCGCGAAAACTACGGCTCCGGGCAGATGTGACAATTCCTCTGGAATCTTGTCAAAAACGTAGGAAACGTTCCCTTTTTCCTAAGGAATGGTTGAGCCAGTTTTCTTCATTCTGAACAGCTCCTAAGGAAAAAATTCCACCGGAAATAAAACCTCCAAATTTCCTTTGCATTTCCTTTGTTCCGAACAGGGCCTTAAGGACTATGATAGTTTCAAATGTTGGTAGATGAAAAAGCTTATGAATTAGTTTAATTAATTGAGTATGTATGGAAAATCTGATACTTCAACAAACATGGATCTTTTTTAGACAATTATGGGGCGCGATATACGCGTCTCTAGCAAATTGTCAGGTTTCCTTGTGTTACATCGTGTGCTAGCTAGGATTAGGAAGAAATTCATTATCCATCAACCTGGTTAGGGGGCTGTGAGCATCTTAGCTATGCAGAGTTCGGGTGTTATGCTTAAAACTTTTTAAATAATAAAATTTCCTTTACCGAGAAAAAATCAACCTGGTTAGCCAATCGTACGTGTTTGCGTCCGCCGCTATCCATTGACCTGCTTAAAGCTTGTGCTTGTCACCACGGGAAACGCACGATACGCCGCCGTCGGCGTATAGATACGCCGACGGCTACCGTCGGCGTCTACCCATCGGCGTTTTCGTCTGTCGGCGTACTATTTCTGTCATCGGCGTATCCGACGGCCGTCGGCGTACGTGGTGTCACATACTTAATCTTTAATTACACACTTAATTATATGTCAAATTACTTAGCATGGTCAAACTTCCCGTTCGGTCACCCATCCTCAGATTGCTCCAAGCACGCTTAACTTTTAAATTCATTCCAAACTAGCTTCCAAATGAGAAATTAGAACTTACTCATATTAGTATCCTATCAATCATATTAACCCCTCGGTTATGATGTTACACTTTTCGTTGTTTAAATTTTAAAAAATTGTTTTAGTAAAGTAACAATGATTATGTAATAGTATATTTCAAATAAATAACAATAAAATGAATTTTACTTTATTATTTTCCTTTTTACATTTAATATGGAATAATTCATATCTTTAAATCCGTAAATCGAAATTTGATAAATTAAATACCTAGATCGATTAGAAAAATGAGAGGAATTCAAATATTTTATCCATATCATCTTTTGCATCATAAAAACCTTGATAGTTATAGGAAATTGACAAAATACTCAAAAAATGAAATCAATTTTTAATTTTTTGTGTCAAAACAAAAAAAAATTATTAGGGTTTACTGTCTCGGTTTCGGGCTAGGGTTAGACATAACTAATTCAAAAAAAAAATCAAAAAAATGGAAAACCTTCACATGGCATCCTTTTATGTGACCTACCACCTGGAAAAAATTATAAACATCAGTTATGGAGGATTTTATAAAAAAATCTTAACAGAAATGAGCTACGAGGTATAAAGATGTATGGTTTTCGACTGAAATGAGCTAGGGTATAATATTTAACATAGCAAAAAATGTCGAAATGAGCCAATATTTGACATACTGGTGTATCTTGTTTGTAGAATAGTATTGACTAGGGTTTAGGGTTATCGTTGAATAAAAAACCCATTTTTCATTTTTTTTTAGTGTCAAAACAGGCTTTTTTTGTGAAGCAGCTACAAAAACGGCTCACCGAAAGAGTAACATCCTAATAGATAGAAAATAGTATACCATATTATAAGTGCATTTAACCTTGGGTTTGGATATAAAAACATACTTGGGTATTTCAAACATTTCAGATAAGTTCCTGCCGATTTCGCTGTAAGTGGGTCTGATTTGAACTACGAGTGCCGCATAGTTTGGTCATGATTTTTTTTAAATCACTTTTAGATCCAAAATGTATATGTCGTGGATATGGGACACGGGTACCCGCAAGAAGGATTAACGTGGTCCATCAGGGGTGGCCCAGCAGGCCGACTCCACAGTCAGATTAGGACAAGGACTCACCTTTGCCGACTCGTATTAGATTAGCCGTGTACTAAAAGGACTCAACTTGTAACCCGACCCTCCACCTTTATAAGGAGGAGCCGGGAGCACCAAGAGGGACAGGCAAGACAGACGGGACAGATCCTGATAGATTAGACATGTCCAACAGAGGAGTCGTCCCACAATTCGGCGACTTCCACCATGAGGAATACAACCTAGCCACAAACTGCACGTAGGGATATTACCGGACGATGTTTCCCGGGTCCCGAAGCTGTATAAATCTTGTCTCCCGTGTCGTTCGTCTACTAACACACATCGACGATGCCCGCGCGTACGTAGTCCCGTATCTTCACCGTTGATCTAAACCATCGACATTGGCGCCCATCGTGGGGCTAAGTGCGTGTGGATTCACAACTCGATGGGTCCAAATCTTCATCAACGACGACGGCGAGTTCATCACCACATCGGTCAAGCGGCTCGGACGCGTCAAGATCTTCATCAACACAACACGAAGCTCGACATCAACATGGCTCTGCTCAAGCTTCAAGGAAAGATGTCCGTGAAATCGGCTGGAGTTTTCGCCGACCTGCTGCGCAGCAATCAGCCACGGTATCATGGAAACGAATACTGACTCGGAAATTCCATATTGATTCATCTAACCCCGAGACCGGCCGGACTGCCAGCGCCACGTTCCGATCGGAACACAAGTTGGAAAAGAAAAGGTCATCATGTTTCCAATAAAAAAAGGGGGAGTAAGGAGGTCACGTGGTGCAGCTCAAGCGTTCCAAAAACAGATTAAAAAGGAAAGAAGAAAACAAAAATAGGCATACCGAGTCCTACTAGCACTCACGTGGATCAGTCAAGCCAGGTCACAGCACGTACGCGAGCGAGCACGCAGAGCAAGTCGGCAACGGTCAGGAGGACTTGGACACAACCTCGTTGCTGTCAATCATGACGGTCCGCCTGCTCACAAGCGTCGTCAACTATAGAAAATAAACAGCTAAGTCGCCTTTTTATTTAAATTTTAAATTTTTATTTTTTAGTCAATTAAATAAATCCGCCACCTCTGAGTCAATCTCGGGGGCTATTAATTCTTCTGAGTCATGGTTGCCAAAGAGGACGAGTCAATGCACAGTCCGAACATAGGTATCCTGGCCCAGGAGATGCACGTTCGTTTCTTTACTAAGTCAGATGCGAAACGCAATAGACCAAGTAGTGCGTATGAACAAAGCCAGATCGACTCTGAAGCACAGAGGCGTTTGTCGACAGAGCAAATCATATTTGCATGAAAAAAGTCTCCGCGAAAGCCTACTTAGTCGAGTCGGACGATTAATCACTTGAACACAAATAAAGAAAATCATTATGATATCTATTTAATTCTTTTCATACATCATGAATAGTGTAATGCATACACAAGTTTTATTTCAGGTACCTCAAAAGGAGTCCCTAGTTGCTGCAGGCAAACAACCCGACACTCGGGGGCTACACCGTTCAAAAGCTCAAGAAAATGAGTTATACATCAAGGTGTCCCGAGTCGTTGCAGGCAAACGACCCAGCACTCGGGGGCTACATCATTTGAAATTATGAGTTATCAGTACAAGCTCCAAGCTGTCACAAGTTAACAACTCGCTGCTTGGGGGCTACACATATACCAGTGTAAACAAGCTCGAGAGAAGAGAAGCAGCTCGTCGAAAGAACCCGAAAAAAATTCTGACTCGCATCAAAACAAGCCGGCAGGAGAAGTCGGCAACATCTACACACAACTTGTCAAAAGGACTCGGAGAAAATTCCGACTCGCTTCAAAACGAGCCGGCGGTAGAACCCGACAACACCTACGCCAACAACCCGGGAATGTCTACATCGACGACTCGGCAATATCTACGCCAACAACTCGGCAACATCTACATCGACGACTCGGCAATATCTACGCCAACAACTCGGCAACATCTACATCAATGACTCGGCAAATCATAGCGCAACCATGAGCGCATCGCCACGTGCGGCGCCCTTCCCTTGCGCTTCTCCATGAACCGTTGCAGCGACGCCTTCCTCGCCATGGGCAGATCGCGACTCGCCGCGTCTCCGCTTTATTGTGGCGGCAACAGCATGGAGCAGCTTGGTTGCCCTGTCGGCCAGGACCTCCCCTATAGCACCGTCACTCGCCCGCCGTAGATCTGAGTCATCGTGTGCTCATCTTGCGCAAATACTCCAAGCTCCCGGCATGAGGGGGAGAGCCCCCATGGCCGACGGCCACGCCTTCACCGCCTTGATGTCGGCTAAGAATGCAGCACGCTTTCACGAACCAATGGCCCTTGGTGCTCCATGTGCTACCATTCTCGCCCTCAAAAAGAAATTGATGATTTCAGAGATGGTTGATCAGTTTTGATTTACAGGAAGAATCCTACAGCGTGTCCAGTAGAGCAAGTGTTTTTTTTTTGGTTGACTGGCATGAAGAACAAGTGATTACTGAGGGGGATTCGATATGGTTCAAAAATAGAGACATTAGTTACGATAAGCTAATATTTGTTAGCCGTTTGTAAGATGAGGTTTGCTAGCAAATGGATAAGGCTACATGCAACATCCTCACTGATCATCCTCGTATCCCATTGCCTCCGGTTGGAGAGGAACTGTAGGGTGTTCAACAGACATGCAACCATGCCGTGGGTTGCAACGGAGAAAGTTTCAGAGGAGTTTGAGCTTTTGAAGAGAGCCAAGCTGCATGGAGTGGAGATGTGCGAGATAGAGTGATACCCTATAAATGTGTGTGGGTTGGGGAAGGGTCGCATGTGACCTGGTTCTCCATTTCTTGTAATCAACATTCTCTATCTTAATATAGAAGACACGCAATTCTTTTGCGTGTTCTTGAGGAGAATTTGGATATCAATACGCGAAAATTTGTCCTTGCAGATTTCCTCTACCTATTTGCAGCTAGTACTATCCTCACATAAAGGGCATTACGTTTTTGAATATCTCAATTCTATGATATTTATGATCACTGTTGTACGTGTAATTGGACATATCTTCGCATTCTCATGGTTTACTCTAATCTTGTGCTTGCTCATGGACATCCCACAAGCACAAAGGTAATCGGTTTTCATACCCAGAATGTCCGAAATTTCCCTCGATTATTGGTCAACTTGACAATAACCTACCAACACAAGAGAAATGAGACGATTAATTCTAAGAAAATGGGAGAAAATAGGTGTCAAGAAGTAAAGTACAGATAAGTATTCATCACATAGAGGCATAAATACTACGGGCATAAGTATTTAGTCCAAATGGAGCTTTATTTTATTTTTTGAAGTTTAAAAGTACGAAAACATATCAGTTTCAAGTTTACAAAAACTATTGGTCCAAATCAATCACATAAAGAATGAAACCAGAAAATTAATCATCAGCAAGACCACATACACAAGGATACATTTCTTTCATCACAAACTATAGATGTTGATCCATCAGTCAATCTTCTGATTTTGCATCAGGAAACTTGGATCCTCAACACGCTGAAAATACTCCAGAAGAAACTTCTAATACATGGTTCAAAACACCCTTCTCTACATTCGTACATCAAATGTGTAACTTAAGAGCGATCACTATGTATTCCTTACCTCAAATTCCTGAAGTCAACAAGGCACATCGCGACAACACGGCTCACTTCGGAGAGCTCCGCGTGAAGTTGGCATCCTTCGAGATCTTCCTTTCTGGTGCTCCAATCTTGTTGATACTTTAGTGACAAGTGGAGGAGATTCACATCTACCATTTCATTGTAGGAATCTGATTCCCCTTTACTATCCACTATAGATTTTCCTACTCTTGGGGTGTTTGGAACACCCTTTATGGAAGATGTTGTCGTGGAGCTTCACCTTTGTGGCATTCTTGGGAGCCTCAAATTAAGTTGTGGAGTTTTCTCAAAGTTGTTTGTGAAGGTTTTGTTGTCGCCTCCATGGGCACCACTAGTGGATCGAAACATTTCGCATTGTGTGAACTCTCAAGGACAATATGGTGAGCCATTGTGGATATTAGTGGGTACTATGTCGACGTCACCAGACTGCTCCAACGGAGATTAACAACCTAAAGGTGTGACTTTGGGATACATCCTCGACCTTATTGTGTGGTTATTTATCAACTCCTTTACTTCTTTGTATCTAGCTTATTAACTAAAGACATAATTAAGTGGACTTCTCACTGAGTTTTATACGATTATGACAAGTCAAAAGCAAGCATAACATGCACATGTCATATGTCCTAGTGGAGGCACCCATTATCTATAAATACCTTTCATGCAATATGAATGAACATGTTCCATAATAAATGAACACAAAGCCCTCGTGTGGCTTTTTACACCTCGCACGAAGCTATATATATATATATATAGGTCTGCTATTCTGGAACTAGTTATAGAATAGCTATTCTGGAACCACTTCTGAACTTCCCTCGTAATGTTGATGAACTTCAATTAATGTTAATGTGAACTTCCTGACGGAACAGATTGATTCTCCATCTTCACGGGAAAATTTTCTAGTGCGATTTTTGATCCGCTTATCGGAATGACGCATGTGATATACCGTTGGATAGCTATGGAAATTACGAAACTTTTTCATTTTCACGGGTTTTCGAAATTAGTTATGGTTTTTAAACAATTTCAAATATACTAACACTATTTTCGCGTCCATACCGTATTTTGGTCGCCATTTTCAAACCATTTATCGGATTGATGCAAATGATACGCCGTTGGAAAGCTATGAAAAATCCGCAACTTTGTTATCTCACGCACTTTTCGAAATTCCTTACGGTTTAAGAGCAGTTTTAAATATACTTAATTCTTTTATTTTAGAATCTCGTTTTTTCTGAACTTCCCACTTCACAACACTGAACTTCATTTAATGCTAATGTGAACTTCCTGACGGAACAGACTGATTCTCCACCTTCACGGAAAAATTTTCTAGTGCGATTTTTGATCCGCTTATCGGAATGACGCATGTGATATACCGTTGGATAGCTATGGAAATTACGAAACTTTTTCATTTTCACGGGTTTTTGAAATTAGTTACGGTTTTTAAAGAATTTCAAATATACTAACACTATTTTCGCGTCCGTACCGTATTTTGGTCGTCATTTTCAAACCGTTTATCGGATTGATGCAAATGATACGCCGTTGGAAAGCTAAGAAAAAGCCGCAACTTTGTTATCTCACGCACTTTTTCGAAATTCCTTACGGTTTAAGAGCAGTTTTAAATATACATAATTCTGTTGTTTTAGAATTCTCGTTTTTTCTAAACTTCACACTTCGCATCTGTGAACTTCTTCCTAACACACATGTGAACTTCTTCACGGAGCACCAGATGCACGTTCTCCATCATTTTTTTGACTTGTCTGATTTTTTTTGATTTTTCGTACTCGGACCATTTCTGAACTTCCGTCGTCACGAAAGTGAACTTTTATGGGAGACGTAAGTGAACTTCCTCACGGAGCTCAGACGCACATACTATGACCATTCTAGTTATATACATTGAACTTCAAAATTTTCTTAGTGGACTTTTAACTGAAACAATACATGTACTGCACCGTTCATAGCTGCAGTTTCGAGTGGAACCAAACTGCAGTTCAGATAAGCCATTGCTCCATAGTCCATAGCAAGCTGGATGAGAATGCACTCGATGGTGTGAATTTCCAACACATTCAAAGAGAACTTCATGACAATAAATTAATCTTGCTCAGAACTTCACACGGACAGCAAACTAAACTTCAGAAAAGGAAAAGACTGAACTTCAGAAGAACACCAACCGGAAAAAAATCCGTACGAAAGTCGAGCTCAGCCAGAACAGAAGGAGGCTTCAACAGCTAATGAACTACAACTATGCTCGATTAATCGAATGAGCAAAGAAAACTGTGACTATGCTTGCAGGAGTTGATGCCCGGAGTGTCGCAGCAGTTCACGCTGGCCTGCGGAGCACACGACGACCGTGCTCGCACCAGTTCACGCCAACAGGGGAGTGAAACGAGCTGTGAACTCCGAGGGCCGCCGCATTTGACTGCCAATCGCTGCGGCGCTGATCTACCAAAGAACTGAAACATTGCTCAAGAGATTCTCGCAACGAACTCCAGTGGCGGCACTAATGGACTCCAGCGGCGGCGACCAGTGGACTCCCACCCAATAAGGGGCGGGGAGAAGATGTAGGAGCGGCCGGACTGGTGGGACGGAGTGGAGGGGCGCGGCCGGCCGACCGGGATGCAGCGGAACTTCAGGAATACGCCGGATTCCAGCCCATGCCTAGAGGAAAGTGGCCGCACGTCGGGTATCCAGACGACGGGGAGGCCGTCGAAGGAAGAGCACACTAGAGAGCCGTCCAACGGCGGTGCCGCGCACAGGAAGGGGAGAGCCCTGGTGGAGCTCAGGGTCGACGACCTAGTCGCCCCTGGCCGGAGGATCTGCCGGCGCGCGGACTGCACGGGGAGGAGCTCCGCTGCTGGTGTAGACCACCGGAGAGGTGGAGTCCCTCCCGGGCGGCGGACGACCGGAGGATTGCGGTGGAGGTGAGAGCCCTCCCGGCGGGCGCGCTGCGGTGGTGGGGGGCCTCCCGGGGCGGCGCGCGGTGGAGATTGGAGGCCCTCCCGTGGCGGCGCGCGGTGGAGACGGGGGGCTCCCAGGGCGGCGCGAGGTGGAGGCTTGGGGCCCTCCCGAGCGCGGCGCGCGGCGGGGACGGGGAGCTCCCGGTGTGGCCTTGGAGGCCGGCGGCGGGTCGTCGGAGGCGGCGTGGGGTTGTTGGATGGGGATGGTGCGAGACGGTTCGGTGGTGGGTGGGGATCGGGTGCGGGACAGGGGTGGGGGTGGTTTTTTTTGTCGGCCCGATACGGTGGGTTGGGTTGGATCGCGATAAGAAGGTGATTAGGATGGGTGGGTTCTAGAATAGCTATTCTAGAACCTCTTAAGGGGGGTTGCAGAATAGTCCTGCTCTATATATATATATATATATATAGGGTAAATTAACTGGTGCTCCCTGGTGTATGGGCACCATGGTAGAATACTGTAAGTTTTGGGTATCTACAAAACACGTACACGTCGGGTATGCAAACATTGAGTATGTAGGAGGTGTACACACCCTTGGGTATATGTACATTGAGTATCTACATGGTACGTATACCTTGGGTATATATATCATGGGTATGCGTACAGATCATATATATATATATATGTACCGTAAGTATGCGTACACATTAGGTATATATACCCTGTTTTTTTTCATACCCAATGTTATATGTACCTCCTACATACCCTAGGTATATATACCCATGGTACACGTGATGTCTACATACCCCAATTATACCGTATTCCGTCCTGATGCCCGGGCACCATGGTGCCCCATCTGAGCTTCCTATATATATATATATATATATATATATAGGGACGCGCTATTTGACTCCCAGGGAGTAGAATAGTTATTCTACACCCACCCTCTATCTTTACAACCGCATATGATTTTTACGTGACGTAAATTTTGTCTTATGTATTAAGTTAAGGAGAACGTAAGAAAAAATATAAATGGCAAAAAAATAATATTTACGTGACGTTACAAAAATACGACAAAAATACACGTATTTATGTTGTTTTTATGACTTTTACGTCATTCTAACTCATTTTTTATGTTAATTTTTTTATTATGGGTCAACATGACGTAAATATTTACATATGTAACATAATTTATTGATGAGACAACGTAAAAAAATAATGGGTGCAAAATAAGTTATTCTACACCCTGGGTGTCGAATAGGGTTTCTATATATATATATATATATATATATAACCCACGGACATGCTTGGTATGTTCTCCCCATACTTTAGAATTTCACCACCTCTCATTTGTACTAAGTGCAAGCAAATACAGTGCAACATAAAAGAAACACAATGGGGAAGTTAGCTTGAGAATAGGAGACATCAAGAAAGGAAAGCTTGTTATGAAGTTAAAAGAAGTAAAATGTGTAGTGTTACTCTGTCTTGACAGATTTTCCTAATGTCCACTAATCTTCCTGTAACTTGCTAGTGAAAGAAATTGTGTACTAACTCATATAGATTTGCTCCTGGTCCAAAAGATGAAGCGGTGGCTTCTAAAGTTTCAATACCCCTGGACTCGAGAGGCCACTACAAGAGTCGCGAGGACAGCATTGTTTGGGGTATCAGGAATCGAGCGTCTAAAGAGCCTGTGCAACCGTATTCAATACCTTGTAGAGAAGCTGATTTGGATGTTACATTAAAATTACGTGTTCACCTAAGAAAGGTAAAATGATGTTACACCATCAAACATCAATATGCAAAACATTTAAAACTTTGTCGCGGAAGCATCAGTCCTGTTATTGTCTCTCAGCTCCAACCAGAATGATCGTTTTAGCNAAATGCTAAGACGGCTTGGGTGAGTTCCATCGGGGATGGTGTTTTGCCTCACTCTAGCCCTAGGTGCGAGTCTTGTCTCTAGAACCAAGATGAGCGTGCTTCCGGAGGTGGGGGCATATGGAACCCCCTTTGACCGAATAATTTGTGGGGCTTGTCAAGGGTCCTCTAGTTGCTATTTCCATTTGCGCGTGAGTTGTGTGGGTGGAAAAGAAAACGAGGATGATGGTGTGTAGGATGTGACGGTGGGGCAGGGCGCTGGGAGCGCTAACCTGTCCTTCCGCCACTGATGGTCCTTGAGTAAGCCTCATGCACTGTAAAGGTCTAACCGCGCCCGCTCGCCGGTCTTCCCCGGAAGAGGGCCAACTAGGTGAGCCGGACGGTACCAATGGATAAGGAGCTGGGGTTCCTGCGGAAACCTGGCGACTTCAAATAGTACACCCCTGCAGGGTTAATCTTTTCGAAAAGCCGTGTCCGCGGTTATGGACGACTTGGGAACGGATATCGAGACCATAGATAACTTTTAACCTAATTGATATGCAGCAGCTAAAGGTTGCATAATCAACTTGAGATAAAGGTTCATTTCCTCGAGGGGAGTCGAGGGAGTGCCTTTGTGTGAGATGAGTGGTGATGGTTGCAAGTAGGTTCGCGAGAACCGAAGATGAAATGTTACTCTCTTACCCCTTTATAAAAATTCTGAGTAGACGAATGCCTTGTGTCTTTATATTCGGTTTATTAAAATTAGCTTTATGCAAAAGAATACATAAACAGCTTTAGAGCCTCCGTCAGTCATTGGGCCTATATCGCCCTACTAAACTTGCGAGTACATCGTACTCAGTCTCTCTTTGCTGCCTCTATGATTTTGTATTTCAGAGGAGGACGACACCGAGCTAGGTGGTTTCTTCGTTGACGTCGACTACTAGTTTGGGGTTCCAGGTGGCCAGCTTGGGACCGTGGAACAAGCTGGCTGGGATGATGTTTATTGTATGGCCTCTTAGGCCAAATATTTGCTTCTTGTTGTTAGACAACACTACCGCTTCCGCTTGTGAATTGTTGGATCTGTGATCCTTTGCTTGTAATATTTGTATTCTTCTCGTTATATGAGTTGCTATACTTTTGTGTCGTAGAGTCATGCTTTGTGCCAGTTCTGTTCCACAAGTCTCGATCTTTGTTTTATACCTTGATGGTTGTGCCAACTACATAGCCTCTCTGTATAATTCTGGGGTCGGGCGCTACAAGTTGGTATCAGAGCCGGACTGCCTGTAGGAAACCCTTTCTTTTGGTCGATGTCGAGTCTAGTTCATGAAAATTATTTTTAACCTAAAAATGAGTTGTGAAAACCTTCTTAGGATTCTTTTTACTCCTCATCCAATTCACTCTGATCTCGGTGTCATCTTACCTCTATTTGATTTTTAACGGTTCTTCTGATTATCAGCAATTCTAAATCTTTAGGATCTCGGGGTTTGGTTCCTACCTTTAGTTACTAGTTATCCTTACTCCTCTGCCAAATCTAAAACATGAAGAAGGAAGTATGATGGTTCGTCAAGAAGTTCCTTGCTTTAGCCCAAGATCTTGACCGAAGGTCCCGGATTGTGCTAGGGCTCAGGTGTAATGATTCCTGAGGGTTGTCACCCTCGTGAGCATTATGCTATTGTGAGTCCCGGTGCATGAAGCTGATCTTTAACCCAAGGTCTGTTCCGTTGAATCCTGGTGCTAATGGTTGAACCCTACATCAGGTTGGCAAAAATTGAAGTTGGTCTTCAAACTCGAGGTTGCAGCCGTAATTGGTTTCCTCGATAATGCTCTTCTTCGTTACTAGCTGTAGCTAGATCGCTGTTAGGGAATCGTCTGAATCATGACGGGATTGCTCTTAGCGAGCCTTTCCATCAATAATTGTGTTTCCTCCGGTAACGACCGTTCCTGAAACCCTTTCGGCACTAGTTGTCGGAAGAGTGCTAACAAGGGCTTCGTCTTTATCTTGAGATTGTTACTAGCCCGTTTCTTACTCCAAATCTGTTATCAGTCCTCTATCTGCATGTGGATAATCAAGTGTATCGTGCATTGGGGTGTTCTGATGCATGCTATTCTTGTGGGTCGTCAAGGCATTCCATTTTGGGATGTCAGGAGAAACAAACTCCGGTACCTTGTCCATTTCTCGGCCAGGTCAAAGTTTTGTAATTCGCGGAGTAAGAGCTGGTCTAGCTTTTGTTCCGTTCCACCTTGGAGTGTCACACTCTTCTATATCGAGAGGTCGTGCTTAGTCTCATGACGTACTTGATGGAGTGATGCTTGGAGTCTATCAAGAGCATGACCTAAGCCTACGGGTAAACCCGACAAGTCCGGTGTTGTGGTTCACGCACCTTACCGGAAGGTCTTTTGACCAATTCTCCTAACTCTTCCCAAATCAACCGCTATCTTTGAGAATCATGTGTAAATGGTTCTAGAAGTTTTCCCCTAAGGTCGTTTCTCTGTCTTCAAGTACGATTTTCGCTCGAGGATTGATTGAAGGCTATTTCTGAAGCCGGAGCGTGAGATCTAGAACCTCAAGGAGAACATCACCACTGAGTTGCTAAATATATATCGGTCGACCCTTCTGCTTCCTCTATCTCGTGGCAATATCTCGGTATGAGGTTTTACCTCTCTATCAAATCGTGGAGTCCAGAAGATGCCTTTTTCCTCCCGGTGCCAAATCTCTACGGTCTATCCAACGGGTGGTTTGAAGTGATGTCTTGGTGATCGGTTGTCCTATCCTTGGCTCGACCTTTATTTGGTCAAGTCGCTCTTGTTTCCTTAATGGCTTATGGTTTTGGGCAAGGTTCCTCTTGTCCGTCACCGTAAGCTATCTTCCGTTCTTTCCGCCCCTTTGACGTGTCAAGCTTCCTAGCTCCAAGTTATGCGTCAAGGAAGATCTTCGTGGGATCGAGTAGATTGTTGAAGTAAGAGTTGTCATGTTTCCTTCATCCCTACTTCTACTCTAGAATCTCGGGACGAGATTCCTGTAAGGGGGGTAGAATTGTAACAGCCCCAATTTGGTACCCTAAAATACGGGCCAAATTTTCGCTTTTTGTGTTGCATTGCATCATGGCATACATATTTAAAATTGCTAATATGGAAATAAAACAACACCTATAAATGATAACAAAGGAAGCCAAACCCTTCCTCACAATTTCCAAACTAAATGCATTTGCCAAAATGGCCAAACCAAATGCAAAGCTCAAGTTGGCCAAATACTTTATTCTTGAACTTCCAAATTGTTAGGAAGTTCTCAATTTGCTTCTTATCCCCAATTCTCAATTCCCAAGTTTTGTCAAATGAGAAATGAATATGAGGACTTAAATTGGCCTAATTCAATTTCTAATTTTGGAACCAAGTTGAATTTTCCAAAAATTTAGAATAAAAGTATGGGGTGATTCATTATTATAATATGAGCCTCCCTAAATATTTTCACACTTTATTGAAATGGCTAATTGCTCCAAATAAATCTATTTTGAAATTTATCAAAATGCCCTATTTAAACTCCAAGACCAAATGTGGTGCAAAACATTTATTTTGCAAAACCAAAATTTGTGGAGCATCTAAAGGTCATTTGGAGCCTATATGAATTTTTCCAAATTTTATAAAAAGGTCCTGGTGCCTTATTTAAATGGTTAAAACCTTCTGTTGGACTTGTTTGCAATTTATTTAAAAGTTCTAGGGATATTTTCGTGAATCTTGCTTTCTCCTCTCTCCTCCACAGGGCCGACCATGGCCACTAGCGCCATGCCGTGGCCATGCCGCCGATGCTGGCTCCCCCGCGCTCCACCTGCTCCCCCCTGGTGGACCAAGACCCGCGTGGACGACGCCCCCTCCCTCACCTGCTCCCTTCCCCCTGCTCACCCCGTTCTTGCTCTCTCTCTCCCGCGGCCGCGCTCTTCCTTGCCGCCATGATGCCGCGCTCGCATCCGTCGCCTGGAGCCATCCCGGGCAAATCGACGACCGTAGCGAGCTCCGCCGTGAACTTCTCCCCCTCCCCGCCGGCCGAATCGGGCCGAGATCGCCGGAGCCGACGCCTGCGTCCTCGACACCATCCGCCCCCGGCCGCCACTCACCGGCTCGATTCCCGCCGATTCCGGCCGCCCTCGCCGTCGCCGACCACCGAATCGAGCCCACGGGTGAGCACCGCTCCCCTCTTTCCCTCTCCCGTGCTTTCTCCCTCCCTCTCGCCGCCGTTTAGCCGGAGGCACCGCCGGCGGCCGTCGGCGTCGTCAGCACACACGCACCCACGCACCCACGCACGCCCGGCCGTTGCCCGGCCTGACCGGCCACGAGGCCGGGGCCTCTCGGGTACCTGCCCGGCCATATGGGCCGGCCCGGTGGCCGGGGCCTCTCGGGCTGGGGCCCGGTCATAATGGCCGGCCTGCACCCGGCCTGGCCGGCCTCCCTGGTTTTTGCTTTTTCTTTTTTTGGAGCTAAACAAAATCAAATAATTAGTAACTATTTAAATATTGCTCCAAAAATAGCAAATAAAATATCAAAATGTTCAGAAAAACAAACTCTATCTGTTGGAACACTTGTAATGATCTTTTGAGTTTATATTTTTGCTTTTGATCTAAAAATTCCTAAAATGGCATAATTAATACCAAATTGGAAAAAAAACATAACTTATTAAATAATTGTCCAAAAATTACAAATAAAATACCAATGTGATCAACATGTCAAATGCTATCAAACCATGCACTTATCACATCATGATCACAAGGATTTATTTGATGTTGTTCTTAATTTGATCAAAGGAATTAACTTCACTTAGTTATTTAATTTGTTATTTATTCATCGGTACTCCAAAAATTACAAATAAAGTACCAAAATGATCGGAATGACAAACCCTATCCATTCATGTCATGTTCATGCATAATTGAGCCACTTCTCTAATAATTTGTTAATCTATTAAGAATGTGGTCACTAAGATAAATATGGGGTTGCTTCCAAATAATTGCACTAATTATTTGGAACTCCATTTAAATTGATAGATCAATTAAATGTTGATACCCTTGCATCAATTTGACATGCCATCATGTGACTGAGCATTGCACATTGTGTTCTTGTGATTTATTGTGTTCTTTGTATTTCTCTTTTGGGTATCGATAGATTTCGGAGTCGAGGTTACCGATAACTACCCCGACGAGCCGTACTACACGCCCCGGCAGCAAGGCAAGAGATAACCTAACCTTCTTGGCATCTAGCATCCTATGATTTTATTAAATTATTTTATCCACCATAATATTGCATGCGGTTCAATGTCTCTTTTGGTAATTATTAGAGTATCCTATGAATGCATGTTCTTCCCCGAGCCAATCACAGGTATCCCTACCTATGAAACCTAGGGTTGAAGTGTTGGCCGAGATAAAGATAGAATTATTGTTATACTCATAAACTTAGCTATGCTTAGCCATGCTTAGAAATGTTTAGTGGAAACACTAGTTTGTCCGTTGTTGAATTCCATAATTGTTGACGTTGATGGAATGACTCGGGCATGGTGGATAATTGTGATGCTTAATTAAAATGCTAAGACGGCTTGGGTGAGTTGCCATCGGGGATGGTGTTTTGCCTCACTCTAGCCCCTAGGTGCGAGTTCTTGTCTCTAGAACCAAGATTGAGCGTGCTCCCGGAGGTGGGGGCATATGGAACCCCCTTTGACCGAATAAGTTGTGAGGGGCTTGTCAAGGGTCCTCTAGTTTGCTATTTCCATTTGCGCGTGAGTAGTGTGGGTGGAAAAGAAACGAGGATGATGGTGTGTAGGATGTGACGGTGGGGCAGGGCGCTGGGAGCGCTTAACCTGTCCTTCCGCCACTGATGGTCCTTGAGTAAGCCTCATGCACTGTAAAGGTCTAACCGCGCCCGCTCGCCGGTCTTCCCCGGAAGAGGGCCAACTAGGTGAGCCGGACGGTACCAATGGATAAGGAGCTGGGGTTCCTGCGGAAACCTGGCGACTTCAAATAGTACACCCCTGCAGGGTTAATCTTTTCGAAAAGCCGTGTCCGCGGTTATGGACGACTTGGGAACGGATATACGAGACCATAGATAACTTTTAACCTAATTGATATGGCAGCTAAAGGTTGCATAATCAACTTGAGATAAAGGTTCATTTCCTCGAGGGGAGTCGAGGGAGTGCCTTTGTGTGAGATGAGTGGTGATGGTTGCAAGTAGGTTCGCCGAGAACCGAAGATGAAAATGTTACTCTCTTACCCCTTTATAAAAATATTCTGAGTAGATGAATGCCTTGTGTCATTTTATATCTCGGTTTATTAAAATTAGCTTTATGCAAAAGAGATACATAAACAGCTTTAGAGCCTCCGTCGGTCATTGGGCCTATATCGCCCTACTAAACTTGCGAGTACATCGTACTCAGTCTCTCTTTGCTGCCTCTATGATTTTGTATTTCAGAGGAGGACGACACCGAGCAGCTAGGTGGTTTCTTCGTTGACGTCGACTACTAGTTTGGGGTTCCCAGGTGGCAGCTTGGGACCGTGGAACAAGCTGGCTGGGATGATGTTTATTGTAGGCCTCTTAGGCCATATATTTGCTTCTTGTTGTTAGACAACACTACCCGCTTCCGCTTGTTGAATTGTTGGATCTGTGATCCTTTTGCTTGTAATATTTGTATTCTTCTCGTTATATGAGTTGCTATACTTTTGTGTCGTAGAGTCATGCTTTGTGCCAGTTCTGTTCCACAAGTCTCGATCTTTGTTTTATACCTTGATGGTTGTGCCAACTACATAGCCTCTCTGTATAATTCCGGGGTCGGGGCGCTACAATGGATCAGAGTTCAAGCTTGGGGATGCCCCCATGGCACCCACTCTGAATATCAAGAACCATCAAGCGTCTAAGCTTGGGGATGCCCAAGGCATCCCCTCATCTTCATCGACTATCATAAGGTCGTATTCGTTGAACTTCGTTTTTATCACTTTACATATTATGTGTTATGCTTGTAGCGTCTTTTTACTTTCAGTTTTGTTTGTTTGTTTGCTGGTCATATCTTTGTTGGATCCTAGCTTTATTTATGTGGGAGAGAGACACGCTCCGCTTTTTCGTTAGAATACTCCTCTGCTTCGCTTATATCTTTTTTAGTATTCTTAGCTACTGTCTGTTTTCTAGTAAGCTCTCGCTTTTAGCTTTTATTTTGTTTATAGCTGCTAGTTGTTAAGTTAAACTCTCTTGTTCTTCACTTATATTTGTTGGAGAGTTGTTGTTGAAAAATTGCTTGAATTGTCAATGCGACAAAATGCTATTTGTGTGATGATAGAATAAAATGAAAAGCCTGCATAGTTTTGAAGATCATGGTGTGTATACTTGATGCTTATCAATTGTTTTGAGATGTTAAGTTGAATGCTTAAACTTGCTGGTTATTTGAGTGGAATTGATTAGTAAAGAAATATGGTTGAAAGCTTGAAATTGTGTGGTTTTTCATAGTTGTTAATTCATAGTGCTAATCTTTCCATCAAAAGAATTTTTTGGTCAACAAGGGAGACGGTGTAGAGTTTTTATGATTATGACCGGTAGATGTCTTATGTTGTTCTGTTACCGGTTATGGTTAGATGTTTGCTTCAAATACCTTTTTTTTGCTAAGCCCAAAAATTCGTACTGAGTGTATGGTTCACTCGTGCATCCAATCCCCAAAGCCAAACTTTCTTGCCAGCTGAGTTCACCATATCTACCTATGCATGGTATTTCCTACCATTCCAAGTAAATTTGTCATGTGCTACCTTTAAAAAATTCAAAATACTTCTTCTTTCTGACTCTGTTTTTAAGCTCATTAGGGAGCAGTAGAGAGCTAGATATAACTTGTGACAAGCGAGGTCATTTCCTCCTTTTCACCCGGTGTCGATGGATTACATCTTCACTTGAATCAACCTGAGAGCAGCTTAAGAAAAATATAAATATAACTCACCAATTCTCCTCCGCGCAATGCAAATCTGAGAAATCAGCCCAAACATTGGACAGTGGTGAAACCAAGGAGAAAGAAGAGCGTACTCGCTCCTCTAAAAACCAGCTGCTCTCACAAGTTTAAAAAACCATGCTTGTCATGAGGGACTAGATAGTTTCTCTATTGTGAAGTCGTTGACGAAAGCATGCATGCCTCAAAATTATTTTACTTCTGTTTTAAAAACCAAAAAGCTCTAGCACATGACTAATCCCTGCTTCCCTCAATGAAGGGCCTTTCTTTTACTTTTAATGTTGAGTCAGTTTTCCCTTTTCCCTTCTATCTCCACAAAAGCAAACGTCTAGCATTGACCCTGGGTAACGTTGAGCATATTACATTATCGAGATTAAACATGAATCTTTATATTGACTTTATCTATAAGATAAGCCTTTGGAAGTTGAAGCTCTTTGCTAATGCTTACATCTTCCTTTGTGTTGATTTTCAAACACTTTTGTCATGGAATTATTATCCTTGTGAATTATTCAAATATGTTGATCACATTGTTTTCATGTCTTTGACATACTATTTATGAAAGGTTTTGTTTGGATGATTCAACTTGTTTATTCATTGCTTTCTTGCTATCAATTATAGACAATTGTTTTGTATCTCTTCATTCACATCCTTTGATTTGCATCACTATCTTGATCAAGAATGTGTTGGTCGCATGTCTCATAAAAAATTATTTGTTATCACTTACCTACTCGAGGACGAGTAGGAGTTAAGCTTGGGGATGCTGATACGTCTCAAACGTATCTATAATTTTTGAGTGATCCATGCTAGTTTTGTGATATTGTTACATGTTTTTACTATCAATTATATCATTTTTATGCATTTTATCGGACTAACCTATTGACAAGATGCCCAGTGCCAGTTCCTTGTTTTTGTGCTGTTTTTGTTGCAGAAAGTTACTTCTGAAAATATTCTCGGAATTGGACGAAAATTTACGGAGATTTTTTATTGAAGAAATGAGGAAGGGAGCCAGAAGGGCGACTCCAGGGGACCCACACAGGCCAGGGGCGGCCCCCTGCCGCGGCCTAGGGCCCACCCGCGGGTGGGACCCGCCCCTGCCCTGTGGGGCACCCCTCGGCCGCCTCCGACGCCTATAAAATCACATCCGACGCAAAAACCCTAACCCCCGAAGGATTTTCCAAAATACGCAACAGAGCTCCGCCGCCATCGCCGACAAGTTTCGGGGGTTCAGAAGGTCCTGTTCCGGCACCCTGCCGGGACGGGGATCGACCACCGGGGCCATCTCCATCAACACCGCTGCTTCCCGTGATGAGGAGGGAGTAGTCCCTCACCGGGGCTGAGACTTATACAAGTAGCTATGTGGTTATCTCTCTCTCCCATGATGTGATCTTCGTTGTGATCATGAGCTTTGTTAGTATAGTTGAATACATGATGTTTCCCTATGTGTAATGGATATGATTTTGCTCAAGTGATGTTATTTAGTACAATTTCCGGAGTCACCGTTGTGATCACGGTATCTCGGTGACAGTGTGGGTGCCGTGTGTGACTCTATGGATAATAGATTGGAAGGATCTTCATCATGAGTTATTTCTTTATTATTGTTGGATTGAATAGATCATGAGCTTTCTTGATGCTTGTGTTATTGAAGAAAGAGGCTATTCAAAAAATATGTTGTGGTGTTTGTTAGTACTATCTTTGGATGCGGATAGTGACAGCATGAAGTGTCCATAGATGTGGAATACGAACTTTAAGGTGTGCTTTTCGTAGCCCTACGCAATTCTCATCCTATTTGATCCTCAAAAGAATTATCTCCGAGTAACGTCTACCATGCATATATTTTTGTGGGAACTATCATGTGTTTAATTATGTTAATGATGTTGAGAGTAGTCACTAGTGAAAGTATGAAGCCTAGGTCTTGTTTCCAAGGATTGATACACCGTTTTTAGTCACTTGTTTGCTTGCTGCCATTTTTATTACAGAATTACAAAATCACCTTTTACCATCCATATCACTTGCATTTTACCATCTCTTCGCCGAACTAGTGCAGCTATACAACTGACAATTGTATCAGGTGTGTTGGGGACACAAGAGACTTTTTATATCTTAATTGCAGGGTTGCTTGAGAGGGATATCTTTGACCTCTACCTCCCGTGGATTCGATAAACCTTGGGTTACTCACTTAAGGGAAATTTGCCGCTGTCCTACAAACCTCTGCGTTTGGAGGCTCAACAAGTCTATAAGAATAGAAGTGTGTAGTAGACATCAGACATGTGTCTAGACAACACTATAGTGGACACAGTTCTAGGGGTGTCGGGTTTATGAGGTGCCGTGGAGATGCTCTTACTGGATAAGAGGAGCTTGTACCAAGTAAAGATCACTCTTAATAAAATCCACTAGTTTTTTTTACTGTAAAAGAGTACACTATGTTTCTTACACAACCTATCATACACGTCTGATTATTGCCATTTGTCTTACCTCTCCCAAACCATCAAAATTCCTTTTTTTAACGGTTACCACATATTTCATTAATAGAACATCAAGTTAAATTAAAAAACACACAAAGAAACTAAAAGATAAGTCATAAAAATAAGTTTTCTTGAAAACTTTGTGGATAGAAACCTAAAGGATAGAAGAACACAAAGCCATCCATAGATTTTCTGCACACACCGAAAACCAGCGGACGTTGCCCAATTCTGGCTTCAAAAGCATCATCGCCAACGAGACTTCCTGAGTCGATGAACAGGTCCGCTGCAAGAAAATAGATACATGTCGTCGTGTCATGTTGACCGGGGACGTCCCGTGCTACCTTGGACCCATATCCACCGCATTCCATAGACAAAGTCGTGGAAGAACGACAAATCCACCACCTTCAGACCAACATCCTTGGTCCAGAGCATCCGCCTCACCCTCCAGCGCCATCATAAAACATGACGAGCACCAGCGATACACCGAGAAATTAATCTCGCCAGATCTAAAACACAATGAGTGGATCAAGCCATCTGCTCCATGCCGCCGTAGATTAGACCAGTGGTGGAGCCTACACTTTCACTCTGTGTAGTCAATGCAAATTTGTGTAGTATAATACATGTACTTGTATCTTCTTTAAATGGATTTTTGCTTGTATTGCCAAAAAAACTGTGTAGTCAATTGACTACACACCTCTAGTGTGGCTCCGCCACTGGATTAGACCACATCCGAGACGAGGAAGAAGTAGGGGCATCTTATTCCGACGCGGGGTCATCTCCGTCACCGATGCGGCACCGCTGATTTTTTTTAGGCTAACCCTAATTACTCATCAAAGTCGAAGCGTCGAGATCCCCACCCCTGCCATCAGTGGCACGTTGAACGAAAGAGGCAAGACACGCCGGCGAAGGGAGGGGGCAACATGGTCGCCACCCTAGTCACCTCTTAGGAAGGGACGACAACATTCCTTAACCATGATAAATTGTCATGTGTGACTGAAATCAGTCGCAAATCTGAGTCCTCCTCGCATATACTTGGTCAAGCATGGACTTCTGAATCCTGATGACGTGCCGCCCACGACCATGGTCGATGATGACAGAAGTCGCTCGCCTCAGGAGAGGACTCAGGATTATAGGTGGCCAAACGGGCCGGGCCCAGCATGCCGGCCCGGGGCACGGGAAAAAAAGCACGGCCCGGGCACGGCCCGGCACGGATGTTAACGGGCCGTGCCCCGGCACGGGCCCGGTGCGTGCCGTGCCTCACCTCCAGTCGAAGCACGCGGGCCGGCCCGGCACGGCCCGTTTAACTTTTTTTTTATTTTTTTTATTTTTTTTACCTATTTTATCTTTTTTTATTTATTTTTGGGCCACATTTACGCTAAATGGGCCGTGCCTGGCGTGCCTAACGGGCCGTAACTGGGCCGCAGTGCCGTGCCTGGCCTCGCGCCGCGGCACGCGGGCCGGCCCGGCACGGCACGAATAGCTGGCGGGCCTAACGGGCCGTGCCACAAACGTGCCGTGCCGGCACCGTGCCGGGCCGGCACGTTTGGCCAGCTATACTCAGGATACACTGGTTCCCGGCCGAATCCAAAACAGAGCGGCTCTTCCCCCCTTCTCCCCCCCCACCCATTCTCTTCTCCCCCGTTCTTCTCCTCTCGGCAGCGACAGCCGCGGGCAAAACCCTAGATCTCCCTCCCGCTTAAACCCTCCAACAAGGTAATGTTTCCCGCCCCTTCACTGGAGCGTTGGCTCCGGATCTCCCGTCGGCCTCTTCTCTCCGATTTGTCGGAGGCTCCGAGCCTAACGTGAGGAATTTCGTGGTGATTAGTGGTTGCTGGTTCTGTATCAGTGCGGGAGGATGGCGGAGCCATCCAAGGTGATCCACATCCGGAACGTCGGGCACGAGATTGCCGAGGTGAGAAGAGGCGATTAAATCTTTGAACCTTTTTCTTCTTCTTCGACTCTCTGTTCTGTCCGGGGTGAATTTTGTTTTTCTTTCTAAATAAAGATTTCATTTTTACTGCCTATGCACTCAGCGTGTGCTTCTCCTTATCGTTTGTTCCTCGTAGGCCGATCTGCTTCAGCTGCTGCAGCCGTTCGGCACGGTGTCCAAAGCCGTTTTGCTGCGTGCCAAGAATCAGGTGGGTTCTTTTCTTTTCCTCCTTGTTGGCCGCTCTGTTTTCAGAGCATTCAAGCATGCGTGGTATTGATAATTGCTGTGCTGCGGTGTAGGCTCTTCTCCAGATGCAAGACATTCACTCTTCCGTCAGCGCCCTGCAATACTACAGTACCGTCCAACCTAGCGTAAGGTGATGCGGTTCTTGGCTGTGACGGTTTTTGGATGCTAGGAGCTCAGTGATTACCTATGGCTTAGTTTTTGCAATGTCAGCTGCCGGTACATAGTGTCATAGTTATGAGTTATGACTCGTTCCGGATAATACTAAATACTTAGTGATGTGGTTTGCGCTTTGTGCTGTGCTTTCGTTTAGCCTCGGAAAATAATAACTTTGTGCACTTATGTGTTACATGTTGTTTACCTAAACCACGAACGTATTTCTTGTTGACTTCCATATCCCACTTGGTTTGTGCTTATTCCTTTTCGCACACATGTGCACCCTTTTATCTCATTTTAGAGGAAGGAATATTTACATGCAATTTTCATCCCACCAAGAACTTACCACAGACCAGAGCTCTCATGGACGGAATTCTGATCAGGTATACTTGTCTACTCTGAAAGATTTTTTTTGAAGCTGACAACTCACATTTAGCTGTGACAGTAAATGCCATACTTTTGAAATTATTAAACACTACTACTTTTTACTTGTTTGTGGCTGTAAAACATTGCATAAAGCTTGGCTCGATTACACATTGACGAGCTATCTAGTTCCCTCAGTTGCATGGCGTGCCTACAAGTTGTAGATATGATAGTGGTATTTATGCTAAAGTGGAACCTATAAGTTGGAAATATGGTAGTGGGATTATTATTGCTAAAACAGAAACTTGAAGTACTGTCTCACCATGAAATGTTGAAATACTCTGTACATCAAAATTGGGAGGACGATTAGCTATATTTAGTATCTTCCCATATTTCTTTCAGGTAGCTGAGTTAAATTGCATATTATATCTACTGCCTCTTAATTTTCCAACAAGATATACCTATTCCTTTCTATTTATTCTTTTCTTTCTCCCGCTCTTCTGTCTCGGTGTACATTCGCTGCTTCGCCCTCAGGACTCAGAACCCAACCGAATCCTTTTAGCTACTATTCACCACATGCTCTATCCTATAACGGTGGAGGTTCTACATCAAGTTTTCAAAGCATATGGATATGTGGAGAAGATTGTCACATTTCAGAAGTCAGCTGGTCAGACTCCACCCCTCTTTCCCTCTCATGCACCTACACACATACGCTTCATATGAATGCTCTGATTCACTTTCCAGGTTGCACCTGAATGATAATGTTGATTTACCAGCAAGTGTCCGTAATATGTGTAAAATACCTTTGATACAAAATAGCAAGTGTATGCCAAGTTGCCAACTGTTGTATGAACCATATATGTGGTACATATCAATTGGTTACATTGGATGTAACATTCTTTAGCTATGTGTTTGGCTGTCTAAAACTATATGTACTAATAATTGTAGAAACAAAAAACTGACTTATAGTGGCATAAGTCACTACATATATACACCTATACAGAGAAGGTGGATGCAAACTCGCCTTTTTGTCTCTGGATATAGCCTAATGCTTCTGTTGCAGTATTTCTGCACTCAGTCACTCATTCGACTGGGAGTAAGCAAATTGGTTCTCTTTCATATCTGAAAAGGATGATTCAATGCATTTTGTTTGTTTGGTGCAGGTTTCCAAGCCCTCATCCAGTATCAATCACGTCAAGAAGCTGTGGAAGCATTTGGTGCTTTGCATGTAATTGTTCCATGTCTCCATTAATGTCCTAGAATCTTCATATAATTCTGACACATCTTAATCTAACAAACCTAAATTTTCCAGGGAAGGAACATCTATGATGGTTGCTGCCAGCTGGACATCCAATATTCCAAGTATGAGCTGTGTTGATCTTCCTTGAATTTTTATTTTTCTCAATTGTTATATCTAATTTTCTTTCTTTTTGTGAATATATCCAGTCTCAGCGAACTGCAAGTCCATTTCAACAATGATCGGTCGAGGTAAGTTCAATTTCTCAGTTCTAATCCCTTCAAGATACTGTTGGGCAATGCAGACGCATCTCAGTTTTCTATAAGGAATGGCATCATCTTATATAGTTACCATGTAGCATCAGTTAACAACTTAACATGAAAGTCATTGCTGTGAATTCCTTTTTTTTATCCAGGGATTTCACAAATCCATCATTGCCTACAGAACAACGTCCAAGGCCCTCTCAGGTTGAGAAATCCACTTTCTTTTGTCATGCCGCTTCTGTATGCATCAATTTATGGTCCAAAGCTAAATAATTTTTAGTTGTAGCAGCAAGGTTTTCCAGATCCTGGCGGACTTTATGCCTTCCAACAACCTGGAGGTACTTTACTCCATAAATCTTTTGTGTTTTAACTTAATAATTTGTTGCTGATCATTGAAAAGCATCTCATTCAGTGTCCTTTTTGGTGTACAGCTCCGTATGCACAGGTTGGTGGACCGTCTTTGAGTGGTGTTCTCCACTGTTGTTTTTCTTTACTCAGTTTGCAGAAAATAATCAACTGGATAGACATGTTTACACTTTGTGTGCATCTTGCCTAAATATCCCTCCGAGTTCTCATACATAAGTATTTGATTGGTGCATAGCAGATGGGAAGAGCCACGATGATTGCAGCTGCATTTGGTGGATCTTTACCGCCTGGGTTGACTGGCACCAACGAACGGTGCACACTGATAGTCAGTAATTTAAACGCTGAGGTAAGCTTTTACCTGTTTTGAATTGGTTCTTGAAGGCCCCTTTCCTGATCTTAATATTTTCATCAATATTATGGTGCAAAGTAGTTGGTGCTTCGTGCTTAAATTTCTAATCATAAATCCTCTCTGAGGGTTAATGACCATCTTTCTTTCCTGAAATTTTGCTAGAGTTGCTTTGGTAATTGACATTTCAAAATGCCAAAGAGGTCCTTGATGTTTGAACTTTGGGCCAAAGGACCCAATCCATTTTGTTGTGCTGCCAACTAGATTTGCTTGATTGGATCTTAAAATGAACAGCTATTTGGTATTTTTACACAGTTAATAAGGGTGAAAACTGAAGTCCCTTTTTACCTGTTATTATCATGCTAAACTAGAACAGGCATAGGTTGCATGTTTCCAGGAGTTTCGATGGGTGGCGATAGACCAAGTAAAACATCACCTCCTTTTGAGAATGAACTTTTCACATGTCTTGTTTCCGTGGTTGTTGGTAGGATTGGAGTCAGCAGTGGAGGTTAAAACATCACCTCCTTTCTTTGATTGTCAAGGACTGAACTGACCTTTAAGCGAAATTACAGAACAAATGTGGCCATTAATCTTCTCCCCAAATGAGTAATTTATGGTGGTGGATACCAACTTAGAGGGTGTTTAAACTTTTTCTCAAGATTTTATGTAGAGTCGTCTGTCATCTGTTAACTTTCCTGTGCAGCAAACCAACGAAGATAAGCTCTTCAATCTCTTCTCTTTGTATGGAAACATAGTTCGAATCAAGGTATTGCACAACAAACCGGATCACGCCCTTGTAGAAATGGCTGATGGGTTTCAGGCTGAGCTAGCTGTGCATTATCTAAAGGTGCGTGTGTTTTCTCTAGTACTATCAACCTATCTAGTTTCTCTGTTCCATTTTGTATGTAATGTTTGTTTGTTATTCACATGTATAATTCCTACTATTTCCATTTGGGATGCCACCTAACTAACATTGGAATGCCACTTCGTACATTTTCTTTGCCCGCAGGGAGCAACGCTATTTGGGAACAAGCTGGAGGTTAACTACTCAAAGTACCCCCACCATAACACCTGCCCCTGATGCGCACGACTACGCCAGTTCAAGCCTTAACAGGTTCAATAGCAATGTGGTCAAGAACTACCGACATTGCTGTGCTCCGACCAAGATGATCCACATTTCTGCCCTCCCACAAGACATCTCCGAGGACGCGATCCTTGCTCACGTGTCTGAACATGGTTCTGTTGTCGGCACGAAGCTATTTGAGGTGAACGGCAAGAGGCAGGCCCTCGTCTTGTTTGAGACCGAACAGGAAGCGACTGAGGCCCTTGTGTCGAAGCATGCCAGCTCACTGGAGGGGAGCACCATCCGGATCTCATTTTCCCAGATGCAGAGTATATAGATACCCTCTTCCAGGGTTAGTTTGGCGGCTAATCAGTTCTTGTTTCGCGGTTCTTCTTTTAGGAAGCTGTGAACCTTGAGATGTGAATTCTGTTTTGTTCTCCCAGAGTCTGTTGCTTTGTCTTCGTTGTACCTTCTGGTTTGAGGTGACAAAAGGATTTTACTGCGTGATGTGCTGGTTTGAATTATGAGTGAGAAGAGATCTGAAAAAAAAAGGAAAAGAGATTTTATTGAAAGAGTGCGACACTGTCATGAACTGTGAGGTACAAAACATGTCAGTTTGTTCAAACTACTGGTGTGTTTGTGTTTCTGGTTGTTTCTAACAGTGTAGCAACTGGGGATTCAAAAACACTTTTTGATAGGAGGATTTTTTTGTTGTTGAGGAAAAGGGAATCCCGTCCCCGGTTTCATTGCAGAGGCTGGTAGGAGGATTATGATATGCATTTTTTTAGCGTAGTATTTTTTTTTTGTATGGATAGGAAATAATTTGTACTTTTCTTCTTGGCTGGTAAGTACTACCTCCGTTCCATAATATAAGACTTTTTAGCCTTTCTCTTTCCATCCGTATCTAGACATGTTCTAGTGTAAGGTTCAAATGAATCTTACACTAAAACATGTCTAGATACGGATGGAAAGAGAAATGCTAAAAAGGATTACATTATGGAACGGAGGGAGTACTCCGTATTTAATAGCCAGGTGAGTACGGTGTCACGAACTCACAATTCCCATTTGCAAAATTGTCTGGGTGTGTATGCGTGGAGGTCCGTGACGTCGGTCGTCCGTTTGTACTGCGCCGGAAGCACCGGTCAATTTGCACGTGGTGGGCCAACACACTGTTTGTAGACCTGACAGCACTAAGAAACATCACCAATATCAGAGTAGTTGGTCAGTCCAGATGATATAGCGGGCAAATGCTGAAAAACTGCTATGTGTGTTTTAACTCATAGGTCTAGATGCACAAATACATTTTAAAATGTTAAAAAGTCAGAACAAAAATTTCGGATGTGCATCTAAACATTCTATGATCATACACAAAGTTCTGTGAGAAAAAATATATTTTCTCTGGCTTCTATAAAAAACACAAAAAGAAGTCCCATGAAAAATCATTTTGGAGCATCCGAAATTCCTTTCTATACATGCCACAAAAAGTGTCCTTTTGTC
This sequence comes from Puccinellia tenuiflora, assembly GCA_012064385.1. NCBI lineage: Eukaryota > Viridiplantae > Streptophyta > Magnoliopsida > Poales > Poaceae > Puccinellia > Puccinellia tenuiflora. The sequence continues at coordinate 180,180 of QRDG01002225.1, read as the reverse complement.
GCTAAACTTTGTCTACGGACACAGAAAGTTCAGATGTATACCAGAAATTTTTGTTTGTATTTTTTTTACATTTTTGAAATACGGGTTTTAAGTAGTGGATGCATCTACACCTAGGAGCCAAATCAGATTTTCCCTTAGGCTGGTGCCAGTGCACCACGTGATAGCGCCCGTGATAGTGATGCCACGTCAGCTTTTTCCTCCACTCTCACCCCACTCTCACCACACTCTCACCCCACGGTGCCAGTGCACGGGCTATAGTGGCAGCTCTCACTTCTCTCTCCTCCACATCAGCATTTCTTTTTCAGATTAAGTTATTTCACTCGCTTTTCTTTAGATATTTAAAATAATGTAAGAAAATTATTTTATTCAATTAAAAATGTTACCGATTACATAATAATTAATAAAATTGCATAATAAATTGAAAAAATTACATAATAAATTGAGAAAATTACATAATAAATTGAAAAAATTACATAATAAATTGAAAAAATTACATAATCTAGGCATTACTTTTTGCCCACACATGCTCAATCAAATCTTGCTGGAGCTGTGTATACATCGGTGAGTCCCTCATTTCGGTGTCCATCTGAATCCTGGCTGCTAGGCTTGGCGGTGCATTGTTGTGTATCGCCGGGCCGACATTGGAATCAACTGTCTCATAGATGTGGTCCAAATTGGTAGCACGCTCATCGTCGATGATCATGTTGTGTAGAATGACACATGCACGCATGATCAACCCAAGAGTACGCTTCGAGTAGGAGCGCCCGGGAACTGCTATAATGTTGAACCTAGACTTGAGCACTCCAAAGGCACACTCGACATCTTTGCGCCAAGCTGATTGAGCTTTTGCGAATAGCCGATGCTCGTCACTTTGTGGACGAATCACAGCTCGCCACGTCAGCTAGCCGTTGCGGCTACCGCCTCCTTCTCGCCCGCCTCCCGCCCCCCTCTCGCCCGCCTCCCGTCCCGCCATCGCGTCGCCTCCCTACCGCCCCACTCCCGCCGCCCTCTCGCCGCCAACGCGGGCGACAGCGGGGCGGTAGCGCCCGCTACCGTCGGGCGATGGATCCATCGGCCCCCGCTGCCGTCCCGCCTCCCTACCGCCCGCCTCCCGCCCTGACCCGGGCGGTATCGCCTCCCTTACCGCCCGTGTTGGCACCAGCCTTAGTTGCTCTATGGGCTCGCGTGCCCAGCCGACTGAGTTGGGCTAGCTTGAACCAACCACCTTTATGCCTACATCTTATGGATCATGAGCGGTGGATCCATATGACCAATACAACATAGCTGATGATGTTGGGAAACAGGAGAATAAATTACAAAAAAACCACCGCAATTGGAAACATATTCACAAAGACCAACCAAAATGCATCAAAAGTGGTGTGTTTATTGTAATTATCTCGAAGCATGATGGATCACGGAGACAAATTTTATAGTATGTTACCGACACCGATATAGAGAAGACGCCACCAAAGACACAAAAAAAACGAATATAGAAGATCTTTCGGTCTCTCTCATGGTCTCGCCTCTCGACGTTACATCAAGAACCGATAGGGGCATAACAAACTTGGCGACGCCAAAACACTCCATGATCTCGTCAAAGATAAATTAAAGAAATTCATGTAAACTTAAGTTATCTTTTAGAAAAACAAGTAGATGGTCGATTTTTCTGTTGAGAAAGAGTGAGAACAAGGGTTTCCTTTATGAAGGCTTCCAAAGTAAACTTACACGGGCCGTCCTCTCCTAGAAACAGATTCGGAACCAAGCCTGCCTGATGATCCAGAGGGCAAATTTCCGTTGAATATTTTCCCAACTTTGCTTCAAATGGCTCGATCATCTCAAATGTTATTTGTTTGTTGAAATACTATGTAGAACCTTTCATGACCCGATGATTGTCTAGTATCCAACTCGTAAAGAGACCAACATTACATATTTCTAGTGGTACACATACATACATACTCTTTCTTACACTTGGACATGAGAAAATACACATCGCCAACTAAAACAGGAGCGATCCATTGATTTTCTAACGGGTCTGTATGTAACATCCTCATCGATCATGCACATCTGACCAATGCCTTTAATTTCTTAGCTAGTACTACTACAGCTTATAAGTACGTAGTAGTAATGGAGTATAGAAATATATATAGTCAAATCCAAGCCAGTTCATATCCATGATAGATGGATATACGCAAACAGGCTAGCTAGGAGATGACACATGCGTTTGGGTTCTCGTCGCTGAACATCTGCGGCGGCCGCTCCATCATGTAGCTGTTGCCGTAGTACATCGGCGCTGGAGGAGGTGGCGGCGGAGGAGGCATCCATTGGTGGTGCATCATGGCGTGGGGATGGTGATGGTGGTGGTGCGGCGGCGGCGGCGGAGGCGGCATGGCATGCATGGCCATCCTCCTGGCCATCATGGCCTCCTCTGCATCGTTAGGCGGCAGCTTGTAGCTGTAGTGTGCGCCGCCGTAGGGCCAGTAGACCATCCGCTTCATCATCTCCTCCGGCGGGAAGCCGTCGACCGCCACTGCCACGGCCTCCTCACCTTCTTGCTTTCCCGGCTTCTCGTCGCCGGAGGCGGCAGATTCCTTGTTCTCCTCCCCGGCCGCCTGCTCTGCTTCCGCTGCTGGCTTCTTCTCGTCATCTTCTTTCTTGCCGCCGTCACCTTCGTCCGCCGGCTTCTGCTCGGCATCGGCTGGCGGCGCGGCTTCCTCCTTGGGTGGCTCCGGAGGCGGTGGAGGTGGCACGAGGGTGGCGAGCTTTCCGGTGCGGCGGTGGATGTACTCGACGATCTTCTCACCATCCACGGTGCCGGTGACCGTAAGCTTGCCGGCGTCGAGGTCGGTCTCAGCAGTCTGCACCCCCTTCATCTTCAACATCTTCTTCTGCAGCTGCAGCGCGCAGGCGTCGCAGTGCATGTTCACCAGTAGCTCAACCGTGCGAACCGGGTCCTCGGCGGGTGGTGGTGGTGGTGGTGGAGGAGCGTCCACCGCCTCTTCGGCAGGTGCCGGAGGAGGAGGTAACGGCGAGATGAGAGTGACGTCACGCTTGGTCTTGCTGCGGAGGCGCTGACACAGCGCGTCCGGGTCGACGGCGTCGCCCTTGACGGTGATCTGGTTGGCGGCCATATCGACGTGGACGACCTCGACGCCCTTGCACCGGAGGAGGGAGCGCCTCATACGCTTCGCGCATCCGGTGCAGTGCACCTCCACGCCGAGGATCACCGGGGGTGGAGGGGACGGAGGAGCGTCGGCTGGTGGCTCCTCCTCTTTCTTTTTCTCTTCCTCAGCTGGCGCAGGCGATTCTTCCTTCTTCGGCTCTGTTTCTTCCACCTTAGGCTCCTCCTCCTGAATTAATGAGTAGACGGTATGTTAATTAACTAGTTCATATGTGGAGAGCAAGTAACTCATGAAAGAATGCAAATAAACCGAGAGATTATTTACCTTCTTAGCTACTTCCTCGCCCATGGTGATAAGATCAATCCGTCAAACCGAATTACAAGTTAGCCGATCGACGATATGATCATGCGATGAACGATGAACGTTAAGGATGGATGGAGCTTAGGCAGAAGAAGAAGAAGTGGAGAGCTAGGTAGTTGGACATGCAAATAAGTTGAGGGAGGGAAGGATGGAGGGAGAGGTCCAACTTATAAGCTTTGTACTTGCGGTTAACCACTGCATCCAAATTCAAAGGTAGCTAGCTAGCTAGATTCCAAGGGGATGACGGTGAAGCATGGACGATGGCAATTATTAATATTCCGGCTCTGCATGGAGATGGAGTAGCAAAGAAACAATGGACAATAGTATGCAGAGCACAATGCATCTAAAATAAAAATATAGTACGCGTTGAGGATTGGATTATTCCCATGCATGCACATGCAAGCAACTCATCATCGATCTCTGCCTTGATCGAATATGTTATGTATATACCGGATGGATCGAGAGTACCTTTTGCATTGTCGTGCTCGAGACCTAGATGTATAGTGGTGTACTATCTAGATCTCAATCTCAATGCAAGCAACTAGCTAGTACAAGCTAGATACTTAGCTACACGTATGTACAATACCACGCTAGAGATGCAAAGTGGTGTAGTACGTAGATAGAGGCCGGTGTACGTGTATATCGAGATTGGAAAGTGGCACGCTAGCTTTTATATACTCCGTATATATAGGCAGAGGCACAATCCTTCAACTAATCTCTAGACTAGACTTACTTAAACCCTCCATCTGTTTCGACTTACTAATTTAGCACCATCGCGCCAAATTCATGTTGCCTACATATCTTTACTATTAAATGACAGTTGGTGACCGTAGTCGTTCATCTCACCTCCCGTTTAATGTTTACCACTTAACTCACAACACCTATATTTAAGGGAAGCAAAATGGCATTTAGGAAGTATTCTTTAGGAAACTACTAATTAATCTAGCCAAATATGGTCTTCGTGTAATTGCTTTGTTAGGAAACAAACTTTGCTTCAAACGTTATTCATGACCGCTGGAAGAGAGGTTTAACTGTTTCCACCAACTATAAAACATTTTCAACGGTTACATATTGGTTTCAGAGGGAAATGGGTATTTGCTTCCAATGAAATGGATTTTGGTTCCAAATAAACGGCAATGCATTTAACACGAGAAAGTCAATAAAATCTAGGACAATTCCACATTCGTGATGCGAGTACCATTCACCATGTTTTCCCGCATTTGATGAGTCGCATGGCCTTGTTCATGATGTGCTCGATCTGTAGTTCCGACAAGATAGTAGGACAACATCGAGAACACTATCGACCACTAGCAATATGAACAATATTGAAGGATCGATGCCGCGATCCATGTGAGAAATAAAAGAAGCATGGAAACTAAAGAGAGGGGGTACAAATTTAGAGTTGTGATACGTAAAATCATCTATTTGGTTGGAGGCAATGTGAATGTAGGAAGGATTAACTTCCATCATATTTAATAAAGGGTGTTGGAGTGGAGAGAGTTGTTTTGCACACAACATCATAGCCGTTCATCATAACTTATATTGCCATTCTTTCGGTAAAATCGCACATGGATTCCCCCTAACCTAAGTACCTAACAGGGAAAGAGGTTGTACATATGTTTCAGTCCAAATTCATCTTTTTGTTAGCAACGAACGAGTACTATGCTAGCTAGCTAAAGTTGGCCTAGTAGAATTCCAGAAACAGTTAATTGGTCGGTCGGTAGGCCAAGACCATTTTTAGTTACTACTAGTATGTTAATTCCTGGAGTTGGTCGGCTGCTGGTAGAAACAGTTAATTGGTCGGTGCATGTAAAAACAAACTAACTACCAGTACTACTCTACTTAACCGGCAGTAGCATGCATGAACCCAGCCGGCCGGCCAGTCAGGCCGGGCAATACATATTTCCAATTTCTTGCTTAGCGTGGGGTCGTAATATTCAACGTTAGCTAGCTCCAAGTTTGGAGAAAGAAGCTACAAAAGCTAGTGATCGATGGTTCTCGAAAAGATTGATCGATGCACATGGGGTGTGTTGGGTGTGACTTTCAGTTTGTCATACATGTCGATCTGCTTTTCGTTTCTTCCATCTTAAGTAGTAGTGTTAACGATCCACTTCACCGTGACTCATCACCGACCCATGTATCTACTCAAAAGTTCACTAAAACTGATCGATGGTTGTCAAGTCACATGCATCCACATCAGATTGCAGTGTACATGTATGTACGTAGGTCATACCAAACCAGCTGTTACTAATAGTACATTGCAGAGAGTGACAAGACAATTAAACAGGCTAGTTAGCCAAGGCGGCGTTTCGGGTCACGGGTGCATCTGCACCCGTTGTGTAAAATTTTTTTTTAAATTTTTTCAAAATGTCAATTTTTTTAAAAAAAAATTCGGATATACATCAGGAAATTTTATGTTAGCACAAAAAGTTTCGCGGTGAAAAGACATTTTTTGTGATCTGTGCAAAAAAGACAAATTCGGGCAATACAAAATTCGTACAAAGTCATTTTGTATTACCCGAATTTGTCTTTTTTGCACAGCTCACAAAAAATATCTTTTCACCACGATTTTTTTGTGCTAGCACAAAATATCTTGAAGTATATGCAAAAAATTTATTTTGAATTTTTTGACATTTGGAAATTTGTTTTTTGGGCAGTGGGTGCATCTGCACCCACTAACCGAAATGGATTTCCGGCTAGTTAGCTAGCTATATTATCAGAAGAGACGTCCAAGTGTAACTTAGTGACATAATTAGCTACAGAGCTACCTTAATCATCTCTCATCTTTGCGTGCCACCAACTAAGTTTCTACTCTACGGAGAGAGATTATCTGACGTCTCCTTGCTGGGGCATGCATGCCATATGCATTTGCTGAAATGGACAGATCTATCCAGCACTGTACAACAAGATCCAAGTCAAAAAACAAAATTCTCACACAAGATTCGTCAACAAGTGTACTACATGGCCAACCAAGGTGTGCACATGCATGTACGCAACCACCTTTTCCCCATGCATGGATGATGGATATGCATGACTCAACCTTTTGCACTGCACTGGATGCCTTTGTTAACTGTTAACAGCTGCAGCTTTTTGCACACTGGTCGACAAATCCACAAGAGATAGATTAAGAATATACTCAATGTAAAGAGATCCATGAAAGGATGAACTCATTAGGAAGGATATGTAGATGATCGACCGACACCTGCTGCGCAAAGACTTCAAACCAATCCGGCCGCGTCCGTGAAACTCAAAGTTGGATCTCGGGAAAGGCCGTGGAAAGATTACTTTGGCTCTACTTAACATTCCAATCGAGAAACAGATTAACCTCAAACTCTGCATTCTGACTCTTGATTAATATGTAGTACTACACTAGATTACTGGAGCTTAGTGTACTACCGTACTGCATATAGTTTATACATATAGCTTCGAGATCTCTAAGTATGCGTGTGTGCCTTGTAAATTTCACTCGCGGCCGGCCGGCTTCGGTGGCTTCCCATTTTGTTTCCACCCAAGTTCTTGGTTTTCCTTTACTTGGATCATCGATCCATGTTATCAATCAATTGTACACTTGTACTCTAAGGAAATAAACAGATAAACTATTTGTACTAGCCAGTGATCACTTGGCTGTCTATTTCTTAATCCATTTACAAAAAAATCATACAAACACAAAAAAAAAAATCAACATGTCGTAATCATTCGTTCATCTAGTGCAAAAAAAAAAAAAAAGGTTCCTCTCAGTCGTCCCTAAAAATCTTGTTTCTTAAGTAACTTTACGAAGACATTCATATATACAGATTATAAAAATGTTCGCCTTGATGTAATAATTTGTGCATCTAGTGCACACAATGTGAGATATATTCTCTAGTTTATGATTTTGTGAAATCTTGCCGGATTGTAACATCAAATCTATGATTAACAACATTCTCGATTAGAATTAGCAAAAAAAAAAAATACATTGAAGAATTCTCACAAATATGCTCAACTGATCCTAAAATAACGACCGGTGAAGAATTATCATAAATAGCTCAATCTATTTTATAAACTAGATGGAGTAGCCGAGTAGGTGATCAGTTGATTGACTGATGATTAACTGTAACAACTGCTATACATCATGCATGTTATATATGTGGTCCAATATAATCCAACCCCAACCAAACTCACACTGTTCCCGACCGGTCACTGAATAACAACAATATAATACAGTATACTAGAACATGATGAGATTCAGAGCTCTTGGCGCTGATTTGCTGATGCGGCCGGTATCTAGCTTGTTGCCTTCTTCTTGTTCTTCTTGATTATTTTCTTTTTATCACCCAATTATAGTGGAATAACAGTTCGGTACCATGCATGATTAATTAGTTGTGGTCATCGAATCCAAAGACCTAGCTAGCTTTGACACCTGTTCTTGCCTGCAGATTTAATTTGCTAGCTTTAAGTACTTCTCCTCTGATTAAGGCGACAAGCTAGCTGCTAGATATGAGAATTAACGTTAAAGGTCACCTACTGCAGCTATAAATAAGAGTATAGCTTAGTCTGTAAAGCTAGGAAAGCATAGTAGTATGAGGGAGACGCATGCGTGCATGTCTCCAATCAGTTGTAACTGATGAGGGACAAAGGAATATTGAGTCAGCAATTAAAGTACCTTTTCATGTCATGGATCCTGGCTAAGCTAGCTACTCCCACTTTTGCTTGAAACTAAGCTATAAGCTAACTACAATTAGTTAGTTCCCTACTTAACATATATGCTTTCTCCGGTTGGGGTTTCACTGAGTAGTTGCTTCTTCATGCAAGCAGCTGGTTAAGCTGTAGTAGAAAAGAACTTGCAGCCGGTTATGAATCCAGTGCGAACTTAATTACACTGTGCTAGTACTGTGGCTGATGCATGCAAGCTCAAGGGAGTGATGCATGGATCGACTCCATATTCAGTCAGTGAAGGAATTTGATCAGATTCAGGGGAGATGATTTGTCATCTATCCGACTGGAAATGGGTGGGTCCTGCCTGATGCGATCACATGCATTGCTCTGCCATCTGAAAGCAGGATCAAATTCTGAGGTGTTGATGGATGGATGAGTCAGATCGGACTATCAGAGACCAAAACCATGTGACATGCCTGATTGGTAATCATTTCAGCTGCTACACTGCTAAGCATTCACAGGGCCAAAAAACAGGCTTACCAATTGTCATGCATAATGCTCCATTCATACGGACTAATAATTTACTTAGGTTGTTCATAGAATTAGTTAAGCATCAACCGGTTGTTCATAGAATTAGTTAAGCATAGATTGAAACAAAGAGGAGAATGTCGATCGATTTCAATCACACGGAGCGATACCGAACCGTCGATCCATCAGGTAGTGGATTTTGGCCCTGTGACTTGGTAAAAATAAAATAAAAAATCACATTTCCTTCCCCCACAATAAGATCACTTTTTTTAATATGAACATGGGGCCTTGCAGCAGCCCAAAACCAAGAAATCATGTGTTTTGTTGTTAGAGCTAAGAAAAAGGAAATATAGCTAATTTATCTAGAACAACTGGAAATGTTCCTTCCCATTCGGCCTTTATTCTGTAACAGCACGTGCTATGTCGGTGTTCTCTTAACATGAAGGCACAAACTCTGTCAACCTGCCCGAGTTTATGTTGATTAATCTCATAAAAATTTAGAACAATGTTTAGACCTCTCGGTAAAACAGATTATTATTGTAATAATGCGAACTACTTTGAAGATCCAACACGGAGCAACAAAAAACACTTTGTGAGGCCCTCACGCCGTCCACCCGGGGAGACACGTGAGGCGAACCCTAGGCACCGTCGGTAGTCCTCCTCCCATAAACTTCCTCGCCGCCTGCTAATGGCTGCTGCCGGGTAAAGCCCGTGCGGCAGAGGCGACAAAGGGGCTTTTCCTACTGGCTTGGTTGATTTGGAGGTCTCTTCGAGCTGCTAGATGTCACATGGTCGCGAACGTGCTACTGGACGGCAGCATCGCAGGGCCTCCCGGCACTCTCCCGGAGCGTGGTGGTTGGGCAGGCTTGGGGGCATGTACCTGCTCGGACTGGTCGTGGTCGCCCACCACCTCAGCCGGCTCGCCAGCCATCGATGGTCGGCCGCACTCGGATATGGAGATTGGTTCCTTGCCGAGATGAAACTTGCCTAGCATTTTCTTGGATGATGGTTGTGACGCTCATGGGTCTCGTTTCCTTCTTGAAGGTGACGTCACGCGGAATTTGTCTTCTCCTCTTCGATGATTTGTGTGAAAACTTTAGACCCCTTTGGATCGGGTGGCGATGGAACATTGGTGTCCTTTCCTTCCTGAATGTGTTGCATTGAAGTTCGTGGTTCGCCTCTCTTCTAGTGGTTGTGTGGTGGTAGTGACAGTGGCGTTCGTCAAAGACTAGTCTGCTTTGGAGATGTTGTGCTTATCTCTACGTAGTGCACGTTCGTGAGCTCTAGCCCGTCGATGACCACATATCTTCTCGACCAGGGATAGGGGTCCCTAGGGTGAAAAGATTGAAGGTGGCGCGGCGTGCACTATCGGTCCGAATGGGTTCAACCTTGTCGGCTTCTTGGTCCCTTCAAGTGTTGTTTGTTGTTGTCCCATGTTAACGTCGACCCAACCTGTTGTAGCTCTACTTTCACTAGATTTTTTTGGACAAACATTTGGCTTGATCTTAGATCATCTCCAGTCGTGGTCTCGGTGTAGAGTCTGGCAAAAAAGTATTGGGACTTGGCTGGACATAGTATTGGGAGGACAACAACATGCGCTGGACAAACGAGAGATGCTTTTTTCAGCCGTAGCCCCAATAAAAAGTGTGATAAACAAGAGAATATGCTGCTGCAAGTGGGCTAGTCTAGACATGCTGAGTGTGAATTTTATGTCCAACCCTACCAATTGACTATCAAAGGGCAGGGGTTGGGATGGTAGTGCCATACATAATATTTGGAGCGCCAGGACGAAACTTGGATATTAGGGGCGTGACTGTGAACCTTTTTCCCTCCACATCTCCAATAGCCTATTGGGAGGGCAATTGGGGCTGCGACTGGTGATGCTCTTATGTTTTCATTTGTGGCTTTGTTTGAAGTTGGTTCAATACTTTGTATCTTCCACTGATTTGGAGTCGTTAATTTTTCTTTGGACTCTTTCACAGAATGATTTAAAGATAAGGTTTTTGTACTCCTTCTGATCAATATTAATTGTCGCTGAATTGGATGTATGTAGACATGTTTTAGTGCTAGATGTTAGTTAGTATCATAGCTGCCTTCTAGAATATGTATCCTAACTGTAATCTATCTGAACCTGATCGCATGGTGTAGATAAGCCTTGGCATGGTTCAAATATTCCTTGTACGATAAGTTGTAAACAACCTGATGTAATCCTACCGGTGTTGGTTAACCGGGCTATATAAACATGCAGGGTGCGACCCCAAAGGGCAACGCATCTTAACCTAGTCTAGTTTATTATATGGTATCACAGCCTCTCCTCAAACACATCTCATCTTCTTCCATGGCGAGCTCCTCCAATGCTGGTGCAATGGTGTCACCCTTCGGCCAACAGATCACAGAGAAGCTCAACCGGGGCAACCACCTGCTCTGGAAGGCGCAGGTTCTGACTGCAGTTCGGGGGGCTCAGATGATGGGCTACCTCACTGGCGCCACCGTCGCTCCACCCCAAGAGCTTGAGGTGGACAAGGATGGGAAGAAGGCCAAGGAGCCGAACCCCGCCTACGGCATCTGGTTGGCAGCCGATCAACAGCTGCTGTCATACCTCCTTACCTCATTGTCCCGTGAGGTGCAGGCGCAGGTCCTCTCCTTGACCAGCGCTACAGAGGTGTGGAGCGCGATCGAGGGGATGTACTCCTCTCAGATGCGCGCGTGGACGGTGAACATCCGTATCGCTCTGGCCACGACCAAGAAGGACAACCTGTCCGTCACGGAGTACGTGGCAAAGATGAAGGCTCTCGGGGACGAGATGGTGTCCGCCGGGAAGAAGCTGGACGACGAGGACATGGTCTCGTATATCCTTGCCGGACTAGACTTCGACTACAACTCGCTGGTCTCCGCGCTCTGTGCGCGAGTGGAACCCCTCACTGTAAGCGACCTTTATGCTCAGCTTCTCAGCTTCGAACATCGCCTCGATCTGCTTCAGGAAGGCCCTCCGAACCAGTCCTCTGTCAACGCTGCGAACCGTGGAGGTCGTGGTGGGTTTGATCGCGGTGGCGGCGGCCGTGGCGGAGGAGGTGGTGATGGCTATGGCCGTGGCAGCGGTGGAAGCTATAACAACAACAACTCCAACCACGGCAGTGGACACAACTTCCGCGGCAACAACTACTCCAAGAACGGCGGCGGTGGAGGCTACAACGGCAACAACTCCAACCAGCCGAAGGTCAAGTGCCAACTCTGCAAGAAGGAAGGCCATGTTGTGGCCAAGTGCTGGAAGAGGTTTGACACCTCCTTCAGCGGCGAGGAACACTCTGCCAAATTCAACAACAGCTCCCACGACAACGTCAATGGCAACTCCTATGGCATCGACACAAACTGGTAACTCGACACCGGCGCCACCAACCACATCACGGGCGATGTGAACAAGCTGACCATCCAGGACAAGTACGGTGGAGGTGATCAGGTCCACACTACAAGTGGAGCAGGTATGAATATTAAGCATATTGGTCAATCTATTGTTTCAGCCCCTAGCCGTGATCTATATCTCAAAAACACTCTTCATGTTCCTCAAGCCTGCAAAAATCTGATTTCTGTGAATCGTTTAGCTTCAGATAACAGTATCTTCTTTGAGATTTATCCCACTTTCTTTTTGGTTAAGGATCAGGCAATGAAGAGGGTTCTTCTGCAAGGCAGATGTAAGGGTGGACTCTACCTCCTCCCGGTTGGTCCAAGGAGACAACTCCTCGCCATCAATAAGTCGTCCTCTTCAAGGTGGCATAATTGCTTAGGGCATCCATCGTCCTCTATCGTTCAACAAGTCCTTAGTAGAAATAATATTCCTTGTAATTCTTAGTCAAACAAGGAATCGGTGTGTGATGCCTGTCAAAAGGCAAAGAGTCATCAATTACCATACCCCAAGTCTTTTAGCGTGTCCAAAGCTCCTTTAGAGCTAGTTTTTTCTGATGTATGGGGCCCGACCCCAGATTCTGTTGGTCGCAAGAAATATTATGTGAGTTTTATTGATGACTACAGTAAATTTACTTGGATTTACTTACTCAAAGCCAAGTCCGAAGTTTTTCAGAAATTCCATGATTATCAAAATCTTGTTGAACGAATGTTTGATAGGAAAATAATTGCTATGCAAACAGATTGGGGAGGCGAGTATGAAAAATTAAATACTTTCTTTCAACGCATAGGTATCTCACATCATGTTTCATGCTCCTATGCACACCAACAAAATGGCTCAGCCGAGCGCAAACATCGCCACATTGTGGAAGTCGGGCTCTCACTTCTTGCTTATGCGTCCATGCCCTTAAAATTTTGGGATGAAGCTCTCCTTAACGCCACCTATCTTATTAATCAACTTCCTAGCAAAGTCATTGATCATTCAACTCCTTTTGAAAAATTGTTCGATGAGGTGCCCGACTATTCTTCTCTTCGCACCTTCGGGTGTGCTTGTTGGCCTAACCTTCGTCCCTATAATGCTAGAAAACTTCAATTTCGTTCAAAAAGATGTGCTTTTCTTGGGTATAGCAATCTTCATAAGGGCTTTAAATGTCTTGATATTTCAGCCGGACGCATCTATATTTCACGTGATGTAGTATTTGATGAAAATGTCTTTCCCTTCTCAGAGTAGCATCCTAACGTTGGCGCCCTTCTTAGATCCGAAGTCTTAATTTTGCCATCCAATCTTATCACGGGTACTAGCTTTGATCACGGGGGTGAACAATTAGATAATGATCAAATGCTTGATGTTCATGTAAATCCTGCTAACCGTGAAAAGAATGCAGAAGAAAAAGAAACGGATGAAAATAATGCAGGAAATCTGAAGGGGTCGTTGCATAGAAAACAAAAATTTTCCTACAAAACAAGCGGAAGAAACCTCATGATCTAGATCTATTAGATGCAAGTAACGAAGTGGAGATCCAATCTCTTACCCTCAAAGAACGAACAAAGTCTTTTGTCGATGCAGGGGTTAGTCTGTCGATCCCCACAACTAGACTCGTCTAGTCGCGAGGAGATGTATTATCCACGTGATCCAATCCGATGAAACACCGCACGAGCAGCGCCTCCGCGGTATCCACACGTACGGCTCGATGTAGACTTCTCCTTCTTGATCCCGCAAGCAAGGTGGAAGTGGCTAGATGGATCTCAGCAGCACGACGGTTGTGGTGGTGTTGACGGTGGAGTTCTCCCACGGGCAGGGCTTCGCCAAGCCGTACATGAGGAAGAGGAGGAGGAGGTAGGGGAGGGTGCGGCCAGGGTTATCCCGTGTCCTCCTTGTGCCGCACCCCTCCTCTATTTATAGGTGGAGGGGGCAAGGGGGGTGCGCCCCAATCCCCATTAGGGCCGGCTGCCAAGGGGTGGCTTGCCCCCCAAGGCACCTCCCTCCTAGGGCCGGTGGCCAAGGGGAGGCTTGCCCCCCAAGGCGCCCCCTTTAGGGTTTGCACCCCCATCTCCTTGTGGTGGCCGGATGGGCTTATGGGCTGGTGCGGCCAGCCCATTAAGGCTGCTGCACCACCCATTTGTCCATGTGGGCCTCACACGATAGGTGGGCCCACTTCTAGATTCTTCTAGAACCTTCCAGAAAATTCCGGCACCCTGCCGAAAAATCCAGAACCTTTCCGATACCTCTGGAAACCACTTTCCTTATATGAATCTTATTCTCCGGACTCTTCCGGATCTCCTCGTGACGTCTAGGATCTCATCCGAGACTCCGAATCAATATTCGTTCATACCATCAATTATCTCATCGCAAACCCTAGCTACATCGGAGCGTTAAGTGTGTGACCCTATGGGTTCAAGAATATGCAGACATGATCTGATCAATAATCAATAGCGGGACTGGGATGCCATATTGACTCCTACATATTCAACGAAGTTCCTTATCGACTGAACCACGATGCCGAAGATTCTTAATCTCGTATACGATTCCCTTTGTCTCATGATATTTAATTTTCCCGAGATTTGATCGTCGATATCTCCATATCTAGTTCCATCTTGTTATCTGGCAAATTCTCTTTACTCGTCCATAACATAGGATCTCCGTGATTACTCCTAATCACATGTTTGCAAACTTTCCAGATCCTATATTACCGAGTGGGCCCAGAGATATTTTACTCCGTCACATGGAGGGACAAATCCCACTCTTGATACATATCACCCAACAACCTACCATCGGTGATACCTGAAAGCCACCTTTATAATCACCCAGTTACGAAGTGATGTTTGATGTCCACAAAGTATTCCTCCGGTAAGAGGGAGTAATATAATCTCATGGTCTAAGGAAACTATACTTGGCATATACTAAAAGCATTGGCAATGAAATTGTGTGATACGATCAATTGCAACTCTTTATTATTGGGTCTTGTCCATCATATCATTCTCCCAATGATATGACTCCGTTATCAAGTGACTATAACAAGTCCTATGGTTAGGAAACCTTAACCATCCCTTGACTAATGAACTAGTCCAGTACAGGCTTACTAGGGACACCTGGTTGTTTATATTCCACACATGTATTATGTTTCCGGTTTATACAATTATAGCATGGATAATAAAATATTATAATAAACATGAATATGCTAATAAACCATTTTATTATTGCCTCTAGGGCATATTTCCAACAGTCTCCCACTTGCACTAGAGTCAATAATCTAGTTTACATTTTCTCGATCCAACACCCATGTAGTCTCGGTGCTGATCATGTTTGCTCGTGGAAGAGGTTATGTCCGTGCTCTGTACTATACAGTTCTCTATGTTCTTTGCAAAACGTCAGTGTCACCTAAATTGACATTACTTTATCATCACATGATAAACCACTTATCACATGATAAGCCTCATGATGAATATAATATATTTGGTTACAGAGTGAGATTTTCGTTTCCTTTTTATGCCTACATGACGTATGATCAGTCAAAAGAACTTTCACATAGTATGTGCACCCGGAGCGCACTCAATCTTGAAACAAAATTTCTCAAACCAAAATATTATATCTTTTAATCCTTGAATTAATCATATGCTCCTATATGTTGTAGACTCAACAAATCGACAGTGCAATACATATCACTTCGATATTTTCGATCACACTTTCACTGCACTTCTGCCTTTATGAGGTCTCCAATCTAGTTTGATGTCATTACTTCAACCAAGTCTACCAATCTCTAGATTCAATTATCTCATCTCCATGTTGAAATGACTCCTCATTCCGAACACGTTCTTCATGGGTCACATTTCGTCAAATACAAAGTTATGGTTCTTAAATGTTTAGTCCTATGATCAAGTCATACTGAATACCAACATATCCTCCAGCCATTATTCTTGTACTAAGATTAGACGTAAAGTTTTACATATCTTTTACAAGTAATGAACTCTTCTTCACTTGTTCCATTTTGAACTCCTTCAAAATCTTATTTAGGTTAAACATCCTGACTTAATGTTTATCAAACATATCTATCCACCATAGATACATCTATCTCCATAGATATTTGATGTTCAAATTAACTCATAAGTTATACGTTGGTTCCTGACTTATTTACAACATTTATGAAATCTCTATTTCATTTAAACAAGATGTTGTAAACTCCAACTCAAATATACACCATACACATATTAAATTGTGAAACCACTTTGGCTCCCACTCAGAAATATGTTATCCTTATATTTGACCATGATTAAATAGCTCCCACTCAAACATATGTCACCACATATTTTGATCGTGGAAAATAGTTTCTGCTCTAACTTAATATATGTCACCACATATTCTAACTTAATATATGTCACCACATACTTTGGACACCTCCAAAATCTTAATTAACTTTTAAATCAAGAACTCATATATGAACACTGGTACTTTGCTAGCTTTAAGTTTTATTTATTCTCTACAAAACTCCTTTTAAGGAATAAATATGTGAAACATCACTTTCACAAAATCAAGTAACAATTAGTTTGTGATTTAAACTTAACATAGGATGACTCTTAGTCACTTTCGTATTTAAGGCTTCTATTTCTTCTTTGTAGTTTCGTAGGTATGTCTTGTTTCTTAAACATGACAAGTAAATCATGAATATTATTTTGCAACATGACAAAATTATATATTCGTGAATCCTACTATTCTTAGAAAAACTGAATTCGAATTCAATGATCATCATCATTAATTCCTCCTTTCATGTGTCAAGTAAAACCCTAACAGAAACACTTTCCGCTGTGTTACTCGATATCAAGGTCAATAACATTATTTATGTTTCTCATTTATCCCATCAACTCTTCTAGCAATGAAACTTTTCACGATAAACCACTAAAATACTTAGCACAACCAACAAATTGGTTTGCCCCTTTTATTCTCATATTGTGGAATCACATTCATAGTCATACTTATGAATATACTACAACATTATTCGCAATAGTCTCTAATTATCTCATAATTAATGAAACCACCTTTTCTCATGACTCATATGAAAAAATTATGCGAATCACATATAGACCCTTATTTCTAAATAGAGTGTTTATCAAATAAATCTAAATGCTATTTATTAAACCCCGAAATAAAACCCTTCTTTCAGACCACACAATATCGAATAGTGCCTGATTACGATATCTTAGGACATATCAAACGCCTATGAAATATTCTAAATATTGTAATTTGTCATAACACTTCTCACAAGTCCGCATACTAACATATAACTCAAATATTTTGTCTCTTTTTATCAAATCATAAAGACTCAATTTTCTTGGTAAATTAATATCCTAAACTCCAAAATTTTATTTGATCTCATCACATATCATAACTCGAACAAATACATATATTTACTCATATCATTTATGATGGAGCGCACAAAATAATGACATTTAACATTTGCCGAAAATACAACCAACACTTGTGTTTATTTTCGGCAACTCATGGCACTCTTCCAAAGGGTGGCATTTTAGTCATATTCCTTTCAATAAGGCACATTGATAAAACATCAAAATATTTATTCAATATTTAGCACGACTAAAACAATTGTCATTATTAAGTTTTGGATATTTTTAGTATGTCACATATTTTATCAATGTTTAACTAATCATCGTCTAGATTAAAATAAGGACAATAATCTCATAATCGAAACGTGATCACCAAAAAGAATTACTCATAAAAATAGGACAACCACTTGTCTTTAACATGAATAACCGTCTCACAAACTAAGACACACTAATTTAAATATCACACTTAACTTGATTACAAAAACTCATTCAAATCCTCTAATAAAAAACGATAAATGTAGAAGTAGAATGTCGCCAACATCAACTCCTTGATTGCCACTATCCTGCGATATCCACTCAGTCCCTCCATGCACTTCTCAAACGGCAGGTCCTGTTTTCATAAAACAACACAAGTATCAAATACTTAACTTGCCACAAGTGTAAATGGGACATAAAACATTTATAACTTGTATATCAAAATATACCTTCTGCATTGACAAATTCTCCTGCTATGGGTTCCACTTTGACATGACGCAGTCGAGAACAAAACTCATAGAAAGTGATCGAATCCCCTCCCATGACATAGTCTCTGACATAATTCTTGAAGCTGGGGGGAAGCGAGCGCAGCACCCCATCTATCGCGAATTCATCCGTCATCAAGTAGTCCCAAACAAGCACTAGACGGTGATGAATCTCATGCATCTTCCTCAGGTGTTGTTCCAAATAAGTGTTTTCTTCCATCTTGAGTGAAAGAAACTCATTCAGATTCTCAAACCTCGCAATTCTGACTAGTGCTATGAACCTATTTTTCAGCTCATCAACAATCTCATTGGCACGCAAGTCTTCGAATTGACTACTCAGGTCAGAATTCATGCAGGCGCACATCAACCACTCAATTTGTAAGTAAGTGGTTTCTTGGCGAAGCCATTCTATGTGCTCTTCCTTAGTTGCAGTAGCATTGGGTTTATCTCCTATTGGTTCTTCTAGCACGTCAAGCAAGTCATTGGCGTGTAGGACGTCACACAAAAGCAGGTACCACTCGATAAAGTTTGACCCATCTAGACGCAGCTCCTCGGCCATGAAAAGATGACCATAGCCGGCCATGATCTACATGGATTTTTGCAAAGATATCTTTAGGACTTTTGTTTATGATAATTTTAGTTCATCTTAATAAAAATTACTACATGAACTCCCACTAAACTTAACATCTCTATGGTTTTTTAGTGACACACGATCCAAATTCACTACACCACAACCGATCATCACGTGAGATGATGTAGCTTCAGTGGTGAACATCACCATGTTGATCATATCGTCCATATGACTCGTGTTTAACCTTTCGGTTCTTGTGTTCCGAGGCCATGTCTGTACATGCTAGGCTCGTCAAGAAAATCGTATTATTTCCGCATGTGTAAATCTGGCTTACACCCGTTGTATGCGAACGTAGAGTCTATCACACCCGATCATCACGTGGTGCTTCAAAACGACGAACTTTTGCAACGGTGCATACTAGGGGAGAACACTTTATGATCTTGATATTAACGTGAGAGATCACCTTATCATGCTACCATCACGATCAAATCTAAGCAAGCAATAAGGTGCATAAAGGATTACATCACATGCAATAGATATTGTGATATGGTATAGCCTTTTCTTCTTGTGCCTTTGATCTCCATCTCCAAAGCACCGGCATGATCTCCATGATCACCAGCATTGTGGTGCCACCACCATGGTTGTGTCCACCAACTATTGCAACTATGACTATTTGCTACTCTTAGCAATAAAGTAAAGCAATTACATGGTGATTCATTGACACGCAGGTCACATAAAATAATAGACAACCATATGGCTCCTGCCGGTTGCCGTACTCATCGACATGCAAGTCATGAAAGATTATAAACATGATCATTGCATACATTATCACAAATCACACATTGGCCATACCACATCACAAACCCTGCAAAAACAAGTTAGACGTCCTCTACTTTGTTTATGCAATTTTTACGTGGCTTGGGTCAACGAGATAGAACCGTTCTAATCTACGCAAAACCACAACGTGATATAGAAGTTACTTATTTACNGAGATAGAACCGTTCTAATCTACGCAAAAACCACAACGGTGATATAGAAGTTGCTTATTTACTCACCCTTTTAAAAGGCCTCCCATTACAAATCACATCTCACCATAGCTAGAGAAACAGACACCCGCCAGCCACTTATGCAATACAAGTTGCATGTCAATCGTGGAACCGGTCTCTCGTGCGTGGACGAGTAAAGTTGGTCCGGGCCGCTTCAATCCAACCATCCAACAAGATACGAAGTACACGCGAGAAGGTAGCAACAAAAATATCAACGCCCACAACTCCTTGTGTTCTAATCGCACCAACATCTACGAATAGATCTTGGCTCTGATACCACTGAAGGGTTCGTTGCATAGAAAAAAATCCTACGTAACAAGCAGATGAAACCCAACGGATCTAGATCTATTAGACGAAGGTAACGAAGATGAGATCTAATCTCTTACCCTCGAAGAACGAACAAAGCCTTTTGTCGATGCAGGGGTTGGTCTGTCGATCCCCGCAACCAGACTCATCTAGTCGCGAGGAGATGTATTATCCTTCGAGATCCAATCCGATGAAGCGCCGCACGAGCAGCACCTCCGCGGTATCCACACGTACAGCTCGATGAAGACTTCTTCTCCTTGATCCCGCAAGTGAGGAATAAGTGGCTCGTGAGATCCCAGCAGCACGGTGGCATGGTGGTGGATGGTGGAGGTTTTCCCGCGGACAGGGCTTCGCCAAGCCGTGTGCGAGAGAGAGAGGAGGGAGGAGAGGGGTGGTGCGGCTAGGGTATGGGGTGCAACGCCCCAGCCCTCCCCTCCTCTTTATATAGGCATGGGGGGCTGCCTTGGCCCATCCTCCAAGCCCTAGGGCCGGCGGCTTGAGGGAACTTGTTCCCCAAGTCAGCCCCTTAGGGTTTTGGGTGCCTCCCATGGGCCAGCCGCATGGGCCTTTAGGGAAAGGGTGCAGCCAGCCCAAGTGGGCTGCTGCACCTCCCCTCAGTCCATGTGGGCCTTCTAGGTTCGTGGCCCCCCAAGGTGGGGCCCTCCGGAACCTTCCGAAACCTTCTAGAATTATTCCAGTACCCTGTCGGAAAATTCCTGAACTTTTCCGGAACCCTGGAAACCACTTTCCTTATATGAAACTTTATCTCTGGAGTCTTCCGGAACTCCTCGTGATGTCTAGGATCTCATCCGAGACTCCGAATCACCATTCGTTCATACCATCAATTATCTCATCGCTAACCCTAGCTACATCGGACCGTTAAGTGTGTGACCCTACGGGTTCGAGAACATGCAGACATGATCAGATCAATAATCAATAGTGGGACCAGGATGCCCATATTGACTCCTACATATTCAACGAAGTTCCTTATCGATTGAACCACGATGCCGGAGCTTCTTAATCTCGTATACGATTCCCTTTGTCTCACGATATTCAATTCGCCCGAGATTTGATCGTCGATATCTCCATATCTAGTTCTATCTCGTTACCTGGCAAATTCTATTTACTCGTCCATAATATAGGATCTCCGTGATTAACACTTAATCACATGGTTGCAACCTTTCTGATGCTATATTACCGAGAGGGCCCAGAGATATCTTTTCCGTCACAAGGAAGGACAAATCCCACTCTTGATTCATGTCACCCAACAAATACCATCGGAGATACCTGAAAGCCACCTTTATAATCACCCAGTTACGAAGTGACATTTGATGTCCACAAAGCATTCCTCCGGTAAACGGGAGTGACATAATCTCATGGTCTAAGGAAACTATACTTGGCATACTAAAAGCGCTGGCAATGAAACTGTGTGACACGATCAATTGCAACTCTTTATTATTGGGTCTTGTCCATCACATCATTACTCCTAATGATATGACTCCGTTATCAAGTGACTATAACAAGTCCATGGTTAGGAAACTCTAACCATCTCTTGACTAACGAACCAGTCGGGTAGAGGCTTACTAGGGACAACTGGTTGTTTATATTCCACACATGTATTATGTTTCCGGTTAATACAATTATAGCATGGAGAATAAACTATTATCATAAACATAAATATGCTAATAAACCATTTTATTATTGCCTCTAGGGCATACTCCCAACACTTCCCTGGAGATTTATTCTTCAACATGGACGGCATTGGCAGCTTCACACTCCTTTGCCCTTCTTGAAGTCTCCCTTGATTGTGATGATCCCATTGGGTCCCGGCATTTTAAGCTTGCTATAGATGTAGCATGGCCGAGCCATGAATTTGGTGAAAGCCGGACGCCCAAAGATTGCATGATATGCACTTTTGAAAGGAACCACCTCAAAAGAGACGTCTTCTATCCGAAAATTATCTGTGCCGCCAAAGGTGACCTTCAGGGTGATCTTTCCCATCGAAGAGGCTTGTCGTCCCGGCACAATCCCATGAAACTTCACATTGTTGGGCCTGAGTTGTGACTTAGAGAGACGCATCCTTTTCAATGTTGTGGCGTAGAGTATGTTGATGTTGCTTCCTCCGTCCATTAGCACCTTTGTCAACTTGTATTTGTCGACTATAGGGCTGATGACTAGAGCGTAGGTGCGCATTGTAGGGACTCTGTCCGGATGATCGCTGCTGGTCCCATGTAATGGGAGTGTCGGACCAATCCAAATACTGAGGAACTGCAGGTACCGTAGCATTAAGTTCTCGTCAAGCCGCCTTTTCCTTGTGAGACGAATCTGTTGCCAAATTGACGATGAGACTTTCAGCATGCTTGGGGAATTTGCTGCCTTTTCCTTCCTTGGAGGTCGTGTCGTTAGATTCTGAAGTAGCGTCTTCCTTCTCTTTGTCGTCCTTCCTGGATTTGCGCTTGTTTCTCTACTTGCCGGCTTTGGGGTCCTTGGCGATGGCCCGATTAATGTGACATTGCTGGATCATGTGGGAGCTCGTCCCATCCGGCCTCAGATGATGAACATAGGGGTTGTGCTTGATGTCGTCGTACTTCACCGTTGGCGGTCGGGCTGGTCGGTTGCTTGCCGGCTTTTTGTCCTGCCACTTCCCGTTACTTGGGCCGTCTTTACCAAAGGTGGCAGCAACTTCGTGTGAAGGGCCGGCTTGGTCTTCAGCCTTCTTCTTCCCATGATCCACGATTCGCCTCGAGTCGCAGCCTACGTCGAAGAAGACGCAGAAGAAGCACGTCAAGACGGCTTAGACATCCTCAAAGAAGAAAGATAGTTAGCTCTCCAATGATCCTCCATCTATCAGCGAGATCTACGTCGCTATCAGAGCTGTAGAGTGCGGAATCGATCTTTTCGAGAAGGCGACTTAGTGCTTCGGCTTGTACAAAGCCGGCAGCACAAGTTATCCCCTCCATGGGAAGGACCTTTCGTTATCAGCAAAGTACTGAAGAATAGGTCATACTATCTCCTCGACTTAAGGGATTCAAAGAAAGATCCCAGGAAGAAAGGTCGCAAGAGGAAAAGGCATGTAGATGATGACTTAGATGAGACGAAATGTCCATGGAATATCGCTCAGCTACATCCCTTTTACACTTAGAAAATTCTATTGTAACCATGTCAACGTGATCATGAAATAAAAATTGGTTCCTCTCATGTGAAATTCGAGAATCTGTACCATTCTTTATTTCCCAATGATCTTATTGTTATTTTCTGTTTACCCACAATTGCCTGTATTGCTTGTTGGTAAACTGTCTTTCATGTTGAATCCGACTTAAGATGATGACCAAACAACGTTTTGCCAAAATAATGTATTTTCTGATAGCTTTTTGCGCCGGGTTGCTTCAAAGCATTTCGGCACCGAAAGGCGGCGCTTGTTCTGGGTCTAAACAGATTGGTTCTACGTACCCTGTTACTCAGCAAGTATGTTTCGCAATAAGTTTGCCGGCATTTAAAGGCTAAGGTGTCAAGGCCAGAATAAAATGATGGCATAAAAATTGCAAATTTGCAACTAAAAAGCTGACTTAATACAGCAAAAGACTTAGTTGTTTATAGAGACATACATAATGTTTGGATGACTTTACATCAAATGTTACATTTTTAGGGATGACCGGCTCAAGTAGAAAATTCGGCTCATGCAGATTTATCCGCCTCTTCGCCGTTGTCATCAGACTGGACGGGAGTCGGCGGGCACGGCACCTCCTTGAAAATGGTGGTGAGGGAGACCATCTTGGCGACCTTGCTGGCATAGCCAGAGACAGAGTGCAGGATCTTCTTCCGGTCCTTCTCGTCCAGCGGAGTGCCATCCTCTTTCTCAAGAGGAAAGCCGGCCACGACGCGCCAAGCCTCCGCCTCCAGGTAGTGTGTCATCATCAGGCCCAGAGCTGTCTTCGCGCCTTCGCGTGCGCTGGAGCGAAGCCGTTCATCAAAAGATGAAGTCGCTTCGTCCAGTTCAGCCGGCAGGCCCGCAAGGTCCGTCAGTGGCTCGGGGTTGCCGGGAAAGAACTTCTCGACAAACTCCTTGGCTTTGTTGATGGCGTCTGCATTAGACAAAATGTCAGCAGTATAAAGAAAAGCCTGATACAAAAGGTTAAGGTTTCGGCATTCATACCTTGGTAAGCGACGTGATCCGCCTCAAAGCCGATGATGATGGCGTCCTTGTTCGCCAGCTCAGTCTTCAGCCGGCGCATCTCCGGATTTCGCACACCAAAAAAGTTGATGGTTTCACCACCAATTTTGCGATGGATCTGCGTAAGGTGGTGCTAAAAGCCTAAAGCTACATTGACGAGCAAAATTGGCTACAGGACGACATTTCATCGCTAGGGGGCTAAACATGTGCATGCGCATTAACTCGGACCACTATGTCGGCTAGTTTGTAAACTTAACCCGGCATAGTGCTCGGGGGCTACTAGGGAAGTCAATTACCTGGTAGTGCTCGCGAAGAAGGGTCATGCCGACCTCAAAGCTTTCAGCAAAGTAATTCTGCTGATCTTCAAGGATTTCTATGACATCAAATGTGTCATAGGCCTTGGTCTCGTCCGGCTCGTCGTCTCAGATGGTTCTTCCCTTCTTTCGGGGCAGCCGCGGAGCATGCATGAACCGGCTCATGAACTCCGGCTTGATGCGTCCCTTGTCGTGGAAAGCCTCCGCCTTAATCGGAGAAAAGGTCGGGGCATCATTAGCCGGAGCTTCAGCCCTTGGTGGAGAGGAAGGTTCTGTCACCTTCCCCGTCATCTCCGTCCATTTGGTGGGAGGAGTAATCCCAGCTCTCCCGAGAGCCGGACCTGCCGTCATGGCGCGGGTGGAGTTCTCCTCCACTGGTGTTGGCTTCGAAGCCGAAGGAGTGGGGGGAGGAATAGCGGGAGAGGTCTTCTTCCGCGTGGCACACACCTTCTGTTTCAAAGGTGCGCCTTTCTTTATCCTGCAAAGACAAAGGAGTAAGAATAGCAAATCCGGCAATGCTAAAAAGCAAAGAAGAGATGTTTTAGCCGACTTACTTCTTGTTGGGAATGTTGAGCCCAGCAAGGGCGTCATCGTCTTCAGACGGCTTGGCACCAATCGTAAGTGATTGGCTCTTCCTCTTCCGGCTCTCTGCAGAAGCCGGAGAAAAGGAGTTGGTCCGCTTGGCCACCTTGCTGGACGATGATGTGCCAGCAGGACGAGCGGTGGAGACTCCAGGAATCTGAAGAATAACACAAGTTAATCTGTTAAAGCCAAAGCCGAATCCCTAAAAGAATTGAACTTTGGTCCGACAAAGTACCTTTGGGGGAGGGTTGGCTGCCGTATACATTGGCAGCAATTCTTCGTATTGCCGGCCTTCGTTAGGCCGGACTTTGATGAGCTTGTTGAAGCGAACCTCAAAGAGGCCTTGCTCCAAGTCCTTCTCGCTGATCCGCATGGGATCAGAGTTGCCTATGTACTCGCACATAAGGCGAGCATGATGTTGGAGGGGCTGGATCCGTCTCTTCATCCAGCAGATTATTGTGTCCTCCCAAGTTAGGGAGGAGAGCTGGAGGTCATCTCCGTGATCCTTGCCTTAATGGCGGCAAGGTCAGCCGGCAACTTTGCTGCCGGCTTCTTCTTCCATGAGGGCAGGGGAGTACCGGCCCTATCCTCGTAGGCGGCAAGCCCGTGCAGCCTGTTTGGAGGCACCACATCCTTGTAGTAGAAGAAGGTGGACGCCCACCCCTTAGCGGAATCCACGATTGGCACCTGAGGGTACCAATCTATATCCCATCGGTAGTTGAAGCTGATGGAGCCAGCAACCAGCAGCTCCTTCTGGACTGTTTGTCTCTTGACTCCGAAGCAATATTGGAATAAATCTAACCTAGGAGCTAATCCTAAGTAGCCTTCGAACAGCGCTATGAAGCCGGATATGTAGAGGAGGCTATTGGGGGTAATGTTGTGGAGCTGGAGACCATAATGGTCTAGAATCTCATTTAGAAAAGCCGAGGGCGGCAAAGAGAACCCCCTAGCAATGTGGGAAGAAAGAAGTACCCGTTCGTCCTTGATGGGAGTCGGAAACGGGGCGCCAAAGGCGGATCGCAAAGACGGTTCTGATGCATCTAAAATGCATACATGAACTTTGCACTATAAAACCTGTTTTCCATTCATATTTACATTATATAAGGGGTATATTACTGTTATTTAATGATATTTGGTAATTAATATTGATTTCCCCTTTTTATGAAATTAATCCTGCGCAGGCAGAAAACCCCTATTTCTTTCTTTATTTGTTTCAGGACCTTAACGACGTCATAATGAGCTATAAATTTACGGGGATCATTATTTTGGAAGGAGGAAGACCTAGGAGCGAAAGAAGCAAGCAAACGGAGGCCGGAGGGCCAGAAGAGGGTGCCCCACGCGGCTACAGTACCAGGCCGCGTGGGCCCACCTCTTTCAGCCATCGTGGCCCCGTTTGCGTCGATCCTTCACCCTGAAGCATCCTCGTGACATAAAAACGCCTATATAAGGAGCCCCCCGACGTTTTTCGAAGTGAGAGCCGCCACACGAGACAAACAAGAAACAGAGACCAGGAGGCTACAGATTGAAGGGGGGAAACTCCGGCGAAGCCCTGCCGGAGAGTTCTCCTTCTTCTCCATCGACATCTCCACCGTCTCCATGATGAAGAGGGAGTAGTCCACCTCTGGACTTTGGGTTTGTGGCAGTAGCATATGTATCTCTCTCTCTCTCTTGAGCTTCAATAATTAGCACCATATGAGCTGCTGAACATGATTACGGTCACCGTTGTTTTGATCAAGCATGTTTATGAGAGTGTGTGTGGAGGAACGTGTGCATTAGTTGGAGTAACGGGGGTGGTGATGTGATAAGCTGACAACTTAAATATCATGATCCATTGGGTGTTTACCTTACTTTGTTGCCTCACTAGGGATAAACCAAAATACCATGTTGCAAGGTTGAGGAGTGACTAGCCTCTACCTAAGACTAGATCCATCATGTGTTTATTTTCACTTCATGTCATTAATCTTAAAGCTATACTCTGAGTCATCTCAATTACTGAGGTGTATGATTTATTTCGCATCTTGGTGGAGTATAAGTGAGACTAATAATCAAAAGGCCTCTATGTTAGGACGTGATGCCCATATAATTAGTAACATGTCATTAAACTTGTTTGCAATCTCATATGTTAAATCTATGTCTACTCATTTGCCACAATATATTAAAGAGAGAGTGCATGTGTGAAACCATGAACCCCGGTCCATTTTTTAATCATAAGAAACACCTTTCCAACCACTTTGAAGCATCTTCTACATTCAGCCATTTTAAAATCAGAAAATACAAAAACACTTTTATTCATTGCATTCACATATAAAAACCCCAAAAATAGCATCCATCATTGTTTCCATCATCCTTGCATTATTATTTACCACCATTGCATTTTTATTTACTGTTTTGCATTCATTATTATCTTAATATCATTCTCACACCTTGTGCTAGACAACCACTTGGTAAGGTTGAGGGCACAAAGCAATCTACTTTGTTTGCAGGAAATCTAGAGAAGGACAAGGAGATAAAATCCACACTACTGATTCCCCGAGAGTTCGATATTAAACCCTCGAGTCACCCTCGTGGGGAAAAGACTTCCACTTCTACATACTCTGCACTTGGAGGATCAACCTAACCCATATATTATCTTCCTTTCAGGGTATCAAGAGTATCTGTTGGCGTAGTTGAGGGAGAAGAACACCGTCACCTACGTCATCAAGTCATTTTCTGGCGTCGTTGCCGGGGAGTCATAGCTGGAAGGTTTTATCCAAGGATATCACAACAAAGTCAACTTCACCACCAACTTGTGCTAACACCTAATCTTGGGGAGGTTGCACCTACGTGAGCATCATCTTGTCCATCTTTACCTTCAAGCAATTTATTTTGTTTTGTTTTTGTCTTGCATATCATTTTTTAGATTTCGGTTTGCATTGTTTAGTGTCTTTTTATTTTCAGTTTTGCATTAAAAAATTAAAAACACATAAAAACTTGCTAAAATGGGTGATAGGACTAAGTTGTGTGACTATACAAATACTCCAAATGATCAATTTATTGCTAAACCTATTACCATACCTGAGATACAAGCTGATAGTTATGAAGTGAGTCCTAGTTTGTTGAACTTGATAACTAGGGAGCAATTTGGTGGTAGTGCTGTGGAGGATGCCTCTATGCATCTTCATGATTTTGTTGAAATCTGTGACATGCAAAAATTTAAGAATGTTGAAAGTGATGTTCTAAAACTGAAATTATTTCCTTTCTCACTTAGAGGAAAAGCTAAGGAGTGGCTGCATTCATTACCTACTGATAGCATTAAAACTTGGAATGATCTGAAAGAAGCTTTCATTAAGAAATATTATCCTTCTGTTAAAATTTTGCAAAATAGAAACAATATTCTATCTTTTAGGCAAAATGAAAATGAACATGTTGCTATGGCTTGGGATAGGATAAAACTTATGCTTAGAACTTTCCCATCACATGGAGTTAATGAATGGACCATACTACATTCTTTTTATAATGGTCTGAATTCCATGTCTAGAAATATACTTGATTATGCTGCTGGAGGTGCTTTTATGGGAAAAACTATAGTAGAGGCTAAGAATATATTGGAAAGCATTTTGCAAAACTATAGTCAATGGCATACTGATAGAGCACCTAGTTCATCTAAGAAAGTAAACTCCATAGAAGAAACTCATGAATTGTCATCTAAGATGGATACTATTCTTGCTTTGCTTAATAAACCTAGTGTTGAAAATATTCCTTTGCAAGAACTAGTTGGTAATAATTCTGAAAATATTGATGTCAACTTCATTAGGAATTATGGAAACAATGGGTATGGTAACAATAATTATAATTCTTATAATAAACCTCCATATGTTCCCAACAATCGTCCTTTTGTTTCATATCCTAATGCTAATGATAAGTGGAAGCCTGTGTCATCAAGTAATGATAATTTTGAGACTAATAAAATTCTTATGGAACAAGTTGCTAGTCATAATACCATGATACAAGAGTTGAATAAGTCTGTTACTTCTATTAGTTCTGATATTAAAAACTGACAACTCCAAGCTGCAGGACTAGACAAAGCCCTTTCAAAACTTGCTGATAATCAAGCCACTTTATTGAGTATGTCTGCTGGAAAACCACAAGCACCACCTGTGGTTGGATTGAATTCTATTAATATTGCTAAAAATGTTCCTCTTACTTTGGAAGAAACTCTGAATGAATTGCTAAATTATCCTGAATATCTGTTGCCTTTTATGTCTCATCTTATGGCTTCAAGAGAAGAAGTTAGTAAAATTGAATATGATGAAAGAAAAGTTGAAGAAGTTAAGATGCTTAGTGAAGTTAATGATCCTTTGCTTGATTTAGAGAATTGTAGCTTGCATGAATTAATATCTATCTTACAAAAATTTGCAAGTTATCCTTCTATTGATGTTAACCAATCTGGTTTTGGTTCCTATATTGCTAATCATGTCTTGAAAGAAAAAATTGCTAGATACAATCAAGAAGCTATGATACCACCTAAGCTTGGGGATATATGGATCCCCAAGGTGCTAGTAACTATTGGAAAAGAGACACACCATGCCATACTTGATCTAGGATCTAGTGTCTCTGTTTTATCTAAAGGATTATATGAAGTACTTGAATTAAAGAATCTTGAAAAATGCTCTGTTGAACTTGCACTTGCTGATAATACCATTAAACATGCTTTAGGAAAAGTAAGTGATGTTATGGTAGAGTTACATATGACTTTTGTACCTGTGGATTTTCTAATCATGGATATGGAGAATAAAACCTCTAGTCGTATTATTCTTGGTAGAGCTTTTCTTCGTACCACAGGGGCTATTATTGATTCAAAGGAAGGGAATGTGAAGTTTCAGTTTCCACATAAAAAATGCATGGAACACTTCCCAAGGAAGAAGGGCACAACTTTTAAGCTCCCTCATGAGCTTCATCTTCGGTAAACAACAAGTAAGTAAGCCTAGCTATATGGCTATAAAGAAAGCGCTTTACGGGAGGCAACCCGGTTGTTTTTATTTGGATTTTCTTTTTGTCCTCTTGCTGTAACAAGAGATTTTTTTATTAGCTTAGTTTCTGGAATTTTTAATAAAGTGCCAAGTTTTACCTATTTTGGTTTGAAAAAGTTGCTATTTCTATTCGGAGATTTTATTCCTGCACGAAGTCTGTGCACGGTTTGATTTTTCATTATTATTATGTAACTCCGATTGAGCTGAAATTTTAACTATATCTTAAACTTTTCATGCTCTGTATTCCTAAATTTTTTCAGAATTTTTAGAAAATTTTAAGTAGGACAGAAAAATACGTTTTACTGCTGCTGTTTTTCTGGATAGATTCTGTCCCATATTGTTTTATGCATAGTTTGAACTTTTGAGTTGAATCTTTTTGATCCAATTGAGTTTATGAGTAGGCATACAACATTATACACTCTCTTATCATTCATATGAATTTTAGTCCATGGATTATATGCAGCAAGAAACCTATTTGTTTATCTCTACTAATATCACCCCACAGAAAAGAAATGGGAGAAACAGTGTTTTGAAGTTTTTACACAGGGATTGGAGGAGATGCACCATGAGTTATCCAAGGATGGTGAAAACCATAAGCTTGGGGATGTGGAGAACATCCCCACTGAACCAACATACTCTCGATTTGCACACGTCTAACTTCTGTTTTTGATTTGAAACACTTTATCGCATAAACTTGGAGCGTCTTTTTGTTTGTTTTTGCTTTAATTTTTATTTTGTGAGACCACCACACTATCTTTTATATATGAGAAAGATATTGGAAATATGGGTTTAAATATCTTGCATGCTTTTATTGTATTGGGAAAAGGGATGTCTAAGTTGATTTTTAATGACACATATAGTTGCATGATTCATGAGCTTCTTTATGAGTAATAATTTGCAAATGCTTTATCGTGAGCTATCTTTTATTCATGTTTTGATGTTGTATGTTATTTCACCTTGTTTGACATGAATTAGTTAGTTCTATGGACACTCATGCATGCATCTAGATGGTCATCTTTCTCCCTTTTGCTAGCCAAAAAAAATTCCAACAAGTAAAAACTTGTTTCCAACACCTTCAACCCAAGTTTTTCCAGTTAGTCCACCATATCTACCTATTAGCTTTATGCTATTCCAAGTATGTTTACCATGTTATTTGTGTTATCTATACCTCTAAATGAAAATGATTATGATATTTATTGTAATGGGAAAAGTTGGTTAAAAAGCTCTCGCGAACTTGATGCACACTTTACTTTTATTGCATTCAATAAATATGAACCATTGTGATTAATATTATGATAGTGGCTTGATAAATGTTTAAGGTTGGGAGTTAGCCCATATGTGTTGTCACATGCAAAGCTTTCAACATGTTTCATCATTTATTTAGTTGATATCATGTACTTTTGTTTATGGATGCCTATCATGGTGAAATAATGTGGAAATAAGAGTAAGTTTAAATGAGTTTGTATAAATGGTTAGAGAGAAACCTGGGCCGCTAATCTAAGCCATGCATCATTCATGGTGGAAATTTACTTACATGCTATTTTGAACTTTCTGTGATACACCCTACAATAAAAAGCTATATCAAGTGATAAATAAAAAGGGTGTTGAGATTGTTCATTATGTTTGTTTGTCTTGTTGTTTTGATGTGGGCTTGATCCATATCATGGGACAAGAGGTACCCCAGTTGAGGCTCTTGATGATACCATTATTACTTACAATGATAGATAACTTAAACTTACTTTGTTTCCCAAGTTGAGTAATCATGGTGTAGATACTTGTATTCAAGGAACATGAGACATCTAACCTTTACTTTATCAAGGCCACTACTCATATTTGCTTTCACATTTAACTTTAATCATTCAAGATGCTATGATAGGGGAATGAGATCTTGACACCAAGTATTACCATTACAATCAATAACTTAAGTAGAATAGTTTGGAGGATAGATGAAACTTATGCATGATTGACCTCTACTCATTTATACATCTTTTCCAAAGTGTCCACCTTTTATATTCAGATTTTCATCTACACTCTATGGACCACAAGTATGCATAAGTAAGAATGTCCATATTACTATCTTTTATGTTACACTTTGTGAACTATCATTGAACATCCTTGCATTGAATACTTGATATCACTTTATAAACTGTTTGCATATTGCTACTTCTTTGAATAATGAATCATTTGACTTTATGTAGCAGTAGCAATCATCTTTTATATCCATGTTATTATTATATTGCAAAGTTCATGTTAGTTTTATCACTTTCATACTCGAGGACGAGCATGAGTTAAGCTTGGGGATGTTGATGCATCTAAAATGCAAACATGATCTTTGCACTATAAAACCTGTTTTCCATTCATATTTGCATCATATAAGGGGTATATTACTGTTATTTAATGATATTTGGTAATTAATATTGATTTCCCCTTTTTATGGAATTAATCCTGCGCAGGCAGAAAACCCCTATTTCTTTCTTTATTTGTTTCAGGACCTTAACGATGTCATAATGAGCTATAAATTTATGGGGATCATTATTTTGGAAGGAGGAAGACCTAGGAGCGAAAGAAGCAAGCGAACGGAGACCGGAGGGCCAGAAGAGGGTGCCCCATACGGCTACAGTACCAGGCCGCGTGGGCCCACCTCTTTCAGCTCTCGTGGCCCCGTTTGCGTCGATCCTTCGCCCTGAAGCATCCTCGTGACCTAAAAATGACTATATAAGGAGCCCCCCGACGTTTTTTGAAGTGAGAGACGCCACACGAGAGAAACAAGAAACAGAGACCAGGAGGCTGCAGATTGGAGGGGGGAAACTCCAGCGGAGCCCTGCCGGAGAGGTCTCCTTCTTCTCCATCGACATCTCCACCGTCTCCATGATGAAGAGAGAGTAGTCCACCTCTGGACTATGGGTTTGTGGAAGTAGCATATGTATCTCTCTCTCTCCTGAGCTTCACTAATTAGCACCGTATGAGCTGCTGAACATAATTACGTTCACCGTTGTATTACCTTTGTGGTGGATCTTTTTATGAGTTAATATATGTTGAGATTGCAATGTTTATTTCAGTTATGAAAGTAGATGCATATTATGTACCCCGTTCTTGTATCCTTGTTTTGATCAAGCATGTTTATGAGAGCGTGTGTGGGGGAACGTGTGCATTAGTTGGAGTAACGGGGGTGGTGATGTGATAAGCTAACAACATAAATATCATGATCCATTGGGTGTTTACCTTACTTTGTTGCCTCACTAGGGATAAACCAAAATACCATGTTGCAAGGTTGAGGAGTGACTAGCCTCTACCTAAGACTAGATCCATCATGTATTTATTTTCACTTCATGTCATTAATCTTAAAGCTATACTCTGAGTCATCTCAATTACTGAGGTGTATGATTTATTTCGCATCTTGGTGGAGTATAAGTGAGACTAATAATCAAAAGGCCTCTATGTTAGGACGTGATGCCCATATAATTAGTAACATGTCATTAAACTTGTTTGCAATCTCATATGTTAAATCTATGTCTACTCATTTGCCACAATATATTAAAGAGAGAGTGCATGTGTGAAACCATGAACCCCGGTCCATTTTTTAATCATAAGAAACACCTTTCCAACCACTTTGAAGCATCTTCTACATTCAGCCATTTTAAAATCAGAAAATACAAAACACTTTTATTCATTGCATTCACATATAAAAACCCCAAAAATAGCATCCATCATTGTTTCCATCATCCTTGCATATTTATTTACCACCATTGCATTTTTATTTACTGTTTTGCATTCATTATTATCTTAATATCATTCTCACACCTTGTTCTTGACAACCACTTGGTGAGGTTGAGGGCACAAAGTAATCTACTTTGTTTGTAGGAAATCTAGAGAAGGACAAGGAGATAAAATCCACACTACTGATTCCCCGAGAGTTCGATATTAAACCCTCGAGTCACCCTCGTGGGGAAAAGACTTCCACTTCTACATACTCTGCACTTGGAGGCTCAACCTAACCCATATATTATCTTCCTTTCATGGTATCAAGAGTATTTGTTGGTGTAGTTGAGGGAGAAGAACACCGTCACCTACGTCATCAGGTGCAGACTCTGAAGATGGAGGGATGGCTCCATCAGCCGCCATTCCCATCAACTCGCTGTTGTCCACACCCAAGCAAGCCCAGTTGTGGGTAGGATTGCTGGGGGCACCTTCGTTGTCACTGGCTTCCTCCTCTTCTTCTTCTTCAGTGGCCCGAGCCTCCTCGGCCACATTGGCGGCGGTTGCAGAAGCCGAAGCCACTGTGGCCGCGGCTTCAGCTGCAGCTTTGGCTAGGGCAACCTCATCGCAGCTTGAGATTGCGGCAGAGGAGGAGTCCACCGGAGCGGAGGAAGAAGAGGCTAAGGGAGCAAGAGAAGGCACGGAGCCGGTGGCGGTGGCGGTGGAAACCGTACCTCCCATCGGCGGCGCCGTGTCGAGAGGCATCACGTCAATGATGGGGGAGATTGGAGCGCTGGAAGCCATGAAGCACGGAGGTGCGGAGGAAGAGTTCGAGCTCGGAGGAGATGAGATCTGGAGGAGATGATCGCTAGGGTTGCAAATGGGGCAGTGACCATGGCGAAGACGAGGCGGCCCGCTTTTATAGCGAAGGTGCGGAGATTCGTGCAACGGTCCGGAACGAAATTTCCGCCACGTGTCAGGGGATCGC
The DNA here is from genome assembly GCA_012064385.1 of Puccinellia tenuiflora. Lineage (NCBI taxonomy): Eukaryota > Viridiplantae > Streptophyta > Magnoliopsida > Poales > Poaceae > Puccinellia > Puccinellia tenuiflora. Next base: position 145,379 of record QRDG01002225.1, on the reverse strand, counting down.
ACCGTTGGAAGGAGATCCTTCCCTCTGACGCCTCGGTTCCAATGCGGGGAAAACGGAAACTAGCCCCTGCATTCAAAGATGCCACTCAACTCACTCTACCGGGTCTGACAAATCCATCACATCGCCGGACGCATGTCAATATGCACTCAAGTATTTTTTTTTTTTACATGATAAGCCTGCACGCAGAGATCGACAAAGCTGTTCGGCATGACTATAAGTTTCTGGGAATGCTCCAAGCCTAACAACGGATGAAGAATTTCCCGGACGACACATTGCCGGAGGACTGAAGCCAACTGCTGAAGTACTTGAAGCTTTTCGGGGGCTACTGTTGGGGATATGCCGAACAGGTACCATCACGGAAGTGACTAAAGCCAGTGTACTAGGGTGGCCCATAGTGGTGGTAAGCCGAAATCCGGCTTACCGGGCGGCCCAGTATGATGAAGTGCAGGAGGCCATCCGGCTAAGGGAAGGTTCCAGAAGGCGGCTTGCGTTGTAGTTGACTTAGCTCTCAAGGCAAGGCCCAAGCCGGATTAGAGTAGAACTCTGTAACTTAGTCGGTTAGGTTGCTTCCTGTAAGCCCTTGGTCCAGACGCCTTTATAAGCCGGCCTACGGGACGCCTTAGGGCAGAGATACACACATACGCTCTAACTTTCACTGTAATCGGTGCATATTGCCTTATAGTGAATTATAGTAGCACGTAGGGTTTCGCCACCGTTGCGAGATCCGAAGCTAGGTAAACTCATTCTCATCCTGTCACCGGAATTACCTACATCTCCTATACCCACCTCTTTACCTAGCTCGATGGCACCCCTATCTCGGCTAGATTCGACAATACCACGAAACTGTGAAAACCAGAATAGTCCCGCAAAGACGAATTTTTTTCGAGGCACTTACAGGTCTCAGATCGAAAAATGTTGAACTAACGAAAGATGCGCACATATATCAGGAATATGCACAAATATTTTCAGATTAAAAATACATTTCTATGATTTATGGAATTTCGTACAGTGAACAACAGAAATCTGTCCCTATGCAGTTATTCCAATATAGCATCATCTTACCATTAGAGGCTTTCCTTGGCACAACAAATACGAAAAAGCAAAGATACAAAGGAGTTGCTATAGAGGTAGACAAGTACCTTGAGTCAATAAAAGAAAAATTGCAGAAAAATAAAATGGGTTGCCTCTCATAAGCGCTTCTGTTTAACGCCTTTTAGCTAGGCAAAAAGCTTGCATCAAGTATTATCAAGGATATCGAAATCTCCCATCCTTTCGGCGGGGTCATCTTTCTTGATTGGGAAGAAAAACCTTCGATTAATGGGGGAATTAAATTTCAGAAAACCATACCTAGCATTGATAAATCCCCCACTACTTTTTAAGAAAGACCTTCCCAGGACTATATTATTAGGAGATTTTGCAAGAACCATAAAATTGATAGGAACAACTTTATCCTGAATAATAACTTCTACATCATTAATAATCCCCATACTTTTTACGATAGTCCCATTAGAAGGAAAATGGAAAATAGGATAGTCAACCATATTATTTAGTTTCAGTAAATCGTAGACCATTTTAGGCATGATAGACAGTGCAGAACCAAGATCACAGTAAGCAAGAAATTTCTCACTTCCAATATTTATCTCAATGAAAGGTTCCCAATCATTCCTTAAGTCGGCTAAAGGTTGCTCTTTATGATTTTGACTCAGTTTTAATTCATTAAGTAACTTTTCTATTTCATCAAGCTTAGAAACCACACCAGTTTCATCTACCATGGGAAAATTAACAATCCATTAAGAATTTTATAGGCTTTTACTGCATCATAATCAGAGAAAGTTTCTCCTACCATAACATCAAGGGCGTTTTGATACATAGACAGCAAGGCATGATAGAAAAAATTTATAAGGACTCCCAAATCCATCTTGGGTTTATACCACCTATGCAATTATGTCATTCTCATCCAAGCCTTTATAAAAGTTTCACCATTTTTCTGTTCAAATGTAATGATTTCCCATAACGGTGGTACCACCGTGAAAGGAGCAGAGCTAGACATAATGACTAAGCAGAAAACAAACTGAAAATAAACTAGAAACTTTAAACTAATTTTTTTGTGTTTTTGATAATTGAAAGCAAACAAGATAAAACAACTAAGCAAGACAAAAACAAAATAATGAGATTGGGAGTGTGAGACTCCCCTTTCAGAAGCTCCTCTAATTCCCCAGCAACAGCGCCAGAAAACTTCGTTGATGACGTGAAACCGTTCGTTGGGAGACCCCAAGAGGAAGGTACGATGTAGTGCAACAATAGTTTTCCCTCAGTAAGAAACCAAGGTTATCAATCCAGGAGGAATTAGAAAATGCTCAGAAGGTTGCCAGCTGCAAGTGTGGTGCAACACCAGTGCTGACGTGGAACCTGCACACAACACAATCAAACTACTTTGCCCCAACGAAACAGGAAGGTTGTCAATCTCCCCGGCTTGCTGAAAAACAAAGCATTAAACGTATGGTGTGGAAAATGAATGTACATGCAAAAGGTGGACAGCGAGAAAATGATGAAAGAAAGTGGTGTAAACGGTGCTTGTTTCAGTGTAAAAGAATGGACCGGGGTCCATAGTTCACTAGAAGTGTCTCTCCATAAAAGATAACTAACATGTTGGGTAAACAAATTACAGCTGGGCAATTGACAAATAGAAAACGCATGACAATGCAAGTATATGACAAGATGATTACTATGAGATTTAATTGGGCATTACAACAAGATACATAGACCGTTATCCAACAGCATCTATGACTAATAATCCACCGTCAGGTTAACATCCGTGTCCCCCGTTGGTATTAAGTTGCAAGCAACAGATAATTGCATTAAGCAAAGTGTGTAATGTAAACAATACAAATGACCTTGGACATAGCATTGTTGTTTTATCCCTAGTAGCAACAGCACATCCACAACCTTAGATGTTCCTGTCAGTCACCCAGATTACCGGAGGCATGAACCCACTATCGAGCATAAATACTCCCTCTTGGAGTTAAAAACATCTACTTGGCCAAAGCATCTACTAATAACGGAGAGCATGCAAGATCATAAATAACATATAAAGATAAATTGATAATCAACTTGACCATAGTATCAATATTCATCGGATCCCAGAAAACACAACATGTAGCATTACAATAAGATGATCTTGATCATGTAGGGCAGCTCACAAGATCTAAACATGATAGCACAAAGGAGAGAGACTACCATCTAGCTACTGCTATGGACCCGTAGTCCAAAGATGAACTACCCACGCATCACTCCGGAGGCAGGCATGGTGGTGTAGAGCCCTCTGGTGATGATCTCCCCTCCGACAAGATGCCGGGAAGAGCTTCAGGAACCCTCCCGAGTGGGGTTTGACAACGGCGGGGGCTCTGGAACTTTTCGTGGAAAATAACTCGGGTACTTAGGATTTTCGGGACAAGAGGATTATATAGGCGAAGGGGCTGTGTCAGAGGGCCCTTGGGGGGGCACACGACCCCTCGGCGCGGCCAGAAGGGGGGCCGCACCGAGCCCTAGTGAGGACGCCCCCTGGCGCCTCTCTGGCTCTCCTTCGGGCTCCGTGATTGATTCGGTGAAATATTTACGCCCGTTGATTTTCGTCCGATTCCGAGGATATTTGCATAAGTACTTTTCTAAAACGGAAAAACAGCAAAAAACAGGAACGAGCACTGTGGCATCTTGTTAATAGGTTAGTGCCAGAAAATGTATAAAAATGATATAAAGTATATGCAAAACATATAACAACAGGCAAAATAACAACATGGAACATCAAAAATTATAGATACGTTTGCAACGTATCAGTCACCACGTCCCATCATAAAGCTCTAGAATTCCTTAACAAATGGGCAGCGCAAGGACATGGAGTCAATGGGCAGGGCTGTTTCCTGGACATAAAGTGTGTTAACTAGCACAACCCTCTGATCAGTTGGTTTTGATAAGTTTAATTTCCATCCCCGTAGTAGCATTTTTCGCTGCCACCGAACCTTGCTCATTATTTTCAGCAGATGCAGCCACTTTACGGTGATAGCTATGATAAAATGACAAGATAGCTACCGTGAATTAACCTGGTAGCTAGCTTTAATTAACCTGATAGGTAGCATCAATTATCCTGGTAGGTAGCTTTTTGGAATTTAACTTTTTTGCATGATTTAACGTGATGGCTAGCATGCTTTAACTTGGTAGCTAGCTTGATTTAACATGATAGCTAGCATGAATTAACCTAGTAGCTATTTTTTTTTGGATTAACTAGCAATGTCCATATTGTGTTTTCCTGCAAACATATATGAAATGGAAGAGATATGTGTGTTGCTAACTGTACTTTTTTTACTTCTCTTTATGTGCAACAGGAGTTGAATGGAGATGTTTTGGATTCATTTTTGTGATGAAATCAGGATCGTCTGATGATGACATTAGCTTTCACTAAAGAAACAAGATTATGGTTTCAAGTAGTTCTATATGGAAGCTTTTATCTTTTTTTGCATCCTATATGAGTCTTGTAGTAAGTCGTAAACCTATCTCTTGGACCTGGATGTTTTTTTACGTAGCTATCTGTGTGTGTGGAGAAACAGGTAGTTAGTGTGTTATGTTTTTGTGCACCTGCAATTTGTACCCTAGGTCTGGTCCCCTGGAATTTGTTCGATTTTGACATGGAGAAAGGTATTCCTAATCATTTTCTCCTAGTTCACGGCATCTCCTTTTGTTCTGATTGTTTTTGCAACATGTGGTTGATCTACATGACTCATAGAAGCAGCAAAAGATGGAGGAGTTCAGAATGTAGAAGTACAAGCCTTGTTTTTTCCTGCGATTTCTTTGATGAGAGTGTCGATCTAGTTATCTGGTATTTTTTCTCTCGGTCGTCTAGGCACGACCCATGATCTGAGGGTGGGGTGGGCTGTCGTGAGTGTTAAACGAACCTTCAGGTCGTGATAGGAGCGCACGGATTCTTGACTTGCACGATAAGTCTAGGAGTAGAGATTGATACGATTTCAGTTTGGATTGTTGTAACAGTTTAGATCCTAACCTCTCTGATGTATATCCTGTAAACTCTCGTGATATAAATACATGACCAAGCCGATGCATTGAAGCACGGCAAACCAATCTCTCTCTCATTTCTTTTATGGTATCAGAGCCTACGCTCCCAATCGACCTAAGCCATGGCTCCCAACACCTCTGGAATCCTCACCACCACCACCGCTGCCTCCTCAAGCTCCACCCCATCGCCGTCCTCCTTTGCTAGCTCCATCACCGCTAAGCTAGATCAGGAAAACTACCTCCTATGGCGGGCTCAGTTTGTCCCTGCACTCCATGCCCATGATCTGATGGGTTTCATCGACGGCTCAATCAAGCAACCTGCAAAAACGATCGCGGGTAACGGCGGGAACGACGACTCCGCCAAGGTGCCGAACCCGGCCTACTCCATCTGGTTCCGTCAGGACCAGCAATTCCTGAGCGCCATCTTGGCGTCCCTCACTCCTGGACTCCTCGGCCATGTCCTCTTCATGGCAACCGCGGAGGAAGCATGGCAGGCGCTGGCGCAGATGTTCGCCTCCCGCTCAAAGGCGCGCATCGTCTAGCTGCGGGTGCAGCTGGCCACGACTCCGAAGGGCAACATGTCGATGGTTGAGGACTACCATCGCATGAAAAACTTGGCCGACACCATGTCATCGATCGGTCAGCCCCTCAGCCCAGCCGAGTTTGTCTCCTATGTGCTGGCTGGCCTCGGTGACGACTACGACGCTCTCGTGACCTCGCTCACCTCTCGCCCTGAGGAGGTGTCCATCAGCGAGCTCTACGCTCACCTCATGAGCTATGAGGCCCGTCACCCGACCCGCGAGCAGATCTTCCAGCACTCCGCCAACAATGTCATGCGCGGCGGTGGCCGCGGTGGTTTCGGACGCGGCTGCGGCGGCCGTGGCAGAGGTGGTCACGGCGGCGGCTTTGGACGTGGCAACGGAGGCGGAAGCCGCCGTGATGGAGGACATGACGGCAACAGCGGGAACGGCAGCGGCCGTGGTGACAATGGCGGACGCGGCAATGACAATGGCGGCCGTCCCAAGTCCACCTGCCAGATCTGTGGCAAATATGGCCACGATGCTCTTCGCTGCTACTCGCGCTTTGATCACTCATACCAGCCGGAGACGAAGATGGCCGGACACACAAGCTCCAGCTCGGACTCGTACGCCGTCGATCCGAACTGGTATGTTGATACCGGAGCTACCGACCACCTCACCAACGATGTTGACAAGCTGAACGTCCGAGTCCTACAAGGGTAACGACCACGTCCAAGTGGCTAACGGTAATAGTCTTTCCATTGCGCATGTTGGTAATTCTGTTTTATCCAGCTCATCTCGATCCTTACACCTCAAAGATGTTCTACATGTTCCAAACATTAGCAAGAATCTTTTATCTGCCCATAGACTTGTTAATGATAATGATGCATTCCTTGAAATTCATCCAAACAATTTCTCTATTAAGGATCGGGCCACGAGGGCGGTGCTGGTGGAAGGTAGATGTCATGGCGGGCTCTATCCTGTTCCACCGATCTCTCGCATCCGACACGTCCACTTCGCCAAGCCATCTCGGGAGATCTGGCACAGGAGACTAGGGCACCCCGCGGCACCCATCATCCAAGCCATCCTTTCTTCAAACAAGTTAGAGTCTTCGTCGAATAAAACGGTGCACGTTTGTGATGCATGTCAACAAGCCAAAGTGCATCAACTTCCGTATAATCTTTCTAGTCGTGTGTCCACCAAACCTCTCGAGCTTGTTCACTCCGATGTTTGGGGTCCTGCAATAAAATCAGTAGGAGGCTATAGCTACTATGTTAGTTTCCTAGATGATTATAGTAAGTTCACTTGGGTTTACTTGTTGAAACACAAGTCCGATGTAGAACAAGTTTTTTATCAATTCCAAAGTCGTGTTGAAAGATCCCTTGGATCTAAAATTTTATCTATTCAAACAGATTGGGGTGGTGAGTACCATAAATTACATCGTTATTTTTCTGATACTGGCATCGCTCATAGGGTCTCATGCACGCATACGCATCAACAAAATGGCGCCATTGAACGAAAACATCGTCACCTTGTTGAAACAGCACTTGCCCTTCTTGCACAATCTCATGTCCCACTTCGTTTTTGGGATGAGGCGATTCTTACAGCTTGTTTCTTAATCAACCGCATGCCTAGCCGAGTAATCAAAAACCAAACACCTGTAGATCGACTTCTTCATGCTCCACCAGATTACACTTACCTTCGCATATTCGGTTGTGCGTGTTGGCCCAACCTCCGTCCATATAATCAACACAAACTTTCCTTTTGATCCACACTTTGTGTGTTTCTTGGCTACAGTCCACTACACCGCGGTTACAAATGTCTTGATAGATCAACAAGTTGCATATACATCTCATGAGATGTCATTTTTGATGAGCACGTCTTCCCATTCTCAAATGCGTCACCACCCAACTCTCATCCACCTACCGAGTCCTCAATTCTCCTTCCTGAGCAGGATACAGGATTATCTTCTGAAGCAAATGAAGTGACTAACCGTGCTACTAATCCCCTTGTTTCAGTGTTTCCTGGCTCAGGTTCTGCTGATGTCTCTATCGAAGGGCCGGTGCATCTTCCTGGCCGCTATGTCGATCGCACCTCGACACCTACTCTGCATGGCTCATGCACGACTGGGCCGCCTCCCGACACACGCGTCACTGATGGGCCTGAAGCCGATGCCCGCACCGCTGATGGGCCGGCCTCTCCCACGCAGGCGTCCTCTGAACAGCGTGGCCTGAGTCGTCTCCTGCACCTTCGTCTTCCACGATGTCACCTGCCTGTGATAGCAACACGGCTGGTGATCCTCCCGCCGGCTCGGCTGATCGCCCCGCTGACCCGGCTGCCCATCCCATGACAACACGCCTACGCCGGAACACGGTCAAGCCTCGGAAGCTGTATGACGGCATCATCTTGTATCTCCAAGAAGCGTGCATTCGCTGCTGAGCCTGTTTCTCACATTCAGGCTCTCACTTCTCCGGCCTGGAAGGATGCGATGGATGCGGAGTACTCTGCCCTGATGAAGAACAATACATGGCGGTTGGTTCCCGCACCGCCTGGCCAGCATGTTGTCAGTTGCAAGTGGATCTTCAAACTCAAATATAAGGCTGATGGTACCGTTGATCGGCATAAGGCTCGTCTCGTCGCCCGTGATTTCACGCAACAATATGGAGTGGACTATACCGATACTTTCAGTCCGGTAATAAAACCTACCACGGTTCGCCTGATCCTTGCCATTGCTGTCTCGAGAGGCTGGCACTTGCGACAAATCGACATCCAAAATGCGTTCTTACATGGTGATATCCAGGAAGAAGTTTACATGGTTCAACCTCCTGGTTATGTCGATTCAGCTCATCCCACATATGTCTGTCGCCTTCAGAAATCGTTGTATGGGTTGAAACAGGCGCCCCGCGCATGGTACTCGAAGTTGAGCACCAAACTGCAGGACCTTGGCTTTGTTCCATCTCGGGCTGATACCTCGCTCTTTGTTTTCCAGTCTGCTGCAGTCACTCTGTACATGCTCATCTACGTGGACGATATCATCATTGTGGGCTCTTGCTCACATGCAGTTGACAAGCTGCTCGAACAGCTCCACGATGCCTTTGCTGTAAAGGACCTCGGCCCTCTCTCATACTTCCTTGGCGTGGAAGTTCAGCCTATTTCGGATGGGATCGCTCTCACACAGGGCAAGTATGCCAGCGATCTTCTTCGACGCGTCAACATGCACACTTGCAAGTCTGTTAATACCCCAATGTCTGTTGTTGATCGGTTGAGTAAGACATCTGGTGTTCCCCTCACTAGCGATGATGTTTTCCTTTATCGGAGTACTCTTGGCGCCTTACAGTATCTTTGTCTGACACGTCCGGATATTGCATTTGCTGTCAACAAGACCTGTCAATTCCTCCAAACACCCACTGACGTTCACTGGGCTGCGGTTAAAAGAATTCTTCGGTATATTCAGGGAACACTTGACCTTGGTCTCTCCTTGCATAGATCCCCTTCTTCCGAGCTCAGTGTGTACTCCGATGCGGATTGGGCTGGATCCCTCGACGATCGTCGGTCCACGGGGGGCTATGCTGTGTTCTTTGGTCCCAACCTCGTCTCGTGGAGTTCTCGCAAACAGCCGACAGTGAGTCGCTCGAGTATGGAGGCCGAATACAAAGCAATTGCCAACGCTACTGCTGAAGCTGTTTGGTTACAATCAGTTCTAAAGGAATTGGGAATTTTTCAGCATGCGCCGCCGACCCTCTGGTGTGACAATTTGGGTGCTACGTTTTTAAGTGCAAACCCTGTGTTTCATGCACGGACAAAGCACATCGAAATCGATTTTCACTTCGTGAGGGAGAAGGTCGCAGCAGGAACACTTCGAGTTCAGTTCATTCCCTCTCGGGATCAGCTTGCCGATATTTTTACAAAGCCGCTTGGTCGAGAAGCGCTTGACCGTTTGAAATTCGATCTAAATCTGGTGTGCACCAGTTTGGATCGAGGGAGGCTGTTAAACGAACCTTCAGGTCGTGATAGGAGCGCACGGATTCTTGACTTGCACGATAAGTCTAGGAGTAGAGATTGATACGATTTCAGTTTGGATTGTTGTAACAGTTTAGATCCTAACCTCTCTGATGTATATCCTGTAAACTCTCGTGATATAAATACATGACCAAGCCGATGCATTGAAGCACGGCAAACCAATCTCTCTCTCATTTCTTTTAGTGAAGAGAAAGATGATCGTTTCCTTTATTAGGCCAGGTTCCGCTTGTCATTTTTGGTCTGGGTTTGGCAACGTTGCCTCAATCATCAGTCCAGGAAACGGGTAAACAGCCCAGGAGCTAGTGATGACCCAGATGGAGCTCGCTATGAAACCTGTTTGGCTCAGGACAGACACAGCTTGCGCGCGCTCGCGTGGGAAGTCCTTCGCGCGTTGACCGCCGCACGGGACGAGTGTAGTTGCGGCGCCGCTGGTTAGTACTCTCCTTTAATTAATGAGACGAGACAAAGACTCTGTTTGGAAAAAAAAAGTCAATGACAGACAAGCAGAATTTTGAGCGGTCCTCCATTAGAAAACAGTATGCAAGAATACATGTCATTCAGTAAGTTACATACGCCATAAATCCATGCATCGACATGCATGATGTATCAAAAACGTAGCCTTCTTTACGGTGCACTGGACTACTCGAGGACTCACAAGTCACAACCAGCACTGGCAATCATCTGGCATGCATGTGGCTACACCACTTTTGCACACGCCAATTCTCAGTCAATTTATCATCCCCCCCCCCCCCCCCCCCCCCCCCCCCCTATAGCTATCTCCAACCAGTCAACAGGAGTTTGTTAACCGGCGAGCGGCAATCACGTACTAGGTACGAGCATATGTTCACATCACATTGATCGAAAGAAGGGACTTGCTAAAAGGCGACGCCTTCATTGGTGAACAAGGTTCCATGCACGTCACCTCATCATTTGATGTCCGTAATCTGCACGCCAAAAGCCGAGCCGAATTAGTACGTTTGTACGTGCATGGGTCTCCCTGTTGAGCTTAAATTCCTTGGAGATTTAGGGCGCGTTTGGTAGCCAGCATGAACTTTTGAGCTCTGTGAGACTTGGCCCGCCAGGGCCTGGTCTGGCGAAACCAACCTCTAAACCATGTTGTGCACTCTGTTTGGCAGCCTGCGTCGCATCCTTGCTGCGACTTGTGCATTTCGTTTGGTTGGCCGCAGCGCCCTAGATTAGGAAGCAGGGAAGCAAACTGGTGTGTTTGGTTGCCTCCCGGCTTCGATTGTGCTCACCTATTGTCGCTCGTGGTGAGGTTACCATAGCACACCATCATCAGTTCGAAATAGCAGATCATGCAGTTCATCCCTAGCTACTACGAATGGCAGTTCATCCCTAACTACTACAAATCAAACTTAAGAGTACTTCGTGAATGATGATAAAGGGAGTGGGGATGATTCTTCTTCTTCTTCTTCTTCTTCTTCTTTAGTGAAACTCATATCCTGGCGGCACCTCTGTCATCCCACATTGTCTGAGCCCACTCCATTCTTTTGGCCTTCCAAGCTTCACTGTCTCCAGTGGGGACACCATGGCCGGATTGTTGTTCATCGTCAGGCGTCACATCTTCTTTAGCCGGGAAATGATCATCAATCCCCCACTCTAAGATCCAGTTGTGAAGAATGCAGCATGCAAGAAACAACTTTACTTGGGTGTCGAAAGTGTGTAATGGCTTCTGGTCAAAGATTTTGAATCTATTCTTCAGTGCCTCAAATGCTCTTTCTATGGTCACTCTAAGGCTAGAGTGTCGGAGATTGAATTGAACTCGTTTGGATGGTACCTGGTCTTTCGGAATGGTGGCAGAACTCCAGGGCCGACATGCATATCTAGCATCTCCAAGTAGAACTTACCTTCAGGGATGTTGATCCCATCAGGTCTAGACATACTGTCAGATAGAATGGTTGCATCATGTGCTGATCCCTCCTATCCAGCTAGCACATATGTGAACTTCATGTCAAAATCAACAGCAGCTAGAACATTTTGGATGGTGTAGTGCTTCCTTCCTCTGTATGCTGCAGACTCTGATCTCAGCACTCTCGTTGTTACATGAGTACCATCGATGGCGCCAATACAATCCTGCAATGGGATGAACAAATTGTCAACACAGTGTGCTACATATTCATCAATACATTGCTAAAGTCTAGACACATAGTGAACTCTCACCTTGAAATATGGAAACCATCTGAAGTTGTTCTTTATCATGGGTGGTGTTTGGCCAGAAGGTGACTTCATCATCTCATATCTCAGCTCTCCAATAGCAAACAACACTTCCTTAAATGACAGCTACGAGTGCTGCTGTCTGCCTGATCAGAGTCATCCTGCCGTCCTAATAATATGGATCTACCATTAGTGCCGGCCGCCGTTCATCTAAATCGACTCTACAGATTATCTGACGAGGTGGTTACGAGAGACATGACGGCTTACCTGCACCATTGGAGAGGGAGGAGACGAGATGCTGCCGGAGAGGAAGGAGACGAGGAGATGCCGAAGAGGACGGAGACGAGGTGCTGTCGGAGAGGACCACGACGACAGGCTGCCGGAGAGGACCACGACGAGCTGTTGCCGGAGAGGTCAGCAACGAGCTGCTGCCGGAGACCAAGATCCGGTCGGAGAGGGATTTTTTGGGGGCTCTATGGCGGGCGGTGACCGGCCAGAGGAGGAGGTGAGGGTATGTGCGGCGCAAAACCCAGCCCCAATTTTCGCATCTCCCGCCTTCTCCCGCCATCCTCCCGCACGCACGGCGTCGCCGCTTTTTGCAGCTCCGGGGCCTGGCCCGACGGGCACGGTCGATTCAACCATGCCTCTTAGACCTGGCCCGAGGCTGTTTTGAAGTTCGCGCTGGCCACAACGCGGGCCTCCTGCGACCAACCAAACAGGCCACTTTTGCAGCTGGCGGGCCTGTCTGGAGGGTCTGCAGGCTACCAAACGCGCCCTTAGCTTTGTGTCCAGGGACGGATCCCAGAAATTTAATTTTGGGTGTTCAAAATTCAACCAACACAAAACATATATGTGAAAATTGAAAATGGTTATGATTTCCATGCTAATGAAAGTACAAATTTAATGTTTGACTTTGATTTGGACTTAAAACACGACGTAAACGTGCTATGAAATAGCACAAATGATGCATACGAATTTTTACCAAATTTTGGGTGTTCAGCTGAACACCCATGACCAGGTGTGGATTCGTCCCTGTTTTGTCGCTTATAAGGATAGAAACAGATCGAGCTAGCGTATGCAAAACAAATGGTTTGGAGGACAAGGGAGATGTAGGCAGGATTAACGCGGCAGGCGGTCGGATCTACAAAGAAAAATAAATAGTGCTACCACCCCTTAGGATACTCCCAGTGCTACCACTATGAAAATTAAATTCTTAATGCTCCCTCCGATCCATAATAAGTGTCAAAGATTTAGCACTAATCTAGTATAAAGTTTGTATTAAATCACCGACACTTATTTTGGTTCGGAGGGAGTATTTGGAAACGGTCTAGGAACAAATGTAAGTATTGACAAGATATGTGAATGCAATCTCGATCTGTAGATGGTGACGGCTTTTTTTTAGGCCGGCAACGGTATGGGACGCCCCTCTACCTTCAAATCAGATCGTACCTATTATTCGATTTGTTTGGTTAAAATTCTTTCTTGCCTACGTATTATGCTCCGATGGCGGTGGTCCTGAATCAAAGACCTGATTAGGTGTGCATTACATTCGTGGTGGCGTGGTGACGAATGTATAGCATCTCGGGCGCCAACTGTGGCACGTGCACGAGAGAAACTGGTATCGACATCTAGCGACAGAGCGGAAGGGACGGGATCCCGCTTGTGTAGGGGCGGAGCTCCCAGTAGGGCAAGGTAGGGAAGCCGCACAACCTTGACTTTTGACAATAATATTTAGATGCATGTGTTTTTTCTGAACAATTTGAGTGGTCGTACGTTAAAAACGGACTCCGTATGAGAAAGTTACGTTTGTTTCAGTCAACACTATAGAAAGCTGATTCCGAAGTGAAAAAAAAGAGAGTAGATCTAGTCTAATCAAAAATCAATTTTTTCTCTTCGCAACCGCTAAATCTCAATCTAACAAAGTCGAAAAAATGCGTTTAATACCTTAAAAAAAACTAGAGAAAATTTCGGATCCGCCCTCACCAGGGTTTACCCGGTTGGACCTTTTTTAGATTTTCAAAATTCGAAACGAAAAAAAAGTTATGGCCAACAGAAGAATTTTTCCAGCAAAAAAAAAAAAGACAATTCTGTGGCGCATGTCTTGCCCATGCGCCACAGAATTGTTGGGCGGGATTCCAAATTTTGAATCCCGCCAGCCCCTTCTCCTTCTCTCCTCCACTTCTCCCTCCACTTCTCCTCTCCTCCACTTCTCCCTCCACTTCTCCTCTCCCCTTCTCCTCTCCTCCACTTCTCCTCTCCACTTCTCTCCCCTTCTCCTCCCTCCTCCTTCACTTCTCCTCTCCTCTCCTCCACATCTTCTCTCCTCCTCCTCCACCTTCGGCCACCTCCTCCACAACTCTGGCGACCTCCACCTCCGGCGACCTCCTCCACAACTCCGGCGACCTCCACCTCCGGCGACCTCCTCCACAACTCCAGCGACCTCCACCTCCGGCGACCTCCTCCACCACCCCGGCGACCTCCTCCACAACATCAACCTCGGGTGACCTCCTCCTCCACCCCGGCGACCTCCACCTCCGGTGACCTCCTCCACCACCGGCGACCTCCTCCTCCACCCCGGCGACCTCCGGTGACCTCCGACGACCCCTTCCTCCACCCACGGCAACACGGTCTCCGACGAGCTCCGACGAAATTCCAACGAAATTCCGGCGGCCAGATCTAGATCCAGATCTGGATCTAGATCTGGCCGCCCTTTTTTTTTAATTCAAAAAAAATTTAGTGGCGCACGGCAGTGGGATGCGCCACTAAAATATTTCTGTGGCGCACGGTAGTGGGATGCGCCACAGAATCTTGGCATTTCTGTGGCACACCACCGGCGTGCGCCACAGAAATATAATTTAGTGGCGAGAATTCTGTGGCGCATCCCACTTTTTCCAGGATGCACCACAGAATTCCAAAAAGGTGCGCCACTGATAGGCCTTTTCCTACTAGTGGTGTGACCTATTTCTTCATCCTTGCAGTCGAACCTATTACATATATAGTACCATATATATACAATATCTCTTACGATCCCTACTTGTTGGGATAATATTCTCCGTCTTTAGATATGACATGATCTAAGAAGAATGCCGCCAAATCCTCTTGAATTGCTCGCACGCGTTCGTTTGGTAGGAGCCCGTCCCGCATCCGTTGGATCTAATTTAAAGAAAGGGGTCAATATATATATATATATATATATATATATATATATATATATATATATATATATATATATATATATATATATATATATATATATATGAATGAATCTCAACACAATTGATGATAATAAAATAATATTGTGAACGTACTCGAAGTTGTTCTAAGATTCTGCCCCTCTCACAGGTCGTCTCGCGAATGAACTCGCAGACGTTGAATCCACATAAATTATTCCCGGATCCCTGCCTCGGGCACTTTACGAGAATATAGTTCAATCAAAATAATAATCAAGCATGATAATGTTTTTTAAAGTAGAATCAAACAGATACGCGGGTCTAGCTAGTACTACTTACACTTAGATCTTTAAATTCAAGCTTCTCTTTCCACTCACCCCGAGCCCTACTGGTGAACCGTTTCCAAGCCCTGGTAGGCAAAGAAAATGAATAAAGGATTTATTAATTACTAGATACTAGGAAATGAACGAAAGTTGCCGATATAGTGTCATAATGGTTAAAATTACCTCTGCATCATTTCAGCCATGTCTTCCCACTTCTCAGATTCACTACGTAGCGGGTCCATGACTTCTACTACTCCTTTGTCAGGAGTAATGATTAGCAGAATATAGTGGAACCTACGCATGCATAACTCGTCAATTACACTTAACATCGAGTAAGCGAATAGAATGTGTATAACAAAGTAACACTCACCCGAAGTTGTAAGGAAATAGTATTTCCCTTTTGGTTTCCTGTCTCCTTAACGCATGTACCAATGCGTCCTCCGTTTCCTGGGGTTTATATTTTAGATTATGTCCATGAACGACATCTGGGTCAATGAACCCAATGTCATAGATTCATCCTTGTTTGCATTCGAGAATCTTCAATCTGCATTACAGAGTGAGGATAATTATACATGCAATGAATGAGCTGAGCTAGAGACTTAATTACAGAAGAAATACTTACAGACAGTAGGCATTGACGATAGATTTGTCGATGGCGTCTTGATTGAATAACTGAATTAATTCTTCAAATTCAATATGGACCTCGGCTTTTACATGCAAGAAATGCTCATCTTTAATTCACAAAATGAGCCAGTTTGTCCCTTTCTTTGCTTCTTCCATGTACCACTGATGCAATCTTCGCATTTTGGTAGGAAGATTCCGGACCTCCTCCATGCTTGTATTTGTATTTGCACGGCTCAGCCATGGGATACTCTTTCATAGAGCCTAAGTATTCAACCAAAGACACCCCAAGATTATCGGCCACTTCTCTCATTAGTTTTGTATATTCCGAATCAACCGGGATATCGGAAAACACGTTGAGCGGGGGGCACGATTGGTTTTTCGGTTCTCCGAGCTGGGCAACTTTTCTCCCGCTTGCACGCGGCCGCTTCTTCTGAGATGTACGTGAGTTAATAATAGAGCGGTCGTAGTCTGGTAGCGTTTCCTCAACCGTTGGTCGCCTCAGGATTTCCAATGTTCTCCTCACTTTTGCCGGATCTAATTTTGGCTCAGGCGGGGGCCGTTTCGGTGCTAATTGGCATGCCACGTCTTCCTTTACTGCTAGCTCAAGTTCCTCTTGAGTCAACTTGTAAGATAACTTGGCAGGAGCAGCCTTCGCTTTCTTCTTCGAGGATTTACTCGGAGCTGTAGCACTAGCCGCCGGAGCGGCTCCGCTTTAGCCCAACCCTAGACACTCTAAAATCCTTTTTTAGACCTGCTCCGTCCTCATTTAAGGAAAAAGAATTTCACATTGTTTTTGAAAATAAGAGAGGATTAGGAAAGTTCTATTGATTGTTGATTTCTCCAGACCATCAGGAAAAGCATGAAAAAAAAGGCTCGAATGGTACGATCCCTCTGTCAACCTAGAATTAAAGGGGTGGTCTCGTAGTTCGTGGTTAATGAATTATGTTTTACGATACTTTGAGTTTGTATATTTTATTGATCTAAAATTTAATTTGTGTTTGTTCAGCCAATACTTTTCTCAACAAATGAGGACACTTGTTTACTCAACTGAAAAATGATGGCTCACTTGCATCGCATACTCGACTCGGCAAAAAAAACATAACGATCTATTAAGAATCTAAGATGATGCATGGCATACATGGATCTCCAATAAGGGTTCTCTTCATGCCACATAACGAATAATTTTGTTTGGGAAATCAACATGATGAACATGGACGCCATCTTACAAACCATGCATGCACATCCACCTTTGATCTACCCTCACTCTCATTATGTGCCCCAACCAAACGCCGGGCGGCTCATCAATTTATCCTTTCCATTCGATCGGTTAAGCAAGGTGATATCGCCATCACTCACGTCGCATATGCATGATCACATCACATGATCATGCATGGCGATCTATCCCGATTCAAGTTGCCTCAACCCCATGCCATGCACTCGTCCCTTTGTCGCCCTTCGCCATCAACACATGCATGCACTCCTCCCATGCACATGCATAACGAACATACGTACGTGTCACCGGCACATCCGTACGTGCACATTACCCAGCAAGCTAGCCTAGCTGTATATATGCACGGAGCAAGAGGCTAGGACGATCACACGAGTGTTGATCACTTGATCCAATCGCAACCACTGTAGGCTGCAGCCAGTGAGCACGAAGCAAATGCAAAATATTGTATACACGGAGGACAAGCTGGACACGCACTGCATGCATGGAAGCTTCCGAGGTCCCACATGCAAGTGGCAGCTGGGGAGTCCATCAACGCATATGCATGCCATGAAAACCAAAAAGTAACATAGCCCGCGTTATGCAGTCCATGCACGCACGATTCTCACTGACTTTTTTTTTTCTTTTGCGAATGATTCTCACTAACATAGCATTGAAAGGATTTCATGTGACACGAAGAATTCTGTGTCTATATATTATGCAATACGTACTAAACACTAAAAAAGTACATATGCTCCAAAAGATGGCAATTGAGCAAAATCAAATGACAAAAGTCAAGAAAGAAAGAATGTATGCATGTGTGATGCATGTGGTGGATCGTGGCTAGCTTCGGGGGACCAACGACAATGGAGATTATTGTTATTTTCGTGTGCTGCCACATAGAGTGGCACATGGTGGTGGTGACACCACTTAAATACTACCCCTACCATGCAATCTAATCTACTATTCCAATTTAATCTTGCAGTATATATCTCGTGTTTTCTTATTCTTTCTTGACCGATCACCATTCACCAGGGACTAATATTACTTGATATGATTAATATTATGCACAGTTCAGAGGGTATGTATGATATGCAATGCAAAGGATAAATGTGAATGTTTAGTATGCAGTACTCACTCCGTTCGGGATTCCAGAGGTGTAGGCATTTTTCAAATATTTCAGGATTATAAGGTTTGAGTATTAAATCTCCTTAATTCATGTGCCAATTAAGTTTAACTAATCTTCTCATAAAATGCTAGACAAATGCATGTAAGCCTTCTTCTCTTATAACTGGTCAAAAAAAATCCCACCCTATTTAACAGCAGTCGTTTTATGTCTAACAAGAAGACGAGAGTAATTATACAGAGAGAAAGAATATAGTTATTTTGTTTCTTAATCCACGTGAATTAGTCCTCCACCCCTATAATCCCGAACGGAGAGAGTACTGCACACAACCATGGTACAATCGATACTCCACATCAATCACCGAGTACTACACATAGTGGAGTACCCCTCTATACGTCTATTACTCTGTTCCCATTGTTACCCTATAAGGTTGTCGTTTTTGATAAAGACAGAAGATACACTCAACTGATCGAGCTAGCTGGCTACGTTGGTCTCCGAGAAGCAGAGGGCCACAACACAAAAATTATAAGTAGAATATACTCCCTCAGTCCACAAATAAGTGTACGTTTGGACATGTCTTAAGTCAAATTTTATTAACTTTGACCAACTCCCTAGAAAAAAGTAACAATATTTATGATACTAAGTTACTATCGTTAGATTCGTCTTGACATGGAGTTCAATAAGGCCTTATTTACTTCTCTCGTATTCGTTAATGTATTTGCGGGGATTGGAGGGGATTATTCCAATTCACATCATCTGAGTGAGACTTAACTTAATTCTCACTCGATTGAGCTCTAGTTGCTCCCAAAAAATATTAGAGAAGGAAACAAGGCCTAATATAGTAATTTGATGTCACATATGTTGCTAATTTTGCGTAAAAAATTAGTAAAATTTTAAATATTTGACTTCCGAAAATAGAAAACATACACTTATTTGCGGGCATTCGCGGATGGAGGGAGCACTAGCCTAGGAACATATTCACTGCCTACCGGACAGCGAACTGTAACTACCTGACTCGTGACATATGGTGGCAGGCGTGCACTACCGTTTGAAAAATGGTTTAGGATAAATTCAAAACTGTAACGCAGCTACTCTCACAAACGAAGTAGTAGATCCGGTGTATCTAGACAAGATGTGCTTAGCACGAGTCACCAGCATGCATGCAAACATACATTTATGTCGCATACTGATCCAAACCAAACTTATAGCCAATTGATCCTGCATATATCGTGGTCCACTGCTCATACTAACGCTTTGTCTGTTGATGACACGTACGAAACGTACGGCGTGCAAATGTGTTAAGGTAAATATACTCGAACTGGTCTTCTCTTGGCAAATGAAATATTGAAATCCGAGAAATCCAAACTAAACTTTGTGCATGCGCGCATGAAACGACACATTTGCGTTCGCCTCGTCTGAAAACTTCAGCTGGGAAAATCGGAGCGCTGAGTACTGTGTACTAAACTTCAGCTGGGAAAATCGGAGTCCCAGCAGCAAAAAAAAAAAAGTGTATGAGAGCACAGAGCAGAGAGAGGAGGTAGGATAGGACTCGACAAGAAAAAAAATGCAATCAAACCGAGGGCGTTTGGCCCATGGGAAAACCTACGTGTCACGTCAGCACGTGCGGGCCGGTCCCGTCCGTTCAATTTATTTAACCGCCGACCACTGACTTTTGAGCGCGGCCGTTTTACGCTCCGAGAAGCTCTCGTTTAATTTGGTCGGCGGCGGCGGTGTCCATGGATTCTGTTCGCAACAGCCTTCGTGCACCGACGGCGACACGGCTTGCGCGTGAAGTTCCGGTAGCGCGACGCACCGTTTCTTGCCTAAACCACTATCTGATCCTAATATACTCATCTACTCCTAGGTTGGGTGAGTAGTTGTTTGCTTGTGGTTGTTGCTTGCTCGTTTTAGGTGATGCTCTATGTGGTTGTGTGGCCTTCTCCCTGTGGTGTTGGTTGTTAGTGTTGTTGTATGGTTTTTGTCTGATTTCTCCCGCTAATAAATCGGACACCTTCTTCTTAATTAATAAATAAGGCAAAGCTTTTACCTTCGTTTCTAATATACATCTAAGGGCATGTACATTAGTACAGACGATGTGGTGTCTATAATAGGTATCCATACCTCTCTAGAGACAACACGTACAGTGGGGTGTCTTTTTAGCTGTCAATAATTCTGTAACTGCTTCTAAATCTGACGGGCCTCGGGAGAATGGGAAGTTGGTTCTGCGCTATTCTCGGCCCATGATGTGCGACGCTAACCGTACAATGGTAATATTGCCGTCGCTAAGCAGCGATTTGCACGGGAATAGACTGTCGACATTTTAACGGACGGACTCTCCCGTTTTACATTCTCTCTCTTCCCCACGTCAGTAAATTTCCTACGTGGTCCGTGGTGCAGACGGCTGACTAGATATCATTGTACATGCCCTAAGTGTTCATATATATTCAAACAGAATCGCTCCTGTATTTTAAAATGGTGGAAAAAAATTGCGAGAAGTTTGAAAATGTTCGGTAACCTCACATAATACTCCCTCCGTCCTAAAAAGGATGTCACAACTTTTTCCATTCACAAATGTATCTAGACATGTTTTATATAGAGATACATTCATGAATGGAAAAATCGGTGACATCCTTTTCGGGACGGAGGGAGTAGACATAATGGATTACATTTCATACCAACATTTATTGTGCAATGAGAAAACAGATTCAATATTTAAAAAATTACATGTGAACGAAATAGTGTTCATTTTTAAATTAATATTAGAAACATCTAATAAAAACATGTAAGGTGCATGCGAAATAAATACCGATACTGTAAAATACAAGGTTTATTTAATAAACGTAAATAACAAGCTTAATGTGCCAAAAAATACAAATGTGAACATTGAAAAAGAAATGGAAAAACTGTATGTAATCTCTACTAGGACTTGTTGTTTTGAAGATAACATATCTTCTTTTATATCTTATATCTTCCTAACGCATTGCCTCCACTGCAAACTCCGGGAAGACGGGCAACAACCATGCTACGAGCAGTGTAAGGTTGAGGTGCAATAGAAGGACCATCGTGCCATCAGCAGAGCTACACAGGAAGGGTGATGATGCTGCGAACGGTGTGGCGGTGGAGCTGGATGTAGCGAGCGACGGTGATGCGAGTGGTGGGCGATGAAACTGTGAGTGGTTGTGTTGTGAAGGAAGAGCATTAGTGCTATAAAGTAAGAGAAGTAGTGATGCTAAGCGAGGGCAGGGGTACTGAGCGGTTTGGAGAGGTGCTGGCGGGGGGGGGGGGGGGGGGGGGGGGGACAAAGCTGCACGTGGTCAGCAGAGGTGCTACTAGCCGGAATCGGGAAGTTGTCGACCACCCTTGGTGTTGTGATCAAAGGGCCACTAAAGCTGTCGCGCGCCGGCAAAGGACTCCTCGGCAAAGTTCTGGGTGACACGGTGGTGGTACTTTGCTGGCGACATGCGACCCTGCCCCGTGGGGTGGGGATTATTTCTCGTTGTCTTGCGAGCAATCTTCAGGGATACGAAGAAGGAGGGGGACGATTTGAGGTGGGGAAGGGGAAAACGACATCATCATCTCATTAGTCATGCGGCTCCATCGGACG
This sequence comes from Puccinellia tenuiflora, assembly GCA_012064385.1. NCBI lineage: Eukaryota > Viridiplantae > Streptophyta > Magnoliopsida > Poales > Poaceae > Puccinellia > Puccinellia tenuiflora. The sequence continues at coordinate 123,548 of QRDG01002225.1, read as the reverse complement.
AGTTGACAAAGCGAAGAATTCAAACGGAGTATCGTCCGGAAAACGCCTAGCGCTCTAGAAAAACACGATCTTAGTAAAGCTAGAGAACTTGGAAAAAAACTTTTTTTTTTAGAGAAAGAGGGCCTCGCCCCGGTTCCATTGAACATGAAACCCATTACACCCGTTTTTCCAGTTCACACACACCCACACGGGGGAAAGCAAAACGCACCCACTCCAAGTCTCCAACGTCTAACAACAAAACGAAGAAAGAGGAGGACCTGTTACAGATACAAGACCTCCCAACCTCCGCAGACCAACACACGCTACCTAGGAAACATACAACGACCACAGAACAAACACACAGGACATTCACTGGAGATCGACCAACCTGAGTAGATGATCATCTGCAATTAGCATCAGCGAGTTCTCCCTCAGCTTTGAGTCCAGTTCCTCCGGCGTTGTCTTCCATTCATTGTCGTTGACCAAGGTAGCATCATTAGTCAATACAAGATCAGCACCAGTGAGCTTATCCAGGTTCAACCAGGATCCCAAGATAACAGTGGAGGTGCCCGAGCTAGATGCTCCATGGCACTTGCCATTATCATCATCTTCTCTTTTTCGTTTCCTGTGAACAGAATGCACCACTGAACAAGGTTGAAGGCTGATTTTCTCCATACCACCTGTAAACCGAGCCAAGGAGCATGATTAAAGAAACTATTGTTTCTCACAAGCCAGATAGCCCATAAAACTGAAGCATGGACAACATTTTCTACAGAGAATTTCTTATCAGGCCACATCTTAGCTATATTGCTTATACAGATGGGGGAGACATCAACTCTCCAGTTAAGAACTGTACAGAGGACCAAATTTCCCTGGCAACCACACACTCAAAGAACAGGTGATTAATTGACTCCTCCTCAGTACAAAAGAGGCAGGTCAAATCATTTAAGTTCTGCCTTTTTGCAAGATTGTCTCTAGTGAGCAGTTTATTGTGTGTGACCAGCCAAAGAAAGAAATGAATTTTTGGAGGAAAAAAACTTTGACACCGTCCGGTAGTACATATGTTCTTCGGGTCATTGGGTGCTTTGAGAGCACGAATCAGATTTAGAAACATGGAGCGGAGGCACACTATTCACAAAAGAAAAAACATGGAGGCCCACATGTCAGTGCTCTAGTCCACCAAGGGATCATATGGGCCTAACCCACGCAACATTCTCCTCTCAGCTCCCGCCACTTCCCCTTCTAACTGCAAGCAAGCTGTTGCTAGCTGTTTCTCCCCTCTTGTCATGTGACCTCCGCATCTCTGCTTTCTATTTCTCCCTTTGCACAAACTGCAGGGCACACACAGCAGCACCATTCGAGTCGTTCCCCTCTCTCTCTCTCCTCTTGTCCCTATCATTCCCGTTGCCCGATTTAGCTTGGTGGCCATAGTTCGCGCGGCGGCGCCGGCGGCGGCGCCAGGAATAGAAACGTGAGCTAAAACGAGGACGGCCCCAAAGCTACATTACCGCTCGTGTCCCCGGCGCTGCAAAGGTTTGGGCGTTGCGCCGTCGATCGCGCGCTCCCGTTGCGTCGGTTGATTGATTCGGGCGCGCGGGTTCCGGCCATGGCGCAGCTGCCGCCCAAGATCCCCACCATGGCGCCGGCCTGGCCGGAGTTCGGGGGCGGGCACCACCACCACGCCCACGCCCGCCACCACCATCACCACCAGCGCAGCCCCTCCATGGGCGCCTTCCTCGCCGCGCCAATGCCGCCGCTCCCGCCGCCGCCGGACGCGAACGGGGCGCAGCAGCAGCAGCCGTCGTGGGTCGACGAGTTCCTCGACTTCTCGGCCGCGAAGCGCGGCGCGCACCGCCGCACCGTGAGCGACTCCGTCGCCGCCTTCCTCGACGACAGCAACAATGCCGGCGCCGGGGCGCACGAGTTCGACCGGCTGGACGAAGACCAGCTCATGTCCATGTTCTCTGACGACCTGCCGCCGCAGCACAAGCAGCAGCAGCAGGCGGCGAGCGCGTCGTCGCCGTCCGATCACAACAGCATCAACGACGACAAGGGCGACACCGAGGAGGCGCAGAGCGACTGCAACGGCGACGGCAGACAGCCGTCCTCGCTCGGCAGAGTCGATCCCAAGCGGGTCAAGAGGTGACCTTTTTTTTAACCTCCTTGCTCTCCATCCTCGCTGAATTACGGCAATGCGCACCTCGGAAACGCAGAATTCCTCAATTTCTCAGCGCCATTGTCGCCACAATCGCAGGATCCTGGCGAACCGGCAGTCGGCGCAGCGGTCGCGCGTGCGCAAGCTGCAGTACATCTCGGAGCTGGAGCGCAGCGTCACGTCGCTCCAGGTGCGAATTACGCATATCAATTTCGAGCTTAATTTTGGCCATGGACGCCGTGAATCTGACCGCGAATTGTATGTATGCTCCCGATCGAGCAGACGGAGGTGTCGGCGTTGTCCCCGCGCGTCGCGTTCCTCGACCACCAACGCTCGCTGCTGACGCTGGGAACAGCCACCTGAAGCAGCGCATCGCGGCGCTCGCGCAGGACAAGATCTTCAAAGACGGTGACCGCCATTGCCCGCCACCTCTCGCAATTACTACAGTACTCCTTAATTAGCTAGCACCGCGATTCTCACCGTCCAAATTCAACCGCTATGTATGCTCAGCTCATCAGGAGGCGCTGAAGAAGGAGATAGAGAGGCTGAGGCAAATCTACCAGCAGCAGAGCCTCAAGAACGCGGAATCCCCGGCGGCACCCGACGACGCCCACTTGGCCACCCGCAGCGGCAGCGACAACAACGGCTTCATCGCCAGCGAGGGGACCGCGGCGCCCTCGTGATCGAGAATTCGAGATCCGGGCCGGCCGCTGTGGTGGAGCGGAGTGTCGAGGCGCGTCGGCCTCAGGACAGCCAACTGTTGTCGCTGTTCTTCTTGCTTGCTGCCGCCGCTGTCGTCGTTGTTGATAGGATTTGGTGCGTTGGTTGGGTTTGCGATTCTTTGGGCGCGTGATGTATGTAAACTCGATTTGTTTGCTTGTTTGTTGATTCTTGCATCCTCTGCCGCTGCTGCTGCTGCTGCTAGCTCGTGATTCTTCTCTACTCCCACCTGATCTGTAATTTTATCATGGCATTTTGGGCGAAGGCTGTAGCTAAGAATTGTGTGTGTAATTCAGATTTTGGTTGAGGTGGAGTGTTCTGTCTGGCTGGTTTCCCCTTTTTATCCGATCAATCAAAACGTATGCTTTCTGTATCTCGGCTGTTCTTGTTGTTACTTTGGGTAGCTTTTCCTGGCACCGACCAACCGTGATGATGAAGTACTTTGCAATTACTCCAGTAAGCAGGTTTAGAGTATTACTGCGGTCACATGCGATGCGGAGCAATTGGGGGCGGGCCGTGAAGCGAACATGCGGGGGCATCTCATTCCTTGCTGTTTCATCACAGGATTTCGACAGCGAGGTGGAGGTGCCTTCCTTTCGCTGCAAGGGATAGGGCATGTTCCTCTGGGTCATGTGCATGTGCGCGTGCCCGCTGTAGGACTCTACCCGTATCCGCCGCTGCAAGCTACACTGCCATGCCAATCGCACGGATTTGGGTCTAGCGTACAAAACCGGTATCATGCTTTGTTCGTATGTGGTGGGTTCTTATCGTCAGCTAGCCCAAGAGGGACCAACATTTTGGACAAATACCTAGGTTGGAAGTGAGTAAACAAGATCTCCCTCTCTCAACTACATCGACTCACATTGTTCCGTACTCTTTCCGTTTCTAATTATAAGATGTTTTTAGACATTATCATCTCGACTATATACGTATCGAAATGAGTACATCCGGATCCAAAAAAGCTAAAACATTTTATATTTAGGAATGGAGGTAGTACGTCTCAAGTGAATCGTCTCAACCGCAGCTCGTCTATCCACCTCAGCGTCTCAACTGCATATCATGTCTCAATTGCATTGCCTCAACCGTAACTAATGTCTGGTGTCTCTTAGGAGAACATGTCAACTCCCGAGTGAGTCACTCTAACGAAACTTGACAATGTGTCATATGTCACATTCCTTCAACCACACAATATATGTTGTCAAGCTCATGGCGAGTGCTAGTCATCCTTGTTGATAGCTCGACCTTACTTCGATTCAGTGGTACAGATTTCTGAAACAGTTGTATCTCTTAACCCGAGATGTATGGTCATGCTTTTCAAATCAAATCACTCTAGAGGGACTAGAGTAAATCTCTTCGAATCGGAGGGGCAAATGCCCTCTTAGTCGTAGCTTGTTTTTCGAGAATGTGTGAAGACCTCGGATCTAGTACATAACACATACATTATACTTGAGACTAACAAATGATAAATCGTTGTATCTCAAAGTGGGTATGTCCAACTAGGGGATCTCTATCACCGAGTCAATACTATCGATTCGGCATCACTATGTCCATGACTTGCAAAACATAGTCATTAATCGAATCGTATACTAGTATAAGAATATGTGTACTCATAATCGACTAGAGACCATTAGAACAATCATGATACAATATATTTTGTTCCACGACCAAGTCACGTACATGATGACGCATATCAACGATGATGTTTAAGGATAATATTAATAACTCATTAATACATAGTGAAATATCATCATCACACGATCGCCTCTAGGGCATATTTCTAACACGTCCAATGTCACGGACGTCGGCGTCCACAACGTGTTCTTCAGGATGCACGTAAGGTAAAAAAAAACTTTTTGATTGATGTTTTTCTTTGTGATCTTAGTTCGGAATTCTTATGAATAGCTATGTATAATGAATTTTTTTATCACCGCATTGCAAAAACTGTAGTGAGAATCCGAATGGGAAGGGTGAGAAGACAAGAGTTTTGGGAAGATCACTACTTCATATATCTTCGCTTCGAGGAGTGCACCACCTTCTATTGGTATTGTATGATGCTCATGGTAGCAATGTGATGAACTTTTGGGGGCATCAATTTGGGGGACAACCTGATATGTGGATTTGTAATTCCAATAAAGGAATTTACATATCTAGTGTTTCTATAAGATCCAATTCTCCCAGATGGAAAAGCATACACCTTCTTACTGGATTCGGATATCTAAGTTCATTTCTAAGCATAAGGTTTTTTTCCTGGTTAATTATGCATGACAAAATCAATACTAAAGATATGATCCTCAGATTGCATTGGAAAGTAATAGATAATAACTATTGTTTGCTTTGTCATCAAAGAGCTTGTGAGGATTGGCCGCATTTTTTTTCCAATGTGGGTTCAGTCCAATAATTTGGACTTATTACATTACAGATTCAGTGGCAAGATAGCTCAATCATGGAGAACCTTATCTCAGCCAAGAAGTTGTTTGGGGGTCCCTATTTTACTGAGATAGTCATCCTTGCATGATGATGCTAGCACATTTGGAAGCAACATAATGGGTTGGTTTTTAATCATGTAAGACCCTCCTCCAGAGGTTGGAAGGCTGGTTTGATCTATATGTCACCATGCATAAGCATAGAGTGAAGTCTTATGTGGTTCCCTCTCTTTTAGCCTGGTTAGATAGCCTTATTTAGCTTTTTTTGTTTCTTGGTTGTACATTTTTTACATTTATAAATATTTTGTAACTTTTTGGGGGTTGCTAATAAAGAACTGTGGGGAACTCCCCTACAGTACATATCCAAAGAAAAGTGATGAACTTTCTTTATGTGTGTTTTACATGTTTTTTCTTGTTTGCTTTTTTTTTTGCATTCGGATGATGGACATTTGTGATGATATATTGGTATATTATAGATGGTTGATGATTGAACATTTCATTTTCAAGTTTTGATGTCTCGACATTGTGTAATCAAAGAAAAGAAAAATGTAGAAAAATATTTAGAGGACAATTTATGGCGCCCGACTTTCTGTGCAGTCTGCGGTGTTTGTAAAAGTGTGCAAAACTGTATAGAGGAGCCTACAAATCAGTTTTAGATGCAATTTGTGGCATCCAATAGATATGCGCCTAAACAACCATACTCCGACATGGAGGGATACCCCCAAGTTATAGAAAAATGGGAGAAAACACATATTCCCTCCGATCTGTTAAATGTGTCAGAGGAAATGAACGTTGAACGCACAAGTTCGTAGCTATACCAGCAACAATCTTTACAGATAAGATGTACTCCGTAGTATAAATCAACAATCTTAATGGGCTTCTATTGAAGTCGCATGTCGTTATATAAGAGCTCCAACATGAGTGCTCATATTCTCGGCTTTTGTAGGGAATAAGCTACACCCACACCATTCACGTCATGGGCCGGACCAACAGGTACTTTACTTGCTTTTCATGTTTTCTTTTCTCTTTTAGTTTATGGTCACATTTTGTTACTTATTGATTTTTTTTCACCTTTTGTTTGTAATTTGTTTTAATTGTTAATTTTGTATTTTTTCGTGAAATAAATTTGGTCAAAAGTTGTTAAAAAAGTGTACGATACTTACTTTTTTATGTAAGGAGAATGAGTTTTTGTTTTGAGCCAACAAAAAAAATCTCACGTCCATGTGAGTGAGGTGAATTTTTTTGATTGATACGTAATAGTTTTCATATATCATTTTTATGGATCACATATATTTATATGATATGTATGAATAAGTGGACAGACAAATTTTATACAATAGGTAAATAATAAAAAATGTTCATGTGTTTAGAAATATTTATGCATTTAGTTCGAAATATATTAATGTACGAAGTGAATTTAAAATAAAATAGAATGTAAAAAATGTATGTTGTACACGAACAATAAAAGATTAATTAAAATAAAAGGAAAGTTTAAAGGTTAATAAAGTATTAAAATAAAACCGAAGATAGATCAAGAAAAGTAGAAATTATAGTTTAAAATAGACAGAAAATACGGGTAAAAAAAAGAAGAAAAGAAACAGCTTAAGCAGAAAGGTAAGAGGAAAAAGAAACAAGAGAAAAAAAGGGGAAAATCTCCCTACCTTATCGGACCCGGCTCGTTAGTATTCTCTACAAATCCGAATTCATTAGTTGTGGTTCGAATCTAAATGGCGAAGTTGATGGAGTTACTCTTTTTTTTTTAGCGGAACATGATGGAGTTACTCAATGGATAATTTCGAACCCTAGACGCAGGTCCATGGACTAGTGGGCCGGTTTTTCGGTAGGCATAGACTGATGCGCATGGGGGAGAGACGTGATGGTGCTGCTGCTGCCGAATCCTCGACGACATATTTGTCTTCCGTACTGAAAAACGAACGCACGTGCCATTAGCCCATTAACTAGACCGTGCGTCGTCAACTGCAAGCCTGCGAACATGAACTATGACAAATCGACCAGTGGGACGATCGAACGTCATTGAACACGCAGGCACGTCGGCGTACTAGATCGAATGAGAATACACGAACCATGCATCTTACAGGCCCGGATGCATTCACAAAACTTTGCAGGTAAAAGTACCTCCACGGGGTGACTAAATTGTGTCTAGCACGCCCAATCGGAGCCCCTTTAGGGGGGTCGCACACTTGTCCGGTGTTTTTTACTCCCACACCGGCACTCCCAAACGGCCAGACCAAACATAATTTCTCAATACTGTAAATAATTTGATTCGATTAAAATACAAAGTTCAATATAATTTGATTCAATTTCGATACAACTTGATTTAATCTAAACCCTAAACCTAATTCTATGTCCTTGCTTACCATGGAGTAGCGCCAGACTCTAAGACTTTCCATTGCTCGAGCTACTCCTCACATATGTCGATTGCGGAGGAGGCCGGCGAGAAGCTTTGAGCTCATCCTTGCCGGAACTGCTCGAGTTACTTATTAGAGTCGGATATATCTCTGGTCAATGGGCCGTTTCGGGCTACGTTGATATCAATGATCGACGTAGCTAGCGGAGAAACTTTCCTTGACGAGAATCGTGAAAGCCGTCATCTAGCAGGGAATCAATATCAATGGTCGGCGCAGCTTGGTGGCGGAGGAAGAGATGGTTCCTCCTCGTCGAACACCGGCTCGGGTGGCTCATCGTCGGTGGCACTGGTGGAGAAGTTGTGAAGGCGGTCGGCGTGCTCAAAGTTCACCATGACGTCCGTGTGCGCCGCCGACGCGTTAAACGGTGGAAGGTGGCTCTGCTCCTCCTCTGTGATTGCGCCGGCTACCTCCGCCTGCCACAACGGCGATGTACTCCAGCCTCGCCTGCCCGGTGAGGGGCGGCGCTACCGGGAAGGTAGTCGCGCACGAGCTGCTGTGCCTCCTCGACCGTCATCGGACGACGATCGTCAGGCGCGTCGGCCTGTGGAGGTGGAGGCGGTGGTGGTGGCGGCGCCAAGGATGGCTTCTCCATTAACACCAAGACGGCATGCATGCCGCCACGTGGACTCTGCGGCGCTGCTACGAGGCTACGCTTCACTGCGTCGCCCACCTAGCCACTGAAACGATGCGGCGAGTGCAACGATGCGAAGACTCGACGCTGAAAGGATGTGGCGCCTGCATCAATGCCGCCTACGCATCGGCGCGTCGTTTCGTGTCGATGACAGGCGGGCCATACCCGTGGGAGGCGCGGATCGGACAGTGTCCGGCACCGCGGAGGCCCGGTTGACATTATTTGGACCGGACGAGAGCTTTGACACCCACGGTGTGACCGATTTTTGTGTCCGACATTTCAAAGAGTTGCTCTGACGATCGATACAGCAGCGTATATATGTTGCACGGATCGGTACATTGGTACGTGCACGTGCGACTAGCAAGGAAGCAGAATCGTGGCTGAACGGTGGTCAGGCTTCCGTCTGGCGTCTCTCTGTCTGACGATGCTTTTGACTAGGTAGCCGACGACTGTTACCCCTATTATGCATCCGGCTGCTTGCTGCGGTGCAAACACGTACGACAGCCTCACCCTCAACGTGACCATTCCTAGCCCACGGCGCCGATCGATGGACACCTCGCGGTTAATGTCGTAATTTGGATCTACAAGATCAAAGGAAAAGCACACGAGGAGAGGAGCCCTGCAGAGCGCCCGCGTTGGTCAGGACTCGTGACTTGACCCACAGATCTGGAATGGGTGTGAGTGATTCGCGTGCAGTGAAGTGAAGATCGGTTGAGCCAGACGCATCAAGTAGGAGCTAGATCCTGTCAATGAATTGCTTTTCTCCATAGATTTCACAACAGAAATCTTGATTGATCAAAAAGATTTTTATTTTTTATTGAGTGCGGGGCTGCAGGTTGCCTTCAGCAATTTTCCGACGAGCCGGGAGTTTTTTTTTAATATTATTTTTTTAACCCGAATTCGAAATATATCGCGCGGAATCATTTTATTCCGAATCTATCGCGCTGTCGGCTGACCGGGTGCCGAATCGTTGCTTTCGGCTTGCCGAAAGCCGAAACATGGGTGTGCTGGGCGGCGTGCATGCGCGCTGACACGGGCACAGTGCGGGGCCCGCCGTTTCGGCTCCCAGTGCGCCAAAACTTACCTTTCGGCCGGTAGTCTGCCGAAAACACGGGGGTAACGACGCCGCGGCCGCTCCTTCCTCCTCCTCCTTTCTTCTTCCTTCTGCTCTCGTTTTTTCTCTCTTTCCCTTCGAAAAACAGCGCTGCTAACCTCAATTGATCCCAAAAAATAGTCGATAAATTAGATATCTGCCCCCCACAAATCGAAAGAGGAGATCAAGAGCATCCCGGATCTGTTAATGGGATAGTTTTTGGAGGAGTTTTTGTTTCATTGGTGGAGTAACGGTGAGCAACAATGGTGGGATGTGGTGGTGTTGGGCATTAGCAGGAGCGGCGCAGTAATGGTGGTGATGCTCCGTTGAAGTACGACAACAGGGACGACGGATTTTGCATGCATCAAGGGATAAATCCTAATCTTGTAGTTATTTTACGTTTAGTGTCTATATAAGATTATTAGGTGGAGGTCCTGTTAAGATTTATTATCTATTTAGTATTTGATTATGCAATATATTTGTTTAGGTGGACGACATGTCCGAAGTGGTTAGTATTGTCGTTTACTATGGTTATGGTACTGTCCGCACAAATGAGTCCGGGATTGATCTGAGTGAATTTGCAAATGTGGAGATTCCGTTGACTGAGCCTGATAAAGCGAGAATAAGCGCGGTTCAGCACTATTTGACGATGAATTTTGGCTTTGATCCTAATTTGTGGACTGTTAGGATTCAGTCGTTATGGTCAAAATCTCGTACAAATATTTATTGGGAGTTGATACCGCTAGATCGGACACAGGCCTGGGTGAATTGGCTAGCATCATGCAAACGCCGAGGTACGAAACCTATCGTCCTCGTGTTGTTTGTGCCTAAGTAGAACAATTTGGCACAAGGTGGCGTTGGTTATGAAGCTGAACAAAATAGCCAGGCAACTGGGTCAGAACCTGTTGATCCGTCTGAATTTATGTCTCAAAGTGTAGAGAGTGGTCAGTCGGCAGGAGCTCCCGAAAGCGGTGAGGGTCCTGAAAGTGGTGAGGTTGACGAGGATGAGCATTGGGATCAGGATGAGGAGGCGGGCGTAGGAAGTATGCAGCAAGAGATGGAGAACGAAGACGAGGATGGGTTGATGGCAGATCTTAATTCTGACGAAGAAGATAATGAAGAAGATGACGAAGATAATGATGAGGATGTGCCTATTCCTAATTCCTGGAATGAGGACATGTCGACCGTCATAACTGTGAATACTGGGCAGGAATCAGCATGAGAGTATCACATGAATAATGTTGAAGTAGGTGCTCAGTATACCTCGAAGCAGCATCTAAGGGACGCCGTGACACGGTGGGCAATGTCCACACAAAAGATTCACCGAACTGATGTGTCAAGTCCGAAATATCTGACACTGAGTTGTGTTGAAATTGGCTGTCCTGGAAGGGTGCATGCACACGTTCCGAAGTATGACGTGAATTGGCTCGTCTCGGACGTCGTGGCTCACACATGTATCAGAGAGAACATGTTGAAAGAGCATCCAAATCTAACTTCCACTCTCATTGCGCGTCTCTTATTCAGTGAGATTGTGAAGACGAAAGATTTTCCAGCAAAAATATCCAGAACACAGTAAAGGCAAGATGGAAGTACGACATTTCATACGGGAAGGCTTGGAGAGCTAAGCAGATGGCTTTAGAGGAGAGCTTCGGGACCTTTTTGGACTCGTATGACAATGTCGTCCGTCTTCTTCGCACGTTACAGTATAGAAATCCTGGCACTTATGTTGACGTCCAGCACCGCTATATGGATACGGCTCCTGGATATAAGGTTTTGCATAGGGTATTTTTCGCATTCTCTATTTGCATCCAAGCTTTCAGCCATTGTCGTCCGGTGCTGTGTGTGGATGGAACGTTTCTCACAGGAAAATACAAGGGGCAGATCCTTACCGCAATAGGTGTGGACGGGAACCATGAGATCATCCCAATTGCTATGGCCTTTGTTGAGGGTGAGAACTATGAGAGTTGGTTATGGTTCTTCAGGCAAATAAAAATAGCTATTGTGCAGGATCGGCCCAATGTTTGCATTCTTCATGACAGACATCCTGGTATGTTAAAGGCTATTAAGGCACTTCAACACCCTTCCATTGATGAACCAATGCCATGGAGTGATTTGCAGAGCCGCTGGTGTATGCGCCACCTTGGCACAAATTTTTACTCACAGTTTAAGAGTAAGCGTCTGATGAACCTATTTAAAAGACTTTGCAGTCAGAATCAGCGAAGGAAGTATCAATTTATATGGGAAAGGCTGAATGAATTCACAAGGAAGCAAGTGAGGGAGAGGAAAGCCACCAGGGCACAAGCTGTAGCTACACAGGTGGCCGCAATGATGGGAGAAGATGAAGAAGCCGTAGGTTTGTGTGACCTTCCTGGAATTAACCCACCCGGAACGAAGAGGAAAAAGGGAACAAGAATAAGAAATTTTGTAGAGTGGATAGAGAAAGAGCCCCCTGTGAAGTGGTCTTTGCTGCACGATACACATGGAGCTAGGTACGGCATCATGACAACCAACCTTGCTGAGATTTATAATTTCGTCCTTAGAGGGAATAGAAGTCTGCCATTGACAGCGCTAGTGGAGGGGGTGATGCATGGAACAATGACATATTTTAGAGAGAGACGGCTAGACGCCGTGAAGCATATTGAGGATTTTCCCAATACACCTTACTGCAGGAAGATAAATAGGTATATGGAGAAGAAGATAGAAAAAGCACGGCTGCACTTAGTCGTGAGAATTGGTAATGAAGAAGCGATGGTTTGAAGTACGTTTACCGACTGGAAGATTTGGCGGAGCTAATGAGCTGCTAACCCAGGAGGTTATGATTGGTAATGAAGAACATCCAACATGTGAGTGCACATGCAACAAACCAAGACTATACCATCTGCCTTGCTCACATGTGTTGGCTGTATGTGCTCAGATGGGACTGAACCCACGGTGTTTCGTGTCACCATATTACAGGAAGGAGGAAGTGCTTCAGACTTGGATTGGGGAGATGACTGGTTTTAGGGTTGTTGGTAACTTTAACAAGGTAAATCCGGCAGAAAGGGAGTACGTTCCAGACCCTTCTCTAATGAGGGATAGTAGAGGAAGACGCCAGTCGCGTCGCATCCGTAATAATATGGACGAGTCTGAAGCTGGTGGGTGTACTCGAATATGTTTGCTTTGCAATAAAAAAGGGCACAAAGAAAAATATTGTCCTAAATATCCTGGACAAGGCAGCGAGGACGTGGACAGGCAGCCGAGGACGTGAGAAGGCGAGGAGCGTAGTGATGTACGGCAATAAATATCGACTATGTATTATCGATTATGTTTTAATTTGTAATATGTGTGGACTATGTTTTATTCTGTAAAACTAAATTTCAATTCGTAATATGTATGGACTATGTCATAATTTGTAAGATTATATTTTAATTCGTAATATGTATGGACTATACTTTAATTTGTACTATTTGTTGATTATGTTTTAATTTTAATATGTACAGATGGCTGCATATCCATTGCTTAGTCAGACGATCGATGCAAAACACCGTGCTAGGATATAGGGAGGAAGGTAGGCAATCAGGTGTGTTGCGTACACGTACACCAGCAACTAACTGGATGATACACCCTCAATGGATTGATAGGTACGTATCGTCAATATAATTGTAAAATGTCATTACGTTGTATATATTGTAAAATTAATTGTTAATTCTGCAGGCTATCTTGGTCTGGACTTTTGCCGTTCGCACGACTAGTTGAGTCCACAGAGGCCGAGTGGGTACATATCCAACCAGATGATGACGGTGGTGCTGACCGTGATATGTACCAGGGAAAATCCAAACGTGTCCTACTGGACAAATCACTGCTCAGCTCTTTAGTGGACAGATGGAGGCCTGAGACCCACACTTTCACTTACCCTGCGGAGAGATGGCTCCTACTCTGCAGGATGTGTCATATTTGTTAGGTCTCCCTTTGACAGGCACGGCCATTGGTCCTTTGGAGGCTTCAGAATATTGGCGTGATGAGATGCAAGCACGATTTGCCGCTGCGCTACCAGGAGTTCCGCAGTTACCGGACCACGCACACGGTCCTCGTGTTTCTTGGTTGACCCAGTTCGAGGTAATTTATTTATACAACAGTTTTAATATTTTCAGTATGAATTATTGTATACTTATTTATTTCTCCGTGCACCGCAGATTGGTAATTTGGGATATCCTGCTACCTTTATGGATGCGCCGCTGATTACTAGATGTCTGGAGGCATACATAATTTGGCTGTTCGGTAAGTGGATGTTCACTGAGACGCATGTCGACACCATTAGTGCGCGCTATATATCTCTTACCCGCGAGATAGCCGATGCACATACACCAGCAGATATAGTGCCCAGAAGATTTGGTTCGGCTGTGTTAGCTGCTTCTTACAGAGGTTTATGCAATGTTTGCACGAAGAATAAGTCGTCATCTTCGTTACTTGGTTGTCCACTACTGTTACAACTATGGTCGTGAGAGAGATTCCATATTGGTAGACCGGACGTCGACGCTGAGAGGCCTTGGGATTACAGAATCATCGGCCCAGATGCGATTGACTTTCCTACAGTTGGCAGCGTGTGGACACGTAGAGAGGTAAATTTTGCACCGCCGTACTTACTTTACGTACGCATCATTTCTTATTTCATCAAGCTAAATAATTCGTTTAAATTGTAGAGACGGTACGCGCAAGTTCAAGTGAGGAATTCCTACCCATCATTCACAATGCAGTTTGATCAGTTGCGCGAGGACCAGGTCATATGGGAGCCATATGATAATCAGAGGATCGTTGCGAGATACCCCTACGGCATATCTCAGTTATGCATGAGAGATCAGCTATACTGGTTGACGCAGGCTCATATTATTTTTGATGTCATGGTCGAGGAGATGTCGCAGCAGAGGGTGATGAGACAGTTTGGACGACGACAATTACCGGACCCTCCCATCAGACAGCCACGACTACGACCGGAAATCCACCGATAAGTTAATTTTCAGTCTATAATTATTTCTAATATGAATAAAACTGTCTATTGAATCTATTTCTAATAAATAATTTTGTAATATTACTTTTCAGACTTGGACGTCAAGGAGGCGAAAAACCTTTGGTGCTTTGGCTTCAGACCCTACAGCCATTCATAAACGAATGGGCGACTGCGACGACTACACTATGGCAGGCTGATGGCCCCTTTCAACAGGATGATTTTGAAGAATATCTACGGAGGTATACACAGTCTACACAACTCCGATTGACGCCAACGACTGAACCTTCTCAGATGCAGCCCCCTTCTATTACGGACATGTACCCATTGGAGGTTATTGCAGGTTCTAGAAACTACGCGGTTAGTACTATATTACTCGTTACGTAAGTAAGGTTTTTTGATTGATTGTACATAACATCTAATTTTTTAATTACAGTCTGAGTTGATAGCCGACATTCAGAGGGATGTAGCTGGGTTCAGGCCGCCCCCACAACATAGATCTTGGTTCAGGCGTCTCGAGGAGAAGCTGCGAGGTGTGTACAATGTTCTTACTTGCACCCGCTATACAGACGTTGTGCCTCGTCATGGAGCTCCGCGTCCACGTCTCACACGACAGGAGACTGCTCGTTCATCACATACTAGACTTCTTACACCTACTGGGGAGCCTGGTAGTTCGTCGCAGCGGCCTACTGGACATACTTTTCAGCCTGGTAGTTCGTCGCAGCGGCCTACTGGACATACTTTTCAGCCTGGTAGTTCGTCGCAGCGGCCTACTAGACATACTTTTCAGCCTAGTAGTTCCTCGCAGCATCTGTCTCCACCTCACGTTCAGCCGACGCCACCTGATGCTTCCCAGCCTGGTAGTTCATCCTGGCAGGCACCCCAGTCGCAGTACGGTATGTCCCAGATGGGGATACCACCTCAGTTTTCGTATGGGATGCCTCCTCAGTACCAGATGGGGATGCCTCCGCAGTACCAGATGGGAATGCCTCCTCCAAGTCATCCTGTACATGTAGGCTGGAACACTTCTTCGGCGCCGTTGACTAGTCTTGTGGGACTAGGTACGTTGTTGTTATTAATTATCCATATTTATTTTTGAATATAGTATGCACTTATCTACTAGTAAATTTTTTTTGCAGGTGGGTCTGCTGATTCACCATACACAGAGATGGACGAGGATGTGTTGTTCCATACGCCACCACCCGTCATACAGGAGACGCAGACACAGCAGGAGACACAGCCACAGGAGGACGCTCCGATGTTGGGCCGAGGTTTGCGTGAGCACCGCGACCCAAACCGGAACCGATTGTCACCTTCAGGGCCTCGGCCGCGGAAACAGAAGACTAGGTATCGTAAACATAATGAAGTCTGAAACTTTTATCGATGTATGAGACTTATTCCTATCTATGTATGAGACATAATCCTATCTATGTACGAGACACTATATTTGTATGAGACATGTTCCTATCTATATTTGATCAGACAATGCTTCCGACATTTATTAAGAAACGGCGAGATTACAACTTTTTCATTAAAACACACTTAAATTAACAGCTAGAACTGAAATTAAGATACATGCGACACTTTACATAAATGTCATCTCCCGTCCACGCATCCTCCTGCCTCCGTCGATGGGCCACTCTTGCCCTTCGACGATGCCACTCCCTTGCCCTTCGACGATGCCGCTCTCTTACCCTTCGACGCTGACGCTTTCTTGGCCGTGATGCTAGGCATGAAGATGTCATCATCGTCCTCGCTCTCTTCCACCCATGACGACGGATGATCTCCTAACCAATCGAGGAACTTCTTGTCCCTAGTACTTTGCTCCACCTTCTTCCACCTTTCATGCAGCCTGAGAAATTCCTGTCATATTTCCCGTGGAGTCCTATGAGCCCAATATGGTTTGAGTCTAGTTGATCTGCTAACCAATGTCGTGTCTATCTTAGTGAGCAAACTATCACTACTAATGAGTTCCTCCCATGGAACTAATTTATTGTCTACCCTAAACTCGGCGGCACACTCCAGAAGGAGCTCAGACTAATGTGGAAGAAAGTTACGGTAAGGACGAGAACCCGACATCGATGAGTGAATTCGCTAGACTACTTATCAACCTGACTGAGCAACGGCTTTTATAGCCCGGGAAGCGAAGAAAAAGGCGGGAAGAAATATGGCGGGAGAAAATAGCGGGAAGTGAAAGGGCGGGAGAAAATGGCGGGAAAGAGGAACGGCGGGAGAAAAAATGACGAGAATGAGGAAGGGCGGGAGAATAAAGGCGGGAACGAGGAAAGGCGGGAGATAATGACGGGAATCAGGAAGGGCGGGAGAATAATTTGTAAGGGTGAATCGGTGGACGCAAATATATAACATTTATTTTATAATTTTTATTTGGCATCTAAAACTGAAATGGAGATAATAGCGGAAAGTGAATGGGCGGGAGAAAATGGCGGGAAGACAAAGGGCGGGACAAACTGGCGGGAATGAGGTATCGGGTAAGGTGGCCAAATAAAAGGCGGGACGAAACTGGTCGATAAATATATATGGGTCGAATTTTTTCGTTGCAAAATTCGGACCGTGGCAGCAAATGAAAGGAAAATTCGGGCGGGAGAAATGCAGCAATTAACTGGAGAAATTAACATTTTGGCGGCAAAATTGGGCGCGAGATGTTGCGCGGTTAATTTTTTGCATTCTAATTTGGCCGGGTTAAAAATAGTGCGACCAAAACAAGAAATAGGGTCAAAACGGAAAAAAGCCAGTGTTTCGGCCAGCTACGGGCCGAAACAACTATTAATCGGCCCCCCGCTGACGCGAAAGGTGCCAGACCCTGGCACGCACCTGTGCTCCCCGTGTTTCGGCCCTCTGTTGGCCGAAACGTTCCTTTCGGCATGCTGTCAGCCGAAACATGAGTTTCGGCCCCCAGTCAGCCGACGGCGTGATACTTTTGCAATTTTTTCGATCCGCGCAATATATTTCGAATTCGGGTTAAAAAAATAATATAAAAAAAAACTCACGAGCCGGCCAGTCCGGCCATGCGTAGGCACCCCCACCCGATGAGCCGATGGCTGCGCGGCAGAGCAGAGCTTGTGTTGGTGCGTGTGCTAGCTCAAAGCTGCCACACCTGCAGACATGCATGCCAGCTCGGCCGGAGCGACGAATCTGACCTTTTCGCGAAACTTTAACCAAAAATGAACTGGTTTTGGAAGTTTAGCCGCATCTAACCCTTTTCAGCAACGCCAAACATTCTGGCGTTTACCTAAGCTGAGAAACGCCAGCGTCAATGGCGTTTCACCTCGGTCCACGGTATCCCCGGTCCGCTGACCCAGCTGACGTGGCAGATCTCGAAACGCCAGCCCCGATGGCGTTTCTCTGTGTAGCTCAACGCCGGGGGCTGTGGCGTTTTTAGATCTAACAACTTACGGGCCCCGACTCTCCCCGATACCTACATTTCCTTTCTTTCTCCCCGACCCTAACAGACACAGAGACAAGAGGCGGCGGCGGAGGCGACTCTATCCTCTCCCAAATCCCTCCAAATCGGAGGGAGTTGATTGTGGAATCGGAGTCCTTTGAGTACTTCGAGGTAATCTCTACAATCTCTCACGATTTGAGTGGCTCAAAGTGTGTGATTATTTAGCATTGCTCCTTCTTATCCAAACCCTAGATTTCGAGAGTATTAGTTATATGTAGCATTTTGAGATATGTTTAGGTTGTGGTTTGTTTGTATATGAAATGATCATGTGATTCATTACATTTATTGTCGTTGATTTTAGATGTCAAGAATTGTGAATGTCCATTATGTAAGTAAGGAAGAATTTTTTAGTAGCAATGTCGAGTATGTGGACAATGAGGAGAAGGTGATGGTCTTTCGCACTAGTCCTACCTATTTGGAGGTTGTGGCAAGAGTGAAGGAAGTTCTTAAATGGACCGATCCAAGGGACAACGTCGAACTAGAGGGAAGATATTTTGTTGGATCGGGTCATCATACTCGAAAAAAGAAAATACCTATCATGTGCGAGTTGGATTGGGGGGCATACAAGGAGGTTGTGGCGGCATCCCAAGACAAGTCTCTTGAATTATTTGCTACCAAGGTCGGAGGTGATCGGTCGCATATTGACTTGAACCGGTGTGCCTCCCCACATGATGCAATGACTCCCACTCGGAATGTACCATCTGATGATGAGATCGAGATGAATGATATAAGTCAACCTCCTTTGAGCCAACAAATTGAATTGGATATGAATGATAGTGACCAAGGCGATGAACAAGAGTATGTCAATGTAGAACATGGTTTTGAGTTTGGCACGGCGGATGAAGATAGGGAGGAGGAAGACATCGATGACGATGATTCTGAGGAGGAGGATGAGTATCATAATACTGATATTGGTGACATTGAGGCACATGTCGCACAAGATGATATGGACCGAGACATGTTTTATCGGCGTTGCTACGCCTCCGACTCGGATGACGAGGGCCCGGAAGAATTGGATGAAGATGGTTTCACGGCGAGAGAAGCCCAAGCTTTTAGAAAAGTTGTAGGGCGGGATCACCGAATACCATTATTCCATGATCTCACGCTCGCAGATAATGCCATAGTTGATGGTGGGAAGACTAAAGAACTTGAAGCGACGCCAAGCACAACCCAAGATGATGATGACAATAAGTCTCGTATACAAAAAGGTTTGAAGTTTCCAGGGTTGTTAGAATTGCAGATGTGGCTGCGGGAGTATGCCGTGAAGCACCATAGGCCATTCATTGTTGAGCACTCAGACGAGAAAACACGTTACACCGTGGTTTGTGATCAACCAAAATGTTCATGGGTTGTTCGTGCAAGACCGATGCGCGACGGGCGATGGCACATAACAAGTTGCCAAGCCCATCACATGTGCAAGAAGCGTGGCCGAAATCCATCCACGAAGCACCGCCAGCTCACCTCCTCTTTCATCGCATACAAATTCATCAATAGCATAAAGAATGAACCAATCATAAAACCAAGGCTTTTGATGGACCTTGTGAAGGATTTTTTCGGGTACACCATCAAGTATGGGAAGGCATGGAAGGCCAAGCAAGCCGCATTTGAGATGTTGTATGGTGGATGGGCAGAAGCATACAACCGCCTCCCGAGGTTATTGGTAGGTATGGCCTACAGAAACCCGGGTATGTATCATTTGGTCGAGCACACTGATGGAGTGTTCCGTCGTGCTTTCTGGACTTTTGACCAATGCATCAAGGCATTCCAGCATTGTAGACCGGTTGTATCCATAGATGGCACATTCCTCACGGGCAAATACAAGGGCTCAATGTTGATTGCAATGGCACACGACTCGGGTGACCGGGTGTTGCCTGTGGCTTTTGCTTTGGTGTCAGCGGAGAACAATGATAACTGGGAATGGTTCATGCATATTTTGAGGACTAGGGTGTTCTCTCCTAGTAGGGAGGTATGCATCATATCGGATCGACATCAAGGCATACTCAACGCAATGGAGATTGAGATTGCAGGGCATGCACGGCTACACCACCGATGGTGCATGAGGCATTTTGTCGCAAACTTTTATAGGGCTTGTAAGAACAAACAACTATGTGATGATCTAACAGATGTTTGTGTGGCATTCACTGCCCGGTCATTCACGAGACGGTTCGATAAACTCCGTGATGCGGTGAACGCGGGAGGTAAAGAGTTTTTGGACAGGAATTTTGGAGAGAAGCACAAGTGGGCACGTGCTTACGACCACGGCGGTAGGAGATATGGAGACATGACGAGCAATATGGCGGAATGCTTTAACAATGTCATCAAAGGTGTTCGTGCTTTACCGGTTACGGCTATAGCGGAATACACCTTCCATAAGCTTAACGCTTATTTTCAAAAGCATTCCATTGAGACTGATAAATTGATAGATGAAGGAAAAATGTATCCCCCAAAAGTCGAAGAGTGGATGGAGTTACAAAATAGCAAGTCGGAGAGACAATTTGGGGTGTGCTTTGACAACAACGAATGGATTTACCAAATCAATGAGCCAGGAGGGACAACACAAGATGGTGTGCAGTATGGAGCTCGATCATTCAAAGTGCAGCTCAAGACACGTGAGTGCTCATGCATGAGGCCTACGTTGTATCACTTACCTTGCTCGCACCTTATAACGGCAGCGAACATAAGGGCGGTGGATCTTTGTCACGATGATACTGTCAGGCTGAATGAGTTCTCATTGCAAACGGTAGCATCGACATGGGCGGCAAGATTCGAGCCCTATTTGGACCAATCACAATGGCCGGAGTATCATGGCCCTGCTATTAGGCCGGATCCGGATCTCATGGTTGATACTAAGGGTAGGAGAAGGACGAAGCGGTTTAGAAATGACATGGACGCACTTGGTGGATACACCACCCGCATGGGTCAATGGGGCAGCGGGCATTTCATGGAGCCTCGTGGTACCAACCAATGTGGTAAATGCAATGAATCAAGTCACAACAGTAGGAGTTGCTCTCATGGAAAGAAAAAACGCAAGGGTGACAATTCAAGTACAAACGAAAGAGGTGGAAGGAGTGGTAGAGGTGGTGGTGAAAGAGGAGGTGGAAGTGGGAGTGGTAGAGGTGACGGTGGAAGAGGCGGTGGAAGCGGGAGTGGTGGAGGTGGTGGTGAAAGAGGCGGTGGAAGCGGGAGTGGTAGAGGTGGTGGAAGCGGGAGTGGTAGAGGTGGTGGTGGAAGCGGGAGTGGTAGAGGTGGTGGAAGCGGGAGTGTTACAGGTCGTGCACGTGGTTTTCGGTTCTTGCTTGGAGTTCGTGGAGGTGGTAGAAGGGGGGGTCGTAATTAGGCACTTTTCGACAAGTTCTTGACATACATGACTTTTGCTAACTTTTGTATTCGACATAATGGTAATTACTCGTTGCTAACAAAGTTTTTATTTGCATTGATTCATGAATTTTGCTAACTTTTGTTATTTCTTGTATAGATGGCTTCCTCCGAGCCTAGCGATAGGCCGCCTTGTGCTGATCAAGAATGGAGGCCACGAAAGGCGAACCATAGCAACTTGGACAAGGAAGGTAAGGACAAAGGAGTCAAAACTCCTACTTGTTGGTGCGATGATCCTTGTATTGTCAAAGTGTGCACGGAGAATTCCACCACTAGAGGAAGAAGGTTCTTCATGTGTCCCAATTACAACCGTTCTCCTGAGCGACCCCGAAACGCATATGATCGTCCACCGGTATGTCATTCACTAAGTGTCACTAAAATTTTGCATTTCAGTACATATGACTAAATGGTGCTTGTTTTCTTGCAGTCCCCCCCTCCTCTTTGTTCGTACTACACTTGGATAGATCTCGAGCAACCGGCTTCTACCTTGGCCCTCATGGAAATTGAGCGTAGACAGATTAGGGCTAGGTGGCTCGAGATGGAGCGTGAAGAGAAGATGGCAGAAGAGCGCAAACGTCGTGAAGAGATTCAACGCAAGAGGGAGGAGGAGAGGAAGCGCCGTGCTAAGGAGGCTCGTGAGGCGGAGAGGGCGAGGAAGCGAGAGAGAGCGGAGATAGCACGGGCTGAAGACCTCCAGCGTGATAAGAAGGGAAAATGGCCCCGTGTCCTAGACATATAGTCTGTGGTCGGTAACATGTCTCCGTTGTGGTGAACCTTATTTATGTATGTCGGAAACTTGTCGTGAACCCTATTTATGTATGTCGGAAACTTGTCATGAATCTTAATTATGTATGTCGGAAACTTGTCATGAATCTTAATTATGTATGTCGAAACTTGTCGTGAACCTTAGTTATGTATGTCGAAACTTGTGGTAAACCTTATTTATGTGTGTCGAAAACCTGTCGTGAACCTTCTTTTGGTTGATCTCGATCCTCTCGAAATGAAATTTTGGGTGTTATCGACCCAGACAGAAAATTCTGGATCCTAAGTTCTGAAACGCCAGGGTGTTTGGCGTTTCAAATGCGTGCTGAAACGCAGAAACGCCACAAATTCATCCCGGACAGAAGCTTTTTCGGCCATTTTTTATGTTCGGCACAAATTCTAAGTCCCGAAACGCCAGCGTGTTTGGCGTTTCAAATGCGTGTTGAAACGCTGGAACGCCGCATTTTCATCCCAGACAGAACGTTTTTGGCCGATTCTCATCCCAGAGAAATCCTAAGTCCCGAAACGCCAGCGTGTTTGGCGTTTCAAATGCGTGTTGAAACGCTGGAACGCCGCATTTTCATCCCAGACAGAACGTTTTTGGCCGATTCTCATCCCAGAGAAATCCTAAGTCCCGAAACGCCAGCGTGTTTGGCGTTTCTGGACCAACTGGAAACGCCATTGTATTTGGCGTTTGGTCCTCTGCTACGGCAGAAAGTACATGCAACCTTTGCTTTGCCGTTTATCAACAGAAAATATGACAGAAATTTTGTAGCACAAATATAATTGAACATAACAGTTAAAGGAACCATTTAAAGTGCAGGACATACATACGATCCATACATAGGTTTTCGCAACACAAAATATGTTTGCAACGGTACAAATTACAACTTGTAGTTCTACTTCTTCCTACCCCTCTTGCTAGTTTCTGCCTTGCGCGCCGGTGCCTTCTTAGCCGCTGCCTTGCGCGCCGGAGCCTTACGACGAGGAGGAGCATCAGGACTAAGCAGGTTGTATCCCTTCGGTGGTCTCCTCTTCCTCGGCTGACTAAGTTGAGTGGGTTGAGTAGATTGAGGTGCATCATGTGCTATATCCATCTCTTCTTGCTCTTCTTCATTGTCGTCCTCCTCCTCTTCATTGTCATCATCTTCTTCCTCCTCATTGTCATCATCTTCTTCCTCCTCATTGTCATCCTCTTGTTCCTCCTCATTGTCATCCTCTTGTTCCTCCTCACTGTCATTCCCTTCTTGCTCCTCGTCTTGGTCCTCGTTAGCATGACTTGAGGAAGCATGTGCTGTAGCTGAACGGTGCGAGTCTAATGTTCTAGTGCTGCTAGAACGGTGGCATGAGAGCAATGCCGACAGCTGCCGGCACCGTTTCATCAACCTCTGCGAAAATACCCACATATGAGAAGAAAATCGGTATATAACAGGACGAAAAAAATATAGAAAGCCATGTACCTTCATGGTTGCCCTCAGCACGGTCTCGGACTCATCGGAACCAGGTTCGTGCTGGAGAGCAAATCCGGCTTCGTTAACGCTTCGGCTCAGCTCCATACCCTGAAATAATGGAATTATTGATAACCACATTTGATAAGACTAACGTTGACCTTAATGCAATGAACGTACCACTCGGTCAAAAACAGGTGCATAGTCTCTATGAGTTCCCGCATTCTCTCTAACCGTCAGGTTGAACTCATTATCGCCATCCTCATTTCCTAACTCCAGGCAATCCTGCGTGGTCCAGGCAGGCTTCAACTTAAGTCGATACTGTCGTCCAAGCCACTGAAGGTGCCTAATGTAAAGGGTTTCACTCTCCATTGTCCCATCCCTCTCGACAAGAGTCTCCCTTTTGTTCCATAAGGCAATCCATTCTCGATGTTTAGTGTCCCATTCCTTCTCTTTCCGACACCTTTGGCGATCCATCCTGCAATGAATAAATTAGACACTTTTACAATGTCGCTAACAGGAAAAAATGTATCAAAGTCATTCACAAACCTATGCAGTTGAACACTAGTGCTTTGCACATCCGGTGGGGTGCGCTGCCTTCTTCCGAACTGTTTAGCGACCCGTTGAGGGAGGTGCCACTCGACAGCGTAAAAGCATATGAGTGGAACACTACACCGCCAAAGGTGCTCGTCACGTTCACACATGCTGTTTAGAGGAAATGGTCTCTGAAGAGCATACGGCCTCCAATTAACCTACAACACGGATAACGAACCAAAATTTACAAATGATGTCCCGTAACAAATGTATGGTAAATGATACAAAATGAACCAAGATATACCTGGTCATGCGTGAGTGTGTCAAGCTCGTTGGTGTAGGCCTTGTATCGTCCCTTCGACTTGCCGGTGTAGGCCTCCACTCTGTCCCAAGTGTATGCAACTGTGGGAAACCGTTCAGTATCTTCTCCATCGGGCCAAACCCAGGGAGAGCGTTCGAGTTTTTCCGGACGTCCAGTAGGTATGCGCTCCCACATCCAAATTGACATAGCCCACGTAAAACCTCCCATCCCCGCACCATCTTTCCTCCTACGACATGCATGATCCAACTGCAATATCACAATTTCAAGTCAAATTTCATATTTAGTTATAAAATCCATAGAACAAGTATTAATGCAAAATAATTAGTTACCTGCCGGTATAGAAAGGCTAGACCTGCCGACCCCCAACTGTAATTGGCATCAAAGTCACCTAACACGTCCAAATACATCCAAGAGGCCGTGTCCCCTGACCCATCTGGAAATACGACCATAGTCAGCAGATGCCATAGATAGGCTCGAGCATACTGCTCTATCTCGCCCGGCTCAGCATTCTCCGGGCATTGCTGGAATCTATTTCGTAACCAAGCATACGGGACACCGGCTGGCCTAGGATCCTTAACCCCTTCTGGAGGCGGGTCAGGGCAGTCACCGATGAGCCCCTCAACCCGCTCACGCCAGCCGTCGCTATCCACCCTCCCAGTAACAGCGGCACCATCGATCGGAAGCGCGGTGATCATGGCAAAGTCCTCCAGAGTGATCGTCATTTCCCCACATGGGAGGTGGAAACTGTGTGTCTCCGGCCTCCAACGGTCCACAAGGGCGGTGAGCGCCGTGTGGTTCATTGTCGGCGGGGTGCGTCTAAACTGGCATACAAAGCCTAAAAGACCCGCTCTCTCAAAATACTCCTCGTACCGCACATCGTACGCCATGTAGGATGCATCGTGGCCACGAAAGCGCATAGGAGCTAGAACCTGCAAACAATAAGCAAGTTCCATCAATACATTCTTGCTCTTACCACAAAAATAGGACCTACAACCGGCAAATGAAGTGAACAATTCTTAATTCTTACCTCTCGATTCTCGATTGCCCGTGCACGATGTTCACGATCGTACTCCTGCTCAAGCCCAGGATAGAAAGGAGCCATCCTACATGTTCAAGCCCGGGACATCAACAAATAATCGGTATAGTCAAACCCTAACAATAAAATAACCATGAATGTACCACTATAATCATGAATCTAGACCGTCAACCGTTAATCTATTAACCATAAACTACCATAATCAAACTACAGTCTCTATTAGCATCAACTACCAATCTAGGGTTCGAGTTTTAGAACAAAAAGAGGGGATTAACGGAAGACTTTACCTTAGGAAGACAAGGGGAGACCGGGGAGGGAGAAGATATTGCTCAATACACCATTAGAGAGACCGGGGAGGGAGAAGAACAAGATCCACCGCCGCCGTCGCCTCCGCCGCCGCCGCTCTGTCTCTGTTTCGGGAGGGAGAAAGAACAGAAATGAGTCGGGCGGGGGAGACGGGCCCGTAAGTTATTAGACCTAGAAACGCCACAGACCCCGGCGTTGAGCTACACAGAGAAACGCCATCGGGGCTGGCGTTTCTAGATCTGCCACGTCAGCTGGGTCAGCGGACCGGGGATACCGTGGACCGAGGTGAAACGCCATTGACGCTGGCGTTTCTCAGCTTAGGTAAACGCCAGAATGTTTGGCGTTGCTGAAAAGGGTTAGATGCGGCTAAACTTTCAAAACCAGTTCATTTTTGGTTAAAGTTTCGCGAAAAGGTCAGATTCGTCGCTCCGGCCTGCCAGCTCTGTGATCTGAGATCTGATCACGCATGCCGCTGCAGCGTCCGCCGTCCCCCAATCATCAGGTAGTACCATTTTCTTTTTTGTGCGAAGAAACAAACAACCAACCAACCTTAATCAAAACGAAATCAAGTAAACTAAATTACACAAGCGATGACGACGACGGCACGTTTGACCCGTTTTTGGAGGATATGGATGAAGCCATGAATGAAGGTAGGGCCATGACAGATTGAACCAACAGGACTGAACTTTTCAACGCTCTGACCGCTTCACCCTCAACCTCAGGCCGCCGCCGCTCCACAACGTTCCGCTGCTTTCATTCAACGTGAATGGGAAGGTTCTGATTCCACGCCAAATTGATTGAGTCGCCGGCCGGCCGGCCGGCCGTCGGAATCATCATATCGCACAAGACCCGCGAAAAGATCAATTTTGCCGCTACCGGGATCAGCGACCGTTAACCAATCAGCCGATGGCTGCGCGGCAGAGCAGAGCTTGTGTTGGTGCGTGTGCTACCTTGAAGCTGCCACACACTGCACTTTCTTAGAGGCAGTATTAAAAACGGCCGCTAATGTTTATTTTGTGAGGCTTCAAATTATTTTGTAATCAACAGCAGTTTAGAAATAGTGCCTCAAAAAGGTTTTATTTAGAGGCAGTAATCAAAAATGCCTCAAATGGTTACTATTTGAGTCACTTTTAGATGCCTCAAATTGTATCCAATTGAGACACTTTTGAACAGTGCCTCCATTAACTATCAATTAGAGGCGCTAATCATATGATTACTTTTTGAGTCACTTTTATACGCCTGAAATAGTATTTATTTCGAGACACTTTTAAATAGTGATTCCATTAACTATCATTTAGTATTTATTTAGTGTGTTCTACGCATCCATGACCGATGCCTAATATTTATTTTACAAAAATATTGAACGATTCTCCAAATCCAAACATTATCCAACTCAGCTATGCAATTCCATGATCAGCTACTACATGATTTACGAAAGTGAGCATGCTTCAGCTGAGCCAACTAAATGAGCATTCATGTACGTGTACAGAGTACATGTGAGAAATAGAAAAAATCAAGCAGTCAATCCGTTGCACGTTTTTTTTTTGAGCGAAATCCGTTGCACCTATGCGTATGTGCCTATGGCCCAGCCAAATACTGCTTGATCCTCTCTCTCTTCTCTCACCCAAAACAGAGCATCGCCGCCGCCGTCTCGATCCACTAGTTCCTGTCGCCTCCGACACCGCCGCTGAAAGCAACGGCATCCCCTCACTCTACTCTATTGATTCCCCCTACTTGCTGTCGCAGCCGCCGGAAACGCCCTCGCCTCCAAACCCTAGCGCCACGGCTCGGCGACCATGGACTGCACCGACGCCGACGCGGACACCGCACGACTACATCGGCCTCTCCGCCGCCACCTCCTCCTCCTGCTCGTCCTCGCCCAACCCCGGCGGCCCCGCCTCACCCTCCGCTTCGGCCTCCCGGGGTCCGAGTCCCCCGACCGCGACGGTCCCGCGGACGTCGCCACGGCGCTCACCCTCCGCCCTGCCTCCCACAAGGCCGCCTCCAAACGCGCATTCCGCGACGCCTCCCCCCACCGCGGAGGCTTCTCCGTCGCTGCCGCAGTCAACACGGCAGCACTCACCTAGCTGCTCCGGCGCTCACCACCTGTTCGACAGATTTCCTAAGCCACAATGTTGCTGTATCAGTGTTTGTAGCTATCTCGTCTCCAACACAATCTTCATCCACAACCATTGGCTACATCCTCTCCGAGATCGGGAGGAGTTCGCACCGACATCTCCACCTCCCTCTCTACCCGGGGGGATCATGCCCTCACATCGATGAGTCCTTCAACTACTTCCGCAACGGCCTCCCCGATAAGAATTACCAGACACTCCGGTGGCAGCCCTGCGGCTGCAGCATTCAAGGTGAGCCCATATAGGACCATCTCGGTTACTCTATTAGTCTTCAGTTAATAGGCTGTTGTTAAACCCCTTGCGCCACTGACACCAAGTGTTTATTCCTTCCCTATCTAATTCTTAGAGGTATTAAGTTGTCTGTTAAGACTATAACCTTGCAGGTATGTTAAATTGTTTAGTTAACAAATAGTGGTATCATGGTGTACACTAGCAATAGGATAGAATACAATATTTCAAGTAAACTATTGTTAGATAAGATGTGGGGGTATATAGAAGATCAAACTGAGCCAGGACATATGAAAAAATGAAGTTACTGGCTTATTTTCAATCAAATTTATTCTTTCTACTTGTGTGGCGTAATTCCACTTGTTTTGTTTCTTTTACTTTCTACTGTATTTTTACCCCCAGACTTACACACCCTTTGGTTGTTAGCTCACCATCATGGCAAAGTCGGAAGACATTTTGTTTGTGTGATCATGTATGACCTAAGTGTGTTTGTTTGATGACAATTAAGCAATTTTCTTCTACTTGAATACCCATGCAGTTTGTGTGAATTCAGTATGTTCTTCAGCGACCCAACAGGCCCCAGCCGAGCTGACATCGACCCAAGGATTCTACTAGAGCTGCTCCTTGTCTTCAGCGACCCGATTGCACTATGCTAGCTAGATGCTCCTCCTGCTGTACCATGTTCGCCTATTTGTCCTTGTCCATTTAGATAACAGTGCACTAAGTCTTGTCCATGTTGTGTTCTTCTTTGTGAGGGCATGTGAGATGAAGGGATTTTGATTCATTTGTGTTACTGTTACTTGTGACAAGACTTCATTGCTAATGATACCACATTTTAGATTGATGAGGAGGCCAAGAAGTTCTCTCACCAGACTGGAATCAGAGTTAAGGTGGCCTATGGAGGAACTCCAATGTGTTCAGCAGGTGATTGCCGATGGTATGCTGCTCTGAGTGATGGCTACGTGATATGGAGAGATGTGTTGATACCCACTTCAGTGCAACTTTTCGACCAGAAACACAGGTTGAATTATTTAGTTACTTCCCATGCACCATGATAAGTAGGATTAGGAGGGAACAACTGCATGTTTTCATGTTCTGTTTTCTGCAGTAGCAGAATAAACTCCTAAGTTTCTGTAGCATACATTGACACAGACATGTTACTTTGTTACTGCCTTACTTTAGTGGTAGGCTTGAAAATTTCGCATGCACCAAAATAGAAGAAATGGCCACATGGATATTTTAGTTTCATTAAAGATCTTGGCAGAATTATGTACCATCACTTTATCATGTTTTTTTTTCTTTTAAATAAGACTAGATTTGAGACTGATGTGGGCATGTGGCTCCGTCAACATGACGATTTAATTCCCTGAACGATCTAGTTATTTTCTATTGACACGATGGTCCCATTATGTTACATACATTAGATTGTAATATCCATTTTTAAGTGCAAGTGCACCTAATTTACCTCTTCATGTTATCTCTAAAATAATAGTTACCCTAAATGGTTATATTTTATTGTTCATAATGTTTATTATTTACAGTGCTAAAGGTATCTTTAAAAGAAGGCAGAGACAATGAGTCTTCTATCACTGTTCAGTTGTATGGCTCAAATACAGACATGGTGATTGATCAGGACTCGGGAGAGGAATTGCAGGTGAGCATTTGAATCGTACTGTATGAAATTGTATATGGTAGTGACATGTAATATTTACCTACATGTAAAATGCTCCTTTGAGGTTTGATTCGCTTGTTTGGTCCGAACTGTCAAATAGAAATATCATTAGATTCAAACGGTGTCAAATATTAGGAACCAGCTAGCCTTAGTGTATCTATTTGTGTAATTTTCATTGACTATACTGTCCAAACGTCAGCTTTGTGGGATTAACATAAATTTAAATAATTTTAGGGAGGGACAACTATCATTTCCTATTTTCAGCTTCTGTTAAACATTTTAACATGTTCATGTTATATAATGTCTTTTGTAAATCTGAATGCATCATATCGCTGGTGACTAAAGGAACTGCGGTGCTGTAGTGCAACAAGTAGCGGCGACAAAAGGAGTCTTATAGTGAACTTTATTTGTTTCTTTATTTGTTTCTCTCCTGAGATCTACCTTTTACAGTTTTTACTGTTAAATTTGCTTAATGTTCTACAACAGAACATGATGATTGTCACTTGTTATATGTTGTTATATGTTTTTAGTTGGTGTGAGCACAGAATATGAATTATTGGTTGTTATATGTTGTCAGTTGCTGCTATATGAATGGTTGCTGTAATATTTGAATGTGTAATGGTTGTTGTTACATAAATGGTTGCTGTAATTTCGTTTTTGTATCTGTTTACATTTGGAGGTACTAAAATGGGTGTCTACAAAGGGTGTACTTTTGGGGCACTAATCTAAAAGTGCCTCAAATGGTATATCATTTGAGGCACTCAAAACTGCCTCCAATGGTAGCATTTGAGGCAGTCAATAATGCCTCAAATGGTATATCATTTGAGGCACTCAAAACTGCCTCCAATGGTAGCATTTGAGGCACTCAATAATGCCTCAAATGGTATATCATTTGAGGCACATACCATTTGAGGCACACCATTTGAGGCACTCAATAATGCCTCAAATGGCACTCAAGACCGCCTCAAATGGTAGCATTCGAGGCACTAATAATGCCTCAAATGACCACCTTTTCAGGCATTATTGAAAAATGCCACAAAAACTTTTAACGACACGACTTTTTTTTGCCTCAAAAAACTTTTTGTGGCATTTATTAGACTTTTGGAGGCACTATTAAATGCCTCCAATTCTAGTCAGTGGTGGAGCCACAGGGTATGCCGGGGCATACCCGGCAGCCGAGCCATATGCAACCATGTAGTACTAGTGTAGGAAAAAAAGGGGCTGATCGATATGCAAAAACTGCTCAGCTCGTGTAGTACTAGTGTATATCGGCCTTCAATGATTTGAACTCATTTGCTTGTTTTGATCCACAGAAGGTATGCAGACTAGCTGAATTCTACACTAATGATATCCTTGGCAATTATTTGCTAAAGCTTGAATTGGAACTTGATAATTACATTGATGACATGAAACTACATGAAACCTCTCAAGGTCTACAAATCTTGCTGACCTCTCAGTTATACTTGTCTAAACAGAGAGGCATAAAGTGTATGATATGGTTTACTTGCTTCTGAAATTGGTATTGGTTCTACCGGTGGCGACGGCAAGTGTTGAAAGGGTTTTTTATGCAATGACTTAAGTGAAAACAAAGTTAAGAAATAAGATGGGTGATAGTCTGTTGGATGATTGTCTAGTCACATACTTTGAGCAGGATATTTTCTTCGAGGTGGATGAAGATGAAATAAAGGAGACCATCATGTCCTTAAGGAGGCGTAAGCCAGACAAGTGAAAGAAGTAGTACGACAAGTTTGTTTTATGCATATTTCAAACTATTAGTATGGTTTTTAAACTATTTGTATGATAATCTATGTACCTTTGGTACATAATCTTTCAATTACATATTATTTATTGCTTTCATAACATAATACAATGCAAGTTCATAATTATTTATTGAATTGCTAAATAAATTTTACCGCAATGGCCAATAATTTTTTGTGCGGCATATCCAATGAAAAAATCCTAGATCCGCCACTGATTTAGTACAGTACGTGATGTAGTGACAGGTACAGACATGCGGCCATGCCAGCTCTGTGATCTGATCACGCATGCCGCTGCGTGCCATGTCATCGTCTCGTCACGGTCTCGCATAGCAGCAGCCTTCAAATTATCAGGTGCCGTTTACTTTTTCGACTGCCAAGAAACAAGCAACCATCCTTAATAAAACAAACAAAACCAAGTGAACTAAGCCGGTTTTATAATATTACATAAGCGATGACGACGACGGTACTACGTTTGACCCGTTTTTGGAGGATATGGATGAAGCCATGAAGGTAGGGCCATGACAGATTGAATGAAGCCATGGAGTAGTATTTCAACGCTCTGACCGCTTCACCTTCAACCTCAACCTCAAGCCGCCGCTCCAGAACGTTCGGCTGGTTTCTTTCAACGTGAGAGGGAAGCTTCTAATTCCAGGCCAAATTGATTGAGTTGAACGTCAGAAAACGACCGTCGCCGGCCGGCCGTCGGAATCATCGTATCCCGCAAGACCGGCGAAAAGATCAAATTTGCCACTACGGGGATCAGCGACCGTTAACCAATCAACCAGGCAGCCAACCGGCCGGCCGGCCAGCCAGTCGTCTGACGCCGATTGCTGCCGCGCTGCTCCACCGCTGTCTGAAATGTGCAACGCCAATCGATCGGTTGGACGATGGGCCGGGGCGCTCTGTCGGCTTTGGTTGGTTGTCATGCGCGGCGTGTGCGCTGAGCCTCCTCTCCTACGTCCCGTGCGAGTGCGAGGCAAACGAACTAAATTTCTGGAGGATTTTGGGAATCGTACACGGAAAAAGGCTACAGCGGGACTGCGGGAGTATACATATAGGCACCAAGTTCTAATATAAAACATATCCTGCATCCACATAAGTATGGTTGTTAATAATCCCTAAGCGAGTTAGTTGCTCGCATGCTTGGAATTGAGTAAAGTAATTATTAATTTAAGTACTCCGTATAATCACATGAGATTGATAACGAGCGCTATTGATTTATCCCTTTTTGTCACTGAGATATGACGATGTTCCCTTCTTTTTATCCTTTGTGGGTTTCTCAAAAATGTTTTCTTAGCGCGTTTACTGTTTTTTTTTCACTTAGCTAACAAAACTGCAAGTCCACTCCAACTAAGGAACATCATTACGTCTACTGTTATATCCACTAGGTGACCAATCCTAACATCAAGAGTGGAGAATAATATAAATCGAAAATATATCAAAGATAGACATAAAGCAAGATTGCATATCATAAACAAACAATCCATCATCAAAATTACATAAACATGTCGTAATCATGTCGAGAAGCTCATATGGTCGAAACAAATGATAATACATAGAGATACATAATCAATGTACTACCACCAACCTATGGTCCAGAGAGTGGATTAGTCCCTCACTACTAGGAAACTAGCTATAGCCGGAATGCTATTTTGTGGCGCACCAATATTTCATGCGCCACTAAATTTTTTTTTGTGGCGCACCAGTTTCCATGCGCCACTAAAGAAGAAATTCTGTGGCGCATCTGGAGGACATGCGCCACTAAAAGAAGACATTCTGTGGCGCACCTTCCTCCATGCGCCACAGAAATTTTGTGGGCCCCACAACCAACGGCTGGCTTGCATCCTACGCCGCCTTTTCTGTGGCGCATGGAGCAAGGTGCGCCACATGCGCCACAGAAATATGGTGGGCCCGGCACCAATGATTAGGGGCTGCACAATTCTGTGGCGCATGGGTCCACATGCGCCACAGAAAGTGACATTTCTGTGGCGCATGTGGTTCCATGCGCCACAGAATTGTGCAGCATTTTTTCACCCCACGCACCCCCCCCCCCCTCGTGGATCGCCTTTTTAGTTTTGCACGAAGTGAAAGAAAATGATAAAAATTCAAAAAATAAAATCTTTTTAGATATAGTGAAGGTTTAGGGCCTAGTTGTTAGGAAAAATTTAAAATACATATTTTGACTTTTTCCCAAAAGTAGGTGAAAAAATATTAAAACGGGCATAACTTTTGCATACGATGTCGAAAAAATGCGTTTAATACCTTAAAAAAAACTAGAGAAAATTTCGGGCACGCCCTCACCGGTTTACCCGGTTGGACATTTCTCGGATTCTCAAAATTCCAAACGAAAAAAAAGTTATGGCGAAAAGAAGAAATTTTCCAGCAAAATCAAAAAAATAAAAAAAAATACAATTCTGTGGCGCATGTCTAGCCCATGCGCCACAGAATTGTTGGGCGGGATTCCAAATTTTGAATCCCGTCGGCACCCCTTCTCTCCTCCACTTCTCCCTCCACTTCACCCTCCACTTCTCCTCTCCCCTTCTCCTCCACTTCTCCTCTCCCCTTCTCCTCCACTTCTCCTCTCCCCTTTTCCTTCCTCCTCCTTCTCCTCTCCTCTCCTCTCCTCTCCTCCACATCTTCTATCCTCCTCTTCCTCCACCTCCACCTCCGGCGACCTCCTCCACCTCCGGCAACCTCCTCCACCACCCCGGCGACCTTCACCTCCGGCGACCTCCTCCACCACCACGGCGATCTCCTCCTCTCCACCTCCACCTCCGGTGATCTCCTCCACCACCCCGGCGACCCCCTCCTCCACCTCCGACGACCTCCTCCACCACCCCGGCGACCTCCTCCTCCACCTCCGGCTACCTCCACCTCTGGTGACCTCCGACGACCTCCTCATCCACCCTAGCGACCTCCGGCGACCTACTCCACCATCTCCGACGACTCCCATGCTCCACCCACCTCCGGCTACCCCCTCCTCCTCCACCCACGGCAACACGGCCTCCGACGAGCACCGAAAAAATTCCGGCGAAATTCTGGCGAAATTTCGGCGGCTAGATCTAGATCTAGATCTGGCCGCCTTTTTTTTTGAAATTCAAAAAAAAAATTGTGGCGCATGGTGGTGGGTGCGCCACTAAAATATTTCTGTGGCGCACGGTTCTGGGTGCGTGGCGCACCGCCAGCATGCGCCACAGAAATATATTTAAGTGGCGAGGATTCTGTGGCGCATGGGCATTTCTTGTGGGTGCGCCACAGAATTCTTTTTTGGTGCGCCACTAATAGCCCTTTTCCTGGTAGTGCCTATTCATGTCGATATCGACAAGAAGGCAATGGAGGAAGAGGAGATGCGACCACATGCGACTCCGATAGCGATTCTATCAAGTGATTTTACCGACAATACATAGAGGGGGGCGATACGCCCGGAAGAACCTGATCATAGCACCCAAACACATATTTATACATGTTTGGGCCTCTCGTTTAATTTCTATCTCGAGAGGGGGTCTCGATTACGCTATGGTTGTGAGGGTTGAAGAAGAAGCTTCTATTAGCAGACCTAAGTTGATTTTGTGAGCATACTACTAGGCATGCCCCCTCCTTACCTTATATACATGGCTTGGGATTCTGGGTACAAGGAAGGAGTGGGTTTATATATTGATATGAGTAATTTTGATCCAATTTGAGTCAGTTAAAAACATATATGAGGATTCCAACATCCTGACTTGTCTTGTACTCAAAGCTGATTAGGAATTTTTGTCTCTATCGTACGCCGAGGACTCGCACTGGGCCGTCCTAGACCTGATGGATCTCGTTCTACCCTCATGAAAGTATTTGAGTCCCATGACGACAGTAGCTCCTAATTTATTAGGCATAGTATCGAAGCTTGATGTCATGGAACCGTAGCTCGTCGTTACGGAGCATGCAAAGAGGAAACCTACACGTACGCTCCTCCCCTCCACCCACCTTGCCATGCCTCGTCATGACGTGGCGTGTGCATCATGTTTCATGAATGAGTCGAACTGAACTAGGACCTATACCACGTGTGTGCGTTGTTTTTTTTTGGCCACACATAATGAGTAGATGAAAATGAACAGTCTGAGTAGAAGCTAGAATGTTTTGCACTAATGGAAGACGAAACCAAGAGGTCACAATATCATGCACTAGTGGAATACGAACCAAACCATTAGTCAGACTGTTCGGCATCGGTTTCAGACTGTTTGGCTATGTATGCCATGTTTATAAAAGAGGTCGTTCTCACCTGAGAGACACCCGCCACAACACAACACCACATGAGATTGCTTCGTTCCACAGCCACCACGCCTTCGTCCAAATGTTCCTTATCCAATTACTGTCGAGGTGGGACTGTCCAACATCTAGTTGAACAGACTGTTAAACACCAAATCTACACATGTTGCACTAATCTCAAATGTTTTGAAGACCCGGTTGAGTCGCCCACCCCATTAAGTGAGAATCTAATATTATTGAACATGTTGTGGTCGGGGAACACCCCTTGTATGTAGGTTGTAGAACCGTTCATTAACCGCCATGTTTCTTAAGAAGAACTCAACATGCAAAACAACGAAACTCGAGAAAACTCGACACTACTATTGTTATCATCACTTTCAATGCTGACGGAAATGCCAGGCGATAAACCGACAAATCTAGAGTCAACAATTTGCGGGCAGAACATCATAGGTTTCGCGATGTCAGTCGCGTCGGCCACGACAACAACACTAGGACGGAGATAGAGTCGTGATACTCTTATTCTTTGTGATGCCAAATTCTTCCTCGAGACACCGTCACCAACACACAAATTTGACATTGAAGAAAAATAAACTACAAAGGAGACGTAGATCCAGAGATTCCACTCGCCTCAGACGCCGGATCGACCAGTGGAGACGAGGGGTATCTACGATGGCTTCTCGCGACTGATAGGTTTCACAAAATGGCCACGCTCATCCTCGAGGTTTCTTTCAATGATTTTCTAACTCGGTAGGATTACGCCCTGGTCCTAACACTTTGGCCCTCTGAGTAGAGGGAGTATTTTAGCCCAAATCAGGTTTTATATTGCAGCTATTCAGTCGACATTTTTATGGACTTTTGAGTTCCAATTGCACGACGGGTCCTTTCTTTTGTCAAATATCACTTCCATAGTCCCATTCCACATTTCCATGTGTCGGCTAGACGCATGCTCCTCTAGAAAAAAGGTTCAGTCTCTGGAAAACTTTCCGGCGGCAACGCTGGCCGTTTCGAAAACCATCTATCTGCCTGCCAGTGTGCGCCATCCATCCCTGTCGCCACCCATACCCTTTCCGTGAATAAACCCGATCCATCCATCCACAATTCACAAGAACACGAGGCCTCGCTTTCCCAATCCCAGCGGCTTCTGCTCGCTTCACCTCGTTTCTTCCACCGCGCGCAGGAGCCATCAGCCAATCCGGCCGAGCCCGTGCAGCCAGCCCAACACGGCCGCCTCCTTTCGTTTTCCCAGGGCCAGCCAAGCCAGCCTTTGACTGACCACCATTGCCCACTCCAACCTTCCCTCCCTCCCCTTCCACGCATGGCTTAAATATGCCATGCCTTCTCTCATGGTCCAATCCCATAACAAATTTCGTATTTTTAGGGAGAGCTCAAGCCTTGAGCTCCACGGTAACCCCGGAGAGCCAGCATTGGGTGGGCGGCGGACGCAATGGTGGAGCTACCGCAAGCTGCCGGTTTCCTGGACCTGCGCGCGGCGGCGCCGTTTCTGGCGGCGGCGGTTGCGCTCTATTTCCTGGTCGAGCAGCTGTCCTACCACCGCAAGAAGGGGCCCCTGCCCGGCCCGTCGCTCGTCGTGCCGTTCCTCGGCAGCGTGGCGCACATGGTCCGCGACCCGGCCGGGTTCTGGGACGCGCAGGCGGCGCGCGCGAGGGAGTCCGGCGCCGGGCTGGCCGCCGACTTCCTGATCGGCCGGTTCATCGTCTTCGTCCGCGACTCGGAGCTCTCGCACCGCGTGTTCGCCAACGTCCGCCCCGACGCCTTCCACCTCATCGGCCACCCGTTCGGCAAGAGGCTCTTCGGCGACCACAACCTCATCTACATGTTCGGCGAGGACCACAAGGACCTGCGCCGCAGGATCGCGCCCAACTTCACCCCGCGCGCTCTGTCCACCTACGCCGCCCTCCAGCAGCGGGTCGTCCTCGCCCACGTCCGGAGGTGGCTCGACCAGAGCGCGGCCACCGGCGAGGCCATGCCGATGCGGGTGCCGTTCCGCGACATGAACCTGGAGACCTCGCAGACGGTCTTCGTGGGCCCGTACCTCTCAGAGAAGGCGAGGGAGAGGTTCGCCAAGGATTACGCGCTGTTCAACGTGGGGCTCATGGCCATGCCCGTGGACCTGCCCGGGTTCGCGTTCCGGCGCGCGAGGCTGGCCGTGGCGCGGCTCGTGCGCACGCTCGGGGAGTGCGCGCGGCAGAGCAAGGCGCGCATGCGCGCCGGCGGCGAGCCGGAGTGCCTCGTGGACTACTGGATGAAGGAGACGGTGCGAGAGACGGACGAGGCCGCGACGGCGGGGCGGCCCCCGCCGGCGCACACCGACGACGAGGAGCTCGGGGGTTTCCTGTTCGACTTCCTCTTCGCCGCGCAGGACGCGTCGACGTCGTCTCTCTGCTGGGCGGTCTCCGCCCTCGAGTCCCACCCGGACGTGCTCGCCCGCGTGCGCGCAGAGGTGGCGGCCGTCTGGTCGCCGGAGTCCGGCGAGCCGATGACCGCCGAGAAGATCCAGGGGATGAGGTACACCCAGGCGGTGGCGCGGGAGGTGGTCCGGTACCGGCCCCCGGCGACGCTGGTGCCGCACATCGCGGGCGAGGCGTTCCAGCTGACGGAGTGGTACACGGTGCCCAAGGGCGCCATCGTGTTCCCGTCGGTGTACGAGTCGTCCTTCCAGGGGTTCCCGGCGCCGGACGCGTTCGACCCGGAGCGGTTCTTCTCGGAGGCGCGCAGGGAGGACGTGGCGTACAAGCGCAACTTCCTGGCCTTCGGCGCCGGCGCGCACCAGTGCGTCGGGCAGCGGTACGCCCTGAACCACCTCGTGCTGTTCCTGGCGCTGTTCGTGACCGTCGCCGACTTCAAGCGGGACAGGACGGAGGGGTGCGACGAGCCGGTGTACATGCCGACGATCGTCCCCAGGGACGGCTGCTCCGTGTACCTGAAGCAGCGGTCCGCCAGGTTCCCGTCGTTCTGAGCTGGTCTTCTTCCTTATCCCTGTCGTCCACTCAGCTCGTGTCCTCTGTCTCATGCCGTCTCCTCATTTCTTTTCTTCATCTGGTCGTGTTGATGTGATGATTTGTAGGGGGGTGTTGTTGTTGTGTTACGCGTGTTAGTCCATTCAATTCATCAAATTATTTCATTTGTCATCATTTTGGGGCCGCATATGTGGTGTACCTTGTGCAGTTGTGCTGATAGCTCACTCTGTAGGAGCACAAAAGTGTGATCCACATGTAATCTGAATCGCCATGGTACTGAAACGGAAAAAGTCCATTTTCAACCCTGAATTCATAGAGGTTCGGCGAAATGAACCCTGAACTTGCGAATCCCGGTCTAAATTAGACCCTGTGTAAACAATGATACCGGGCTGCTCACCGCACGCCTCGGCCCTCTCATATATTTATATGCAGGAGAACAATTACAATACGATTACAACTCTATACAAGTTTGGTAGGATTCGGCCGGTACGATTTCCTTGCCGTGTACTCCAAGGTTAGACTCGATAGAAGGTTCTGGAGAGATCTTCTCCAACACGCCCCCGCAGTCTGAACTGTGGAGAGCATCGACGTGAAGACTGGATCTGAATTCCTGAAACGAGGCAGTAGGCAACCCCTTAGTAAAAATATCTGCAAATTGGGATGATGAAGAGCACACGGACGGCACCAAGAGCAACTTTCTCTCTGACAAAATGAATGTCAAGCTCTATATGTTTGGTCCGTCGATGATGAACAGGGTTAGCCGAGAGATAGACGGCACTGATGTTGTCACAGTAGACAATGGTCGCTGTCGTAATGGGGTGATGTAACTCCTGCAGTAGCTGTCGAACCCAACATGACTCTGCAACGGCGGTGGCAACTGCACGATACTCAGCCTCGGCGCTGGAACGAGAGACAGTGGTCTGACGGCGAGACGACCAGCTAATCAAGTTATCTCCAAGATACATGCAGAATCCTGACGTAGAGCATCTGGTGTCTGGGCAACCAGCCCAATCGGCATCCGAATAGGCCACAAGAGAGTGTGTGGAAGAACGGTGAAGAGCAAGACCATGATCTAAGGTGCCCTTGAGATAACGAAGAATATGTTTGAGAAGAGAAAAGTGAGAGTCACGAGGATCATGCATATGGAGACAGACTTGTTGAACCGCATAAGCGATCTCAGGACGTGTGAAAGTGGCATATTGAAGTGCACCGGCGAGGCTGCGATAAAGAGATAGATCAGAGATGGGAGAGCCATCTTGGGAAGAGAGTTTGGACTTAGTGTCAATAGGAGTGGCCGCAGAATTGCAGTCATGCATGCCGGCACGATTAAGAACGTCCAGAAGATATTGCCGTTGAGAGAGATGAATGCGATTAGATGTACGAGTGATGGAGATGCCGAGAAAGTGATGAAGGGGGCCAAGATCCTTCATAGTGAATTCGCGACTAAGAGCGGTAGTAATAGTAGTTAGAAACATTGGAGTGGATGCAGTTAAGATGATGTCGTCAACATAAAGAAGAAGATAGGCTGTGTCATGAGCACGACGAAGAATAAATAAGGAGGCATCGGATTTGGATTCAATAAAACCGAGAGTGCGGGCAAAAGAGGAGAAACGTTGAAACCATGCATGAAGGGCCTGTTTTAGACCGTAGAGGGATTTAAGAAGACGACAAACATGATTGGGATGTTGAGGATCAATGAATCCGGAGGGTTGTTGGCTATATACGACCTCGTCAAGATAACCGTGTAGGAAAACGTTTTTAACATCCAATTGATGAATAGGCCAATTATAAGAGAGAGCTAGGGACAAGACTATGCGGATTGTGGCAGGTTTGACGACAGGGCTGAAGGTCTCGTCGAAGTCAATACCGTGTTGTTGGGAGAAACCACGTACAACCCAGCGGGCCTTGTGGCGAGAGAGAGATCCATCAGCATTGAATTTGTGGCGAAAAATCCACTTACCACTAACAATGTTGGCATTAGGTGGGGGCGGGACAAGAGTCCAAGTACGATTGAG
The DNA here is from genome assembly GCA_012064385.1 of Puccinellia tenuiflora. Lineage (NCBI taxonomy): Eukaryota > Viridiplantae > Streptophyta > Magnoliopsida > Poales > Poaceae > Puccinellia > Puccinellia tenuiflora. Next base: position 82,858 of record QRDG01002225.1, on the reverse strand, counting down.
GGTGAGAGCGTCAAACTCTTCCTGCATGGCATGACGCCAATGAGGGTCACGGAGAGCGATGAGATAGTTATGCGGTATCGGAGAAGACACTATGGCAGAGAGGTTTAACCATTGTGGGGGACCGGGTAACCGACCGGTGGTTGAGCGAGTGCGATGGGTTATAGGAGGAGAATTAAGTGGAGGTGGCTCGGATGCAGAAGGACCAGTCGTTAGTGGCGTGGGTGGATCTAGACTTGCAGGAGGAGAGGTAGCTGCCGCGGCAGGAGAATGGGGCGTGGCAGGCTGCCATGAGCGTGCGACAGGCGTAGCGGCCGCGGCAGAAGAGTGTGGCGCGGCAGGCTGCCATGAGCGCGCGGCAGGTAGAATCTCTGTCGCAGCAGGAGAAGGAGCGGAGCCGCCCGTTTGAGATGACAGTATAGGGATGGGTGGGATCGGATCAAAGAGTTCAAGTGTAGGGGATGGTGGTGGGTTGGATTGGGAGGGTGGTGCATAGGGAAAGGTGTGTTCATCGAAGGTTACATGTCGAGAGATAATAATGCGGCATGTGGTGAGATCAAGGCACCGATAGCCCTTGTGTCGAGAGGGATAGCCAAGAAATACACATTTGGTGGAGCGAGGGGAAAGTTTATTGGGTGATGTGGAGGTAGTGTTTGGATAACACAGACAGCCGAACACGCGTAATATATGGTATGGTGGTGGAGTGGCATGAAGGAGCTCGTACGGTGTAGAAAAAGTTTTGGTCGAGGTTGGACGGATGTTAATGAGGAAGGTGGCAGTGTGTAGAGCTTCAGCCCAGAGGGAGGGTGGCATGGATGCTTGTATGAGGAGGGTGCGAATTACATTATTGGTGGTGCGGATTGCGCGTTCGGCTTTGCCGTTTTGTTGGGAAGTGTAAGGGCAGGAAAAACGAAGAAGAATGCCATGTTTGGAACAGAAGGAATCTACTTTGGTGTTATCAAATTCTTTACCATTGTCGCATTGAATAGCAAGAATAGGTGAGCTGAATTGAGTGTGAGCATAAGCATGGAAGGCGACGAAGGTGGCATAGACATCGGATTTTTTGCGTAAAGGAAAGCTCCAAAAATAGTGCGTAAAATCATCCATAATAATGAGATAGTAACAAAACCCCGAGGAGCTGGGAATTGGCGATGTCCACAAATCACAATGCAATAATTGAAAGGGTTTTACACTGGACGATAATGACGGATAAAAGGGTAACCTAACATGACGACCTAGTTGACAAGCATGACATAAAGTGGACGATGGTTTATTGGACAGAATATGTTGAAGTTGATGAAGGCGTGACATGGTGTGATGGCCGGGGTGTCCTAGGCAGCGATGCCAAATGTCGGTGATGTTGGCGGTGAGAAGATATTGAGCTTGGGTGGAGCTGCAGGTTGGGTAGAGTGGACCGGAGCTATTGCATCGAAGAATTACGGTCTTGGTGAGAAGATCCTTCACAGAGAAACCAAAGGGATCAAATTCAATGGAGCAAAGATTATCGATAGTGAATTGGCGAACATATATAAGGTTTTTAATGATATATGTGGGACAACTAAAATATTATGAAGGTGAAGATTTTTAGAAGAAGATGGCAAGATGGAAGAACCAACATGTGTGATAGGGAGAGAGGCACCGTTGCCGACAATAATTTTATGAGATGAAGAGGGTGTGACAGAGGAGAGTGTACCATAATCGGATGCCATGTGGGATGATGCGCCAGTGTCCATGAACCATTCTTGATTGCCAGGAAGCTGCATATTCTGAAGAGCTGTAAGAAGGGCTGGGTCGAGGTGTTGGTGTTGTCCTCCTTGATGGCCAGCTGTTGGTGATGGCACTATAGCGCCGTTGTTGTTCTGCGGATGGCCGTAAGCGGTGTATGCTTGGTAGGGTGGAAAGCTGGGGCGAGGACCCAAAATGCCGGCGTTGGGAGCACATCCATGGGGCTTCCACGGTGTGTTAGGAGCTTGCTGTTGTTGAGCACGAGTTGGGAGGCCGGTCCACGGATTGAACATCCATGGATTGTCACGACCCCGCCCGCGCCCGCCGCCACGGCCACGGCGGCCACCGTGTCCGCCGCCACGGGCAGAGTTGAAGTAGAGCCCGGGAACGTGAGAGGCAGGAGGACGTGGGTCACCGCTGCTGGAGCCGGCGCCACGACCAGAGGGAGGAGCACGTTCCCCGCCGGCCTGAGGCATGACACTGTTGTCGCTTGCCCATAGTGCTGTTGCAGCGGCGTTTTTGGCGTCGGTCTTTTTCTGCGCCTCCTCAAGAACGAGCGCAGAGCGCGTTTGTTGGAACGATGGAAACGGCACCTGGTACGGGAGGAAGGAGCGCAGATGGCTGAACTGTTCGCTGAGGCCGCGAAGGACCGTGAGAACAAGAGTCTCGTCGGAGATGGGCTGGCCGACGTCACCGAGAGCGTCGGCGAGGGACTTGAGCTTGGCGCAGTAGTCATGGACGGACAGATCGCCTTGAGGAGTGTTGCGGAACTCGGCATCGAGAGCTAGGGCACGACTCTTCTGGTTGTCGTGGAAGAGGTTGGCGATGGAGTCCCAAATCTGCCGTGCCGTGGATCCAGGAGCGAGGATGACGCCGAGGAGCTCGGTGGAGATCGAGCCATAAATCCATGAGAGGACGGTGTAGTCGTCACGAGCCCAATCAGAAGTCGGCGAGGTATTGGAGGGGGTGGCGTCGGCATCGCCGATGACATGGCTGGAGAGGCCGTAGCGGCCGAGAGCGACGAGAAACAGCTCCCGCCACTTTGAATAGTTGGATTCATGAAGGTCTAGGGTAATTGGAACATGGGACTTGATGGAGGCTACGTAGGTGGAGGGGGTAGGGGTTAAGGTTGCTGGTGAGGTTTCTGAGGTCTTGCCGAGGGCAGCAGTGCGGCGATCGAGTTCCTCCTGGCGAGCTTGAAGGATGGACTCGCGTTCCTTCAGCTCAGCTTCGAGTTTCTTGAGCTCGTCGGCCGAACCCATGTTGGAGGAGAGTGGCGGCTAAGGTTGGGAGATTGGAGAGGTTTAGGGTTTAGCGATAGGGGAGGATCGGATGGTGTCTGATACCATGTAAACAATGATACCGGGCTGCTCACCGCACGCCTCGGCCCTCTCATATATTTATATGCAGGAGAACAATTACAATACGATTACAACTGTATACAAGTTTGGTAAGATTCGGCCGGTACGATTTCCTTGCCGTGTACTCCAAGGTTAGCCTCGATGGAAGGTTCTGGAGAGATGTTCTCCAACACCCTGGAGTTGTTTGTTACACCGGGAAGGCAACAACCTAGACTAGGAGTACATGTTACTCTAACTGACATTGGGGGCCCATATGTCAGATCCCTCCCTCTCCCATTTCTAGATTAAAAAATAGAAATAAAAAATCAAAAGTCAACAGAGAAACACGGTCATCTCCCACAGCAAGCTAGCATGGACGCCGCAATCGCCACACGCACGCACCCACAGCTAGCTAGCCCGCAGGCGCAGCGAATGCAGCAGCGCATGCACGCCTCCTTGTGCCGGCCGTGCTCGCCGTCGCCGCTGCCGGCCGCACTCTGCGCTCGCCGCTGGCCTCCCGCGCTCGCCCCGCCACCTCGCGAGCTCGCCGTGGCCGCCGCCGGCCTTGTGCCGGCCGTGCTCGCCGTCGCCGCTGTCGGCCGCACTTCGCGCGCGCCGCGGTCGGCCTTGTGCCGGCCGTGCTCGCCGTCGCCGCTGCCGGCCGCACTTCGCGCTTGCCACTGGCCTCCCGCACTCGCCCCCGCCACCTCGCGAGCTCGACGTCCCCGCTGCCGGCCGCACTTCGCGCTCGCCGCTGGCCTCCCGCACTCGCCCCCGTCACCTCGCGAGCTCGCCGCGACCGCTGCCGGCCTTGTGCCGGTTGTGCTCGCCGTCGCCGCTGCCGGCCGTGCTCGCCCTCGTCGCTGCCTGCGTCGCGGGCTCGATGCCTACCGTCGCATCGCACGCTTGGCTCAGCCACCTCGCGTGCTCGCCGCGGCCGCCGCCGGCGATGCCCGCTGCACGTGCTCACGGCCATCTGCGCTGCCCCTGCCCCACACGCCGAGTGTGAATTTTATTTTTTTGTTTAAAAAAACCCGTCCAAGGTTTAATTTAGACCGAGATTGCATTGCATAGTTCAGGGCTACAAACGACAGGGATTTCGACTTCAGGGTTCATTTCGCCCGACCTGGTTGAAAATAGACTTTTTTCTACGAAACAGGCTACTGATAAGAGCAAGGCAGCTATGGAGTAATATAATTGAGACAGTTAAACACATATAAATAAATACTCCGCATACAGAAAGATTCCATACAGTGAGCAAAATAGCATATAATTATTATAAGGTCACTAAAACAGAGGCTTGTTCCCCTTACTGATTTTTTTAATCTAAATCAAGATTAACACGCATTTCAGGCTGCACTTATTGGGACGATGTGCACAGTTGCATGCGTTCTTTGTTTCCTGAAAATCCAACCGTCAGAATAATTCATGGATACAGGTAGACTATCAGGTCAGTAATAAAAACGGTTCAAAGCAACTGATCCGATATTCTATCAAATCACGGAAATTCAATTCGGCACCCGAGCTCACCAGCTCCTGTTTTTTTTGAAACAATAAATAAATAGTAAAATATTATGAAAAATTCTGAAAAAAATTGGAGACACACGCATATAAGTTGTTCACACTCGTGAATTTTTTCGGAATGAAAAGACATCCCTGCGCTCTGTGCAAAAAAGATAAAATCAGCGTTTTCAAAAATGTGTTTTTAGATCTATTTTAACCGCTCATTTTGTCTTTTTTTTGTACAGAGCACAGGGGATGTCTTTTCATTCCGAAAAAATTCACGAGTGTGAACAACTTATATGTGTGTGTCTCTAAATTTTTTCAGATTTTTTCATAAAATTTTATTATTTTTTTTATTTTCGTCGAAAATAACAGGAGCTGGTGTGCTCGGGTGCACAAACGCCGCTCCCAATCATAAGACAATGACACAATGCAGACAACCCCCAATCTTGAGTGGCTATAAGTCAAAGCCTACATGTTAGTTCCAATAACCAGTAAGTGACATGTCTAGAAATAAAATAAACAATTCATGCTTTCTTTCATTGAAAAAGTAACACCAAGTGAAAGGTCTGCATGATAGATAGGAGTGAGAATCACGGCAGATTGCACTATAAACAAAGCAGGAAAATCATAGATAAGAAAATGTCACTGGACATGGTTATATATTCCCTTCTTCTGTACATTCCCTTCTCATACTAATTTGTAGCCCAAATTAATCTCGCTAGCTCCAGAAAAATGATAAAACAGACAATCACTGACTCACTGTAGAGAATGTTACACTAATTTTATATCATTATGCTGCTGTATCGAAAATTGTTCTGAATGCTGCCTGTTGAGATTATTGGCTGTTACGAAATCTGCTTGCCTATAAATTTTGTCCAATTTTATAAAAATCCTTGTACATCGTGTTGTCTTATTTCTGCTCGTGGCTTGTTCCTCGCTGTGCTGCTTAAGTGAACCTCCATTTGTTTCTCAAATTAATTCCATTCAGGTTCTTGAGTGAACAACATTTCAGCTTCAGTTATTAGAGGTCAGACCAGCCAAGTTGGGATACAAGAAACCATGCTAAATAATAGTATGACATTTCACTAACGCACTAGTCATGTGCACATAGGTAAACCAACTAAGCAGTCAGCCACTGGTTATTTCAGATTGAGTTAAATGATTGAGGGGTCACGAAGTTGTCACGCATGAGCGCATTAGTCACGAACTGAAAAATGCAAACCGTTGGTCACGAAGTTGCGAGAATGTGACACGTTGGTCATTCCGTCATAGCGGGCGTTAAGTCGCTGACGTGGCAGTTATCTTTTTTGCAAACTGCACCCTATATTTTTGTTTCTTCGGATTTATTCGTCCCTATAATTGAAATTATGAACAAACATTTTATCAAACACCTGATGTGCACGTAGGAGAGCTGGAGCTTGAGGAGGTGCGCGCTGGCCAGCTCCTCGGGAACCTCGCCGTGCTCGAACCGCCGCAGCAGCTCGCCGGCGACGGCCTCCGCCATCGAGTCTCCGACGACCACGGGGTTGGTCCTCCTCCCCTGCTAGAAGTAGCATCCAGCGAGAACCACGACACTCACCATAACGTCGCGCTCCCGGAGCTCCTCCACCATGGGCGAGTTGGGCGTGGTCGTGGACGACTTTGGCGAGCTGGGGCGTGGTCGTTGACGACCTGGACGAGCTGGGCATGGTCGTGGACCTCCGCAGCGTCCCGAAGCGCAACCGGGCGAGCGCGGGAGGCACAGGTGCGAGGCGTCCCGCAGCGCGGCCAGTCGAGCGTGGGGGCGGCGGAGGTAGGCGGAGCCGGGCGAGCGCCGGAGTGTGGGAGCGGTGGAGGCCATGGCCAGCGGACGTCGTGCTCCCAGGACGCGGACGGCGTGCACGGCGGCAGGATCTTGTTGATGGCAGCGCGCAGGCTTCGTCGACGACGGCCAGGATCATGTCGACGGATGCACGCAGGCTCTCCTCGATGATGGCCAGGCTCTCGCGGACGTCGTGCTCTCCGGGCGCGAGGCGTTCGCGGCGACCATGGGAGGTCGGTGACTATGCCGCATGTTGCATCCACGGGAGGCTAGCTCTTCGAGTCTACCGGAACGGCATCTTCGAGCCTGGCTCCCCTGCAGCGGCGCGACCTCGTCCCGGCGGCACAGTCGGCCATGGCCAGCGTGCGTTGTGAACTCGCTCTCGTCAGGACACGCGCGTCTGTTCATAATTTTAACTATAGGGACGAATAGATCCGAAGAAACAAAAACATAGGGTCCATTTGACAAAAAACCAAACTGCCACATCAGCGACTTAACGCCCGCTGTGACGGAATGACCAAGGTGTCACATTCTCGCAACTTCGTGACCAACAGTTTGCATTTTTTCAGTTCATGACTAATGCGCTCATCCGTGGCAACTTCGTGACCCCTCAAACGTTTAACTCTTTCAGATTAACTAATTATCAATCAAGCGACTACTCTGTAGAATTATAGAAGTTTCGTGTGAACCAATGTATATCCTCTACTCGCATGTTCCGGATAATTGCATCATAGATAATTATGTCTACAAGGATATGTGGCAAGTTAGTTTGGATCTGTGTGTATGTATAAGTAGAGCATATACCTGGACGAAACATCCATTTCATTTCTTATTTTCTTGGCCTCCCTGGACCCTGCCTGTTCTCTACCTATAAAAAGTTTCTCGGTTGCCTAAGAAAGTAAAACTTTCTCAATTTTAACCGAGATCAGAGAAAAAAGCACCAACATATGCAACACCAAAACCATTAGTGTTGTTAAAATAAAGGTTTCGGCAAGTATAACAACTTAATTCCAGAATTTAATATAACAGGGAAATAAATCTAGCATGTATATACAAAGACAAATCAATAACATGTTCATCAGAACCGAGCTGGTGTTACTGTCTAGCAAATCAATACATGTAAAAAAGATTTAACGCAAAGCACAGGTCATGAATCAAATGAATAGCATGCTAGTGCTGAAAATATTCTCCCAGAAGACATTATCTCAATACTAGTCGAGATTGGCAAAACAGTGTCACTGTTGTGCTCTTGCTTGAATCTGGTAACCAACAATTCAAGTCTAACAGCAGTTTATAAATTAATTGAGTTCTCTATCCTGATCAGAAGTCAAACTGCAATAAGAATCTATCAAATTTCAGACTTGAGAAATAGCTAGGGGCCTACGCCAGATTAATGTGCAGTAAACAGAAGCTCTAATTTCAGTTATAAATCTGCTGCCGAGTAGTGCACAAACACTTGTCTTAAGTCACAATAACACACACGGTATTGAATCATATATCTTGTTTAGTACTTCCTCTGTCCCATTATATAACACGTTTTAGAAGCAAACCGTAGACTGGCCGAAGAGCGGGCCCGAGTCCAAGATGAAGCTCAAGTCGTGCGGAGGCGCCGTGAGGAGCTTACTTCAATTCAACACCGCAGAGCCAGGAGTCGCTTGCATGATGGAGTCCACATCAATCCAACCAATCTATTCACCACACCTAATGGTCCAGACAGAGGAGCCGGACTAGGAGGCTCAGCGGCAGCAGGAGGCGCCGCAGGAGGAGGAACAGGAGCACCACCACCACCACCACCACCACCACCCCCAGAAGGACCGGGAGGCAGCCGTACCAACGGACCACCGCCTGAAGGAAGAGTCGGAGGAGGAGCATCTGGTGGCTTAGGATCTCAGCCTAACAGATTTTATACTCCAGAAGGACATTACTCTAATCCTATGGACAACGTTCATGCGGCGACTCTGAGATTGGAAAATATCGTGGTACCAGAGGGACCAGCAGGACAGGAGACTCGTGAGGCTATCGAGCTACTGAAAACAGCTTTGACTCAGCAAGCTTTGTATCCAACTTTTCCAGATGCAAGTAGACTACATTCAACACCCTTCAACTCAGGTACTAGGAGTCGGCACGGTGAGTCCAACCCGGCCAACTCTACAAGTGCAAGGCGTCGTGAGCAAGAGAGGAATCGCGCAAATATACCAACTACTTCAAGAGCTCAGCTAGTGGTTGATGAAGCAAGGCAACGGCGAGAAAGAGAAGCAGCAAGAGCTCGGGAGGCAGAGAGGGACAGAGCGTTAGTTGGTGCAGCTAACCCGCCTCAGCCAACCCGGGTGCACGAAGAGGTGACTTCTCCTGGTGCTTCCCCAGCGTTAACAGGACCAGAGTGCCTGTCTGATGCCATCAGGTCCGAGTCCTTCCCCAGCAGTTTCAAGGAGCCGCGCAAGGTTCCAAACTATGAGCCCAACATGGACCCGACCTCTTGGTTGGGCACTTACGAGATGGCGATGAGTATTCGCAATGCCACAGGTAATTTGTGTGCCAAGTTTATGTATCTTATGATGGAGGGAGCAGCCAAGGTTTGGATGCGCAACTTGCCTCCTAGGTCAATCAACTCTTGGGAGCAATTGAAGGCGGCTTTTATTCAGAACTTCCAGGGCACATGCAAAAAGCTCAGCACCATCGAGGACCTGGAGCGGTGTGTTCAGAGGAAAGGCGAGTCAGCAAGGCACTGGATGAAGCGGGTCTCAGAGATCATTAACTCCTCACAAGGACTCCCACCGGTTTCAGTGTTAATGGCGATGGAGAGAAATTGCAGTTACAATCCCTTGAGTTGGAAGCTAGGTCGTATGAAGGAGAGCCTGAATCAAGGTATTCCCCTTACGATTGGTGAGATCATGGCAGGTGCTAATAAGCACGCTGCCACAGACAAAACAAAGGACCAGGAGGAAGGGACTAAAGGACAAGGTGGCAATGGTCAGAGTCAGAACCAGAATCAAAACCAGAATCAAGGTGGTAGCAAGCGGCCGTATGGAGATAACTCTGACCTAGTGGCTAACACAAACACTGGGGTTAGACGCAAGGACAATAATTCTAATGGATACCAAGGCCGTACTCCAAGCACAGAGGAGGTCTTGAGGATTCCATGCCCTAAACACGCCAAGAACGGCAGATGCGGCCATACCTTGGGACAGTGCGTAGATTTGCAGCGTGCCGGGTTCCAAGGGCCAGGAAACAGAGGTAACAACAACGGGTATAGAGGAAACAATGATGGTGGACGACCCGGCAATAACGGCGGAGGAGCCGGCAATAATCCAAACCAACCTCAAGGAGGAGGTAACCAGCAGGGCGGGTTCCAGCAGAACCCGAAGCAGCTTCAGGACAACAATGGGCAGTATTATGTCACAACTCGGCCACAGAACCCGAGTCGTGGCAGTTACCATGTCTTCACAACAAGCACGTCCAAACGTTCCAAGAAGTTAAAGGTTAGAGCTGTTAATGCAGTAGAGCCGGCGCTTCCACAGTGGCTAAGGTGGTCAGAACAAACCATCACATGGAGTCGGGCAGATCATCCACCAAGAGTCGACGACCCAGGGCAGCTAGCCTTGGTGGTGGCACCTCAAGTTGGGGGCTATACATTGAACAAAGTGCTCATGGATGGTGTCAACATCTTGTATTATGACACATTCAAGAGGATGCAGCTGCAAGATAGGTAGCTAATACCTACTGAAACAGTTTTTCATGGAATCGTACCAGGAAAGTCAGCCAAACCAATCGGTAAGATTTATCTTGAGGTTGCTTTTGGCACAGTGGAGAATTTTCGTTCAGAGATTATGCCTTTTGAGGTAGTGGATCTTAAGAGTCCATACCATGCTCTCTTTGGTCGACCAGCATACTTTAAGTTTATGGCCAGACCATGCTATGTTTACTTGAAGCTCAAGATGCCAGGTCTAGCAGGAGTCATTACAGTTAATGGCAGCAGACAGATGGCATTGGAGTGTGAGTTAGGTGATGCAGCTATGGCTGAGACAGCTTGTGCTCAAGAGGAGCTGAAATTTTACAAGGCAAATGTGGACCCGGAGGACAACTCGGTCCTTAAGAAGCCGGCCACAGAGGAGAAGATGAAATTCAAGTCAGCTCAGGACACAAAGCAAGTCGACTTTACCCCTGGTGATTCTTCCAAGCAGTTCACCATTGGGGCACACCTCTCTGATAAATAGGAAAGCGCGCTCGTCGAGTTCATCCGTGAGAACCGGGACGTCGTTGCATGGAAGCCATCTGACATGCCAGGAGTCCCGAGAGAACTCGTCGAGCACAGCTTACATGTTAATCCTAATGCAAGACCAGTTAAGCAGGGTCTGCGCAAGTTTCATGATGACAGGAGGAAAGCCATAGGAGAGGAGGTGGCTCGGCTCCTCGCAGCCGAGTTCATCAAGGAAGTCTTTCACCCAGAATGGGTGGCCAATCCAGTGTTAGTACCAAAGAAGACAGGAGAGTTGCGGATGTGCATCGACTTCACGGGCCTAAACAAGCATTGCCCTAAGGACCCGTTTGCACTACCTCGCATAGACCAGATCATTGACTCCACAGCGGGGTCAGAGTTACTTTGTTTCTTGGATGCATATTCAGGGTACCACCAGATCAGACTCAACATAGAGGATGAGCTGAAGACGTCCTTCATTACGCCCTTTGGAGCATTTTGTTACACAACAATGCCCTTTGGACTCAAGAACGCAGGAGCTACATATCAGAGATGTATCCAAAATTGTTTCAAAAACAGATTGGAAGGAATATTCATGCTTATGTGGATGATGTAGTTGTCAAGTCTCAGAAAGCCGACTCTCTGATAGCAGATCTGACAGAAACCTTTGATAACCTACGCAAGTACAAGATGAAGCTCAACCCAACTAAGTGTGTTTTTGGAGTTCCTGCGGGCAAACTCCTAGGCTTCATTGTTTCAGAGAGAGGCATTGAAGCAAACCCAGAGAAAATCAAGGCTATTCACAATCTGCAGAAGCCGACTTGTCTAAAGGACGTTCAGAAACTCGCTGGTTGTGTAGCAGCTCTCAGCAGGTTCATCTCAAGACTCAGAGAGAAGGCGGGTCCTCTCTACCGACTCTTGAAGAAGTCAGACAAATTCATATGGGACAAAGAAGCCGATGATGCTTTTGAAGGCTTGAAGAGAACCTTATCATCAGCACCAGTACTTGCAGCTCCTACAGATAAGGAGCCCATGCTATTGTATGTGGCTGCCAATGAGAGAGTTGTCAGTGCAGTAGTAGTCGTGAAACGTGCAGAGGAAGGAAAGGAGTATCCAATACAGAGACCTGTCTATTACATTAGTGAAGTCCTCACAGAGTCGAAGCAAAGGTATCCACAGTGGCAGAAGTTGGTCTATGGAGTTTTTCTTGCAAGTAGAAAACTCAAGCATTATTTCCAAGAGCATCCAATCAAAGTGGTGAGTTCAGCACCGCTAGCAGACATTATACGCAACAGAGACGCAACAGGACGAGTTGCCAAGTGGGCAATAGAGCTGGGTCCTTATCATATCACATATGAGCCCAGAACAGCAATCAAATCTCAAGCTTTGGTCGACTTCGTCAATGACTGGACTGATTGCACGTCCTCACCAAGTTCACCTTGCACCAAGTATTGGACAATGCACTTTGACGGGTCCAGACAGCTAGAAGGCTCAGGAGCCGGCGTGGTTCTAACTTCACCTAAAGGAGATAAGTTGGCATATGTCCTTCAGTTGCATTTTGACTGTACAAACAACATGGCAGAGTATGAGGCTTTGCTACATGGCCTACGTTTGGCCAAGGAGATGAACATCAAGCGTATCAGGTGCTTCGGAGACTCGGATCTTGTAGCTCAGCAAGTGTCTGGAACCTGGGACTTGAAGGATGCAAACATGGCGGCTTATAGAAGAGCAGTCGAACAGATAGCCGGGTTCTTTTCTGGTTATCAAGTGGAGCATATTGACAGACGCAAGAACGAGGCCGCAGATGCGTTATCACGACTCGGCTCTCGTCGAGAGAAAGTACCACCAAATGTATTTGTGGACGAGCTTCATCACCCATCAGTCAAGTTACCCACAGAGGAGGAGTTAGCCTTCCCAGATCCAGAATCGGCGCTTGTTGCGGCAGTACGGCCAATCCCAACATGGACAGAGCCCTACCTAGCATATCTCCTGCGGGGTGAACTCCCAAAGGATGAAGTCAAGCGAAAGCAACTCATCAGGCGATGCAAGTCCTACACAGTCATTGATGGCGAGTTGTACAGAAGGAGCGTCACTGGAGTCTACCAGAGGTGTGTGTCTCCAGAGGAGGGCAAGCAAATATTGCAAGAGATTCATGCAGGTGATTGTGGTCATCATGCATCCACTAGATCCTTGGTGTCAAAAGCTTTCAGACACGGGTTCTTCTGGTTGACAGCACATTTGGATGCGGAGAAGATAGTGCGAGTCTGTGATGGATGCCAGAGGTATGCAAGGCAGGACCATGTACCAGCACAAGAACTCAGAACTATCCCTATCACTTGGCCATTTGCAGTCTGGGGACTCGACATGGTGGGTCCTTTCTCAAAGTCGCCCTGCCAAAAGACCCATCTGCTTGTGGCAGTTGACAAGTTCACCAAGTGGGTGGAAGTCGAACCTGTCAGCAGAGTCGACGGAGCATCAGCAGTGCGATTCTTCAAAAAGATAGCAACACGTTTTGGGTATCCTCACAGCATCATTACAGACAATGGAACCAACTTATCAGTTGGGGAGATGGCCAAGTTCTGTGGTGAGAATAACATCAGACTCGACCTAGCCTCGGTGGCACATCCACAGTCCAATGGACAAGCCGAGCGGGCAAATCAGGAGTTGTTAAAGGGGATTAAACCTAGACTACGGGTTCCCCTGCTAAGAGCCGCTGGGAGTTGGGTTGAGGAGTTACCAGCAGTACTTTGGAGTATCAGGACGACTCCTAACAGATCCACTGGATTCACACCTTTCTTCATGGTGTATGGCGCAGAAGCGGTTTGCCCAGCGACTTGTTGCATGATTCTCCAAGAGTCGCCAATTATGTTGAGTCAACTAATGAGATTGCACGCCAGGACTCGGTCGATGCACTTGAAGAAGCGAGGGAGTTAGCCCTCGAAAGATCAGCAGTTTATCAGCAGGACTTGCGGCGATATCACGCACGCAGAATCAAGACCCGGACTTTCCAGGAGGGTGACTTAGTGCTTCGCCTAGTCCAGAATAAGGAAGGGATGCACAAGTTATCTCCACCATGGGAAGGACCGTTCGTCATAAGCAAGAATCTGAACAACGGATCGTACTATCTAATTGATGTGCGAGAGCCGGCGAGTGAAAGTAAAGGAGCTGACACAGCTCACACATTAGATCCTTATGCAGAGGCAAAGAGGCCTTGGAACATAGCTCAGTTGCGTCCATATTATACTTAAGTTGTAATAGTTTTATGAGCTGCAAGGCAAAGAGCCCAGTGAGCCATGCCTAGATGTAATCGAATTGTTATGATCAAATGAAATAAAGCCGGCTTCTGTGAACATGAGTCCTTTAGTCGAGTCACCCAGCGAGTGCGCTTTGTTCTTTAGTTTTGATCATCAGGTTCTTGGGGGCTTGCTTTTCAGTGAAAAAAGTTAAGCTTAGACTCTTGAACCCGGCACAGTAGCCAAAATTTCCCTAGTTTTCTCGCTGGTAAGTTAGATGCATCCTGCACAATATGACTAATCTACAGGCATGACTCGTCTCCGACTCTTATGAATCCTAAGGGACATGAGGTGTTAGGAGCTTGTCAGCACAAGCTGTAAGAGGAGTCATGCAGGGCCTACTTATTCATCAGCGGATAATTAGACGGGTTATAAGAACCATAGAATGACTTGCACAAATAGTACATATCAAAGCTCATAATAAGCAAGTCATCACAAGCCGATTGGCACAATTCAAGAACACAGTAGTTCAAAACACCTAACAAGGTTTAAGCACCAGTAGTGCATCATTACAAAGTTCAGATACTAATAGCACAGCATTGCACAAGTTTAAGGTTTGTCTTCCAGAGGAGTCGACTTCTCAGCCACAGTGGAGGAGTCCTTCTTTGCAGGAGACTTGTCTTTTATTTGAACAGCAGAAGGAGGAGCCGGCTTCGCAGGAGGCTTGGTGGCGACTCTCTTCGTTTGAAAGCCAGTACCCCTAGGACTCTTCATATGCTTAGCAAGCTCTGCTTGTTTCTGAGTGTCTCCAGAGACAACTCTAGATGGAGTGGGCGCAGCAGGAGTCTTCAGAGTGGGCTCGGCACTAGGAGCAGGAGCCGCCGGTGACGAGGAACTTGGACCAGTAGAAGAAGAGAAGGCACCAGATGGGTCCTGTGATGGGAGGCCAAAGTTTACTATCGCAGGAGTTTCTGGAGCGACTCTTTTGTTCTCCAAATCATAGTGATGAACCCATACCTCAGGGTCCATCTTATTGGCTATCTCGCAAGCATATGGTCGCACCAATTTTTCTTCAGCCTTGAAGTCATCTTGAGTAAAGGTTTGCCATCCTCATGTTGCTCAGGCTTCCCCATTGTAAGCATTGCTGGCTCTATGACAGTTGGATAGTAGCTGTGGGCTAAAGCCAAGATTCTGATGGAGGCTCTCCTCAATGAAGATTGTTTCCACAGACGCATATAGCCTGGTGCCCTAGACAGCTCGTCCACCAGATGTTCAGGCTCCTTGGGGCACTTGCCCTTATGGTTCAGATATTTAACCACTGCACGGGCTCCCTCTTGTAGCCCATGACAATGATCAAGCATCTCAGATAGTTGCTTGCTGGTGGGTAGCTTCAGTTTAGGGGAGTCGGCCCCTGCGGAAAAGATATCAAAGATGATTGTCAGTCTAAAAGCAATTCAGAAAGGTGCAAAAAGAAAGCAAGTGCAGAAGCTTACCAAAGATATGATGGCACATAGCCCTAATTCCCTTTTGACATACGTCCAAAACAGCCTTTAGGTCATTGTGTGCCTTCTGAGCATCCTTTTGGCGTCAGTCGACTCTCTCTTTACTTGCTCCAGTTGAGCAGACAAGGCCTTCAAGTCCTTCTCAAATTGAAGGGAGTGTTCTTTTTCAGCGATGGCAGACCTGGCACTAGCAGAGGCCTGGTCCTCAAGCTCTTTCATGTCTTTCTTCATCTTGGAGACAATGCACTGCAATCACAAGTCATAAAGCACAAGTAAGCTTCAGAAGTCAAGTAGAGAACTCATGAGCTCCAAGTCGTCACAAGTTAACCACTTGGCGCTTGGGGGCTACTCAGGAATCAATTTCTTCTTAACAGCTAGCAAAGCATGGTTCTTAGCGGACAAGTCATCAGCTCCAAGTCGCCACAAGTTAGCAACTTGGCGCTTGGGGGCTACTCGCAGAGCAGAAATTTTTTCAAGTTAAGTATCAGTAAATTACATATATTGACAGCTCCAAGTCATCGCAGGCTGACAACTTGGCGCTTGGGGGCTACTCGTGCAAAAGTTTTTGGTCTAAGGACCCGACAGACAGTAAATTAGCAGCCCCGAGTCCTAGTAGAGCTAGAGACTCAGTGCTTGGGGGCTACAGTGTGCAAATCTTTTCTATATAGCAGTTGAGTTCAGTTTTAAATCAAAGCACCCAAGTCACCACAGACAGGTGCTTGGGGGCTACTGGGATAAGATGATGCCAGAAAAGCATATAAGGTGAAGTCAAAGAACTTACTTCATGAATCATGTGGAGAGATCTAAGAGCCGCTTGCTCATCATCCTTCAGCCTAGCAGATTGATCGTTCAAGTCGACTGCTTCAGCATAGGCTTCAGAAAATGACATGTTATCTGCCACCCGAAGTCGGCTGTAGTCAGTAGATGACTTGATCTTGATGTTTGGAGAGGTTGAAGGAGTCGGCTTCACAGGAGCCGGATGACTTTGAGGTGCAGTATCAGGAGTCGCAGCACCAGAGCTGGGCTGGACTATTGTTGGAGTCGCCGCCCGAGTCCTTGAAGGGGACTCGGGAATGGTAGGAGTCGTTGTTGCACCAGCAGATGCAGCAATGGATGGACCTGTCCTTGTGCTTGTCGTCTCGGAGGTTGAAGGAGGGACAGGTCCACGACCAGAGGTGACATCAGCCATGCTTGGGAGCTTGGTTACTTTGGCACAAGGCCGAGCCCTAAAATATGCAAAGACAGAAATCAACAATAGTGAAAGGAAAGGCAAACGTCATTTGAACGCAAGTATAGAAACAAAGGAGTCTTACCCAATATTGGTCTCCAGGTCCAAGGAGGCCTGAGAGTCTGAAGAAGGCATCGACATGCCGGAGTGGTAGGAGTCGTCCTTGTGAGGGGGAGAAGTTGATTTCCGCTGGTGCGAGACAGGCAGAGGCTCGGGAGCATCTGTAGGCCCATCGGAGCGCAGTTTCCTCTTCCTAGCGGCAATGACACTCTGCACGTGGTCTTCAGGCTTAGTAGGAGAGCGAGAGGACCCAAGGACTCGTGAGAGCGGTACCTTGGGAACAGCCTCTCGAGATCCATTATTGTTGAGGCTGGGGAAGAAGAGGAGTGACTCCTAGCTGAGGATTCCTCGGATAGTGATGGCTGAGCAGCAGCAGAGGTAGTTATCAGCTTGTCTAGTGACGGGAGCCTCTGGAGAGGACTCGTCGTCGTCAATTTCCCTCTACAATGGGAGCCCCCTGAGAGGACTCCTCTTCATCAAAATTTTCGGTTGGAGCCTCTGGCGAGGACTCCTCATCGGCAGCATCATCTTCAATGGGAGCCCCCTGGGAGGACTCCTCANAGTTGGAGCCTCTTGCGAGGACTCCTCATCGGCAGCATCATCTTCAGTAGGAGTCTCCTGCGAGGACTCCTCGTCATCATTGTCAGTATCTTCTGCCACAGCAGTTTGATCTGTGGCAGGAATCTCCTCTTCAGCCTCAGCCTCAGCCTCGGCTTCAGCTTTATTTTTAGTGCCAGCTCCAGAGGACGGCTTCCAGAAGGAGTCGGTGAGCTGCAACAGAGTCAACAAAAGTGAGTTAGTAAGCAATACAAATGAGATCAAGATAGAAATAAGGTAGAGAGTGAGGCTTACGTCGGGAGCCGGTTGGTAGAGCAAAATGGTTGGAGCCCAAAATGGGCTTGGTCCTTCACCGGCCTTCCAGTCAGCTTTTGATAAGCCGACCAAGCTCGGGTCCATCAGACAGTTGCTCCGTCACCCGGAGGTCATCGTCAGCGCAACGAGTGTATGAGCATATCAACCGAGTCCTAGGCTCAGAGGCTGGATTCTCCAAGTGGTCCAACAGCGGACCAGGGTCCATGTTTTCCAGGTTATGGGACAAGAGGGCCCGGATTCGAGTGATCAGAGACTCGAATCTTGGCCGGGCGGCCTCTGAGCACCTAGCTTTCATAAGAGGAGTCGTCTGGAGGCGATCCTCGGAGAACAAAGGAAGTTTGGGTTCACCTGCAGGGGAGGTATCCTTGCAGTAGAAGAAGGTTTTCTGCCAGTCCTTGATACGGTTGGGGAAGACTGGCTTGGGAAAGACAGAGTGGAGGCGCCGTTGAAGAGCAACGGCGCCACATTGGAGGAGAGGGCCCCCAGAAGTCTCGGGCTGAGGGTTGCAGTAGAAGAGTTCAAGCCAGAGATTGAGATCGGGCTTAATTTGGAGGTAATCCTCACACAAAGTCACGAAATTGGAAAGAGTGAGAATGGAATTAGGAGCCAGATCATGAATCCGCAAGTGATAGAGATCGAGGAGTTGGCGAAAGAAAGATCACCGGGGGGAGAAAAACCGCGGAACAGATGCTCCGTGAAAACCACTACCTCGCCCTTAGCGGGAGCGGGAACAATTTCATCCCCTGGGGCTCGAGCTTGAGCGTTGGAAGGAATCAAACCTGTGAGTCGATGTATCTTCAATTGTTCGGCCGTGACCGTAGATCCACCCCAATCGGCAGAAATCGAGCGTTTGGAAGAGGATTTTGCGGCGGCGGCCGCGGCGGCAATGTCCACCATCCTGCCCGACGAGGAGGCCTTGGCTTTGGGTGCGGTCTTTGCGCGCTTGGGTGCCATGGCGTGCGGGCGGTCTGTGCTGAGCGCGGGAAAGGTTGAGCGCAAAGAGAAAGGAGAGGATTTGAGCTGAAGGGGCAAGTGAAGCCTCGAGACCTAACCCTTCAATATTTATAAAGGGGGTAAAACCCTAGATAGTTACAGAGTGGGTCCACAATAAACTGTGGATAACGTTTCAGTGATAAACGATTCATCGGATAACAGTCAGAAAGGACATAGCAGAGAAAAGTCAAAGTCACAGAAGTGGAAGAGTCCGGCTTGTCCTAGAATGGCGAGTCCTGTGATAGTGAAAGTCAACTTATTCATCCCTTGTTCGCAAGAGTCACGGCAGGACTCGGCCTGTTAGTACAAAGGCAAGAGTGGTGGCTTGAACAAGGAAAAGGATGGACTCATTTTGTGTGTGTATTATGTTTTTATGCAGGAATTCATCTTGGAGCCAGCAGCAAGCGACTTGGAGCCTGTGGCTCAAGTGGAAGGAGTCGACCCAGGGAGTCGAACCAATGAGTTGGAGGAAGTCGCCAAGCTGCGCCCAAGATAAATTCGGGGGCTACTGATGGGGGGATACTTTATAGGTAGGCCCATGGACCCGGAAAGTAGACCCGCCAAGACCAAGAAGGCCAAAGCCGAGTCACGTATCAAGTCACATGGGCTGGGCTGAAGACAAGTCGATCAAGGCCCATGATGAAGAGAGGACTCGTCCGAAAGGAGTCCAAGTACAACCCGGAGCCTTAACTTGGAAGACATAGACATAGAGTAGGACTCCGTGTTCTAGTGTGACTCGGTGTAACCCGTAAGTCCAGTGACCCGGCAGCCTTTATAAGCAGGGTCCTGGACCTTAGTTCGATAAGTTCAACCAGTAGAGAGAAACACCAAGTCGCCGGATCCCCAGACAGGAGCCGGAACCCTGTAATCGATATTAGATCCAGAGCAATAAAGAGAAGCAGGAAGTAGGCCTTTACCTCTAACCAAGAGGGGCCGAACCTGGGTAAATCTATGTCCCTAGGCGAGATTAATCTCTCCTACGTACTTCAAGCATTGATGGCCCCCGAACTCACCTTCCTGGAGGAAGGACATGCCGTGACAACCCCACGACAGGAGGCGTGTCTTGAGATAAACCCTGGAAGTCCAGGCGCTGCGTGCATGTACTGGGACGAGCAGGTTGATCGCCTTGAGCGCGGAAGGGTTCTTCATCCATAGGAGGCATGAATATGTCCCCGATGGCGCCAGTGTTGAGGTAGCCCGCGACGTCGACATCATCACCATCGTCGACGTTGGCATCAAGTTGAGGTGCATTGGCAGCGCCTTTGGATGGTTGCGGTACAGGCGCTCCCAACAGTTTTTGGTGGCGACTGCAGGTGGCGACGACCGTCGGTTCCTTCTGGGTGGCGGTGATGGCTGCAGGCTTCGAGGAGGGCCGAACGATCGGGGGCCTCGAGGGCCGAATGATCGGGGGCCTCGAGGTGGCGCCGGTGGTGCGCCTTAACCCTAGAAGACCAGTCCCAAGACGAATCTGGGTCTTCGGCCACTTGATGCAATCTTTATAGACCATGTGATCCTCGTCGGCTCCCGGAGGTTGAATGGGGGGCTCGACATCGCGAAACTCAGGCACTATCGTAACCAACCTGACCCTCATCACGTCCTCGTCCATTTTATTGTGGTGCATATCGCGGTTCATTGGTTGTACGACAGTGCCCTGAGCACAGTCCTTCAACTCGCCGCCGGGCACCAACCTATGCAGTAGTATGCAAGGCATGTCCTGAGTCAAAACATGTTGGGCATCATGAGATGGCAATCATCATAGGCATAGTTATAGAAGATTCCGCGGACTAACTAATTAGTTACCTGGGTGATGGCGTCGAGCTCGGCAACTGTCGAGACAAGGGCGCCGGTGCCGGCGGCCGGCCTATCATTCTCCGGCCACTCGGTTGCATTATGAAGCACAGCCGCCGCCGGCTGCGGCTCGGTATCTTTCGGGGTAGGGGGCGTCATTGCGTTGGGCTGTGGGGTCGTCAGGTCCGGCGACACGTTTTGGTTCATGATGGAGTTGCTGCCGCTTACGCTGGGCACGTGTATCGGCCCCTGTCGACCAGCCGCATTCCAAGCAGCTAACCCCTCCACCAACCCAGCGGGTAAGAAACTTTTCAGCATCTCGTCCACTAACCGCTCAACCGTGGTGGAGTCCACTTTTTGATTCTCCAGTGTCTCCACCTTCTTCCTTAGCTCCACAACCTCGGCTTTATATTTACTCAGCCTCCTCCTCTGCTTTTTTGTCTCGGCATCCGAGTGGTAGTAGTCAATGAACTTCAAGATCATACCGAAGCCGGACAGACGGCCAGCTGACGTCGGCGACATCGACTTGTCCCTACCCTTGTAGGCGTTCGTCGCCCTGTTGAAAGTCGTGTCCCACGGCTCTGTCGACCCCTGGGGCGACGGGCCGCCGACCTCAGCGTCAGTCTTCAACTCTGCCTCCTGCAGACAAATTAGGCATTAATTTAGATATTTCACTTCGTTATCTAACTAGATCAACGCAATGGACTTTGAGATATCCACGGTAATTAAATTCCTTACCAGATACTTCTCAAAATCCTTCACCGCCTCATCGTCGGTAACGAATTCCCCCGTGGTCTTGTCCAGATAGTAGCGGGACCGGACAGAGAACCTCGTCTGCTCGTCCGTGATTTTTTCCCACGGGTTCTCTTTTCCGAGACGTGCATACTCGGCATCCTCCTTGTCCCAAATGGGCTTTTTTCCTCGGTAACCGCCGCTTCCACAACGGTGGTTACCTATGTTTTGCTCCCGCATGTCCTTCCCCCACTTGGTCCATTTTTTAGCCTCCTCAGTTCTTAAGGACAACTTGAATTCCTCGAACTCTTCTTGGTCGAGCATCGGCTCTTTGGCTTTTATCTCCTCCCAGCTGAGACCCTTCAAAATCTTCCGCTTCACCCGGAATTTCCAGCTGCTCAAGGCGGTGCTCATCTTTGAGATGGCTAATCTGTCCACCTTTTTGTTGAACGGCTCCGGGAACATGTACCGTTGGTGAAGCTTCTGGAGGAGGACGTCGTGCAAAGCCTTATTGGCCGTGGTTCTAATGTCCTTCGTGTTGATGGACACGCTTTCCCGGAGGATGCACCCTAGTTGCATGCTGTACCCTTTGGCAGTGGCCTCAGGCGCCACTGGTAGGCCACTTGGCGTGACCTCGGTGAAATGGTCTGCGACGTTGGCACGCACTTGAGGTGTCCTATCCCTCCTTTCCTTCTTCTGCTTC
This sequence comes from Puccinellia tenuiflora, assembly GCA_012064385.1. Classification (NCBI taxonomy): domain Eukaryota; kingdom Viridiplantae; phylum Streptophyta; class Magnoliopsida; order Poales; family Poaceae; genus Puccinellia; species Puccinellia tenuiflora. The sequence continues at coordinate 61,182 of QRDG01002225.1, read as the reverse complement.
GGAGCGGTCGGGTCGTTACCACCATCCGTGTGGTCGCCGCCATCGGTGGTGGTGGTGTCATCCTCATGGCCGCCACTAGCAGCTCCATCGGTGGTTTCGGCGTCGTCGCCCTCCGGGGCATCTTGCTCATCGTCGGCACGGTCGCCACTAGCAGCTCCGGCGGCGGCGGCCTCCTCCAACTCCTGGGACGCTTCCCAGAACGACTTGTTGGCGTCTCTAGCTATTTCTTCGACGCTCATGTTCTTAGAAGGGCTCGCGGACTCCGACATGTTTGCACTTAATTAAAAAGAGGCATAAAGTTAGTACAACACAAATATAAGAAAAAATCACTTAATTAAGTACTAAGATACCCCGGCCCATGCATTAGTCGCAATACCCCATATGTCCCTTTTTTAGCAAAGTCATGCCAAAATTCACGAAAAATTTCGGCATGAGCTTTGCTAAAAAAGGGACATATGGAGTACCCGAATTTGCCGGAACGGAAGTTAATCGACGTTCCGGCAATCTCAAGGGCCTCTCGGGGTACCTGCAAGCATTTCACAAAAATATCCACATCTCCGGCCGGCATCTCCATGACACGATGGTCTGAGCACAAACAACCACGACAATCTCCACGACACGATGGTCGGAGCACAAACAACCACGACACGATGGTCATGGTAGCACAGAACACATGCTCCAAAGTACCAACTTTGGAGCATTTCGAAAGCATGAAGTCGCCACATCCACATCTCACCTGAAAGAACGCGGAGCTTCTTCCAAATTTCCTGCATATGGCAAAATAATGCATTAGTTAATTAAAAATGCAAAACCAGGTAACAAGATATCCAATATGTAAACAATATTTAAGGCAGAACTGGAATTTTCTTGTAAATGGGAAAACTGTGCTGTGTCTGCATCTAGATGCATTCACATGGATGTGCTGTGTCTGCATATATATGTTGATCCCCATTCTTTTCTTATGAAGAGTATAAATGCAATGATTCGTTTGTGTAAAAACCAATTGCAGCCCTGATGAATGATATCCTTTATTTGCTATACAGTTGCTGCACAAATTTTCTTTTAGTTAGGATGCTCATGCTTACATCTCGGTGGCAGCACAAAATTCAGTTCAGATTATAGGCTATCACAATGTGTCCTGTGTGCTGAAGAAGACATATTTTTTCACCTTGGGGTGACTGATTGGGACAGGAGGAACTTGACAATATTGTGCCAAGAAACTAGATGATGGAGTTGGTTTCTTCCTTTCACCACAGCAGGTCTCATAGTGGTACCACTTCTATCTTTCTATGCAACACTTAAATAAAAATTTGCCGAAGTAATGAGCTGTACACTAGTACCCTCCCTCCTCCTCTTACCCTTCCCCTTCAACTTTGTCCATTAAACATCAGCTACATCGATTCAATTGTGAAAGTGATTATTTTCTGCATGTCTCACCTTTAATTAATATGTTATCTGCATTATTTGCGCTGGATTTGTTTCTGTAAAGTGATTGGGTCATTTCATCAAGCACCTAAGGTGCAACCATGGTAGAAGAGGGAGGGGAGGGGAGAGGGGCAGCACCTCGGTGAGGGGAGCGAGGACGAGCACTAGGAGGAGGAGGAGGGGAGGGGCCTTACCGGGCACGGGGACGGCGGACGCGGGCGCGAGGACGGCCGGCCGTGGACGCAGCGGGCGCGGTGGACGCGGCGGGAGCGGTGGACGCGGGCCTCCTCCTCCTGGTGCTCGTCGTGCTCCTGCGCGACTCCTCCACGGGCGGTGGCGGAGAGAGAGAGAGAGAGAGGGGACGGTGGCGGCGCGTGGGGGCGGTGGTGGTGCGGCGGCGAGGGGTGGTACGCACGCGCGGGACGGCCGGTTTGGGAAATTTGGGAAAGGAGAGGCCGGCGCAGGGAGGGCCCACATGTAAGTGGGCGCAGAAAAATTCTGTGGCGCATCCTCGCCGGGGTGCGCCACAGAAATGTGAGATTCTGTGGTGCATCCTCTGTAGTGATGCGCCATAGAATTAGTTGGCCTAAAACTTTAAAAAGAAGTGCTGCTGTTTCATGACACCAACAACAACATAGCCCAGTGGTTTCCAAGCTGAAACTTGGGGCAGCCAGGTTCGAATCCTGGCTGTCTCACATTTTTTTCTTTAAACAAAAATATTTTTGGTTAAATTTAAATAAAGAACACAAACACATTTGTTATTCTTTTAACAAAAAATATTTTTAGTAATATTGAAAGAAGGAACAGACACACATCTTAAAGAAAAGAATATACACACATTTGTTAGTAGACCATTATTTTATTCATGATATACATTAAATTTTTTTTGGTTAAATTTAAAGAAAGAACACACACACATTTGTTATTCTTTTTAAAGATATTTTTTTCTTTTCAAAAATTTTTTTGGTTAAATTTAAAGAAAGAACACACACATATGTGTTAGTAGACCACACATATTTTATTCATGGTATATATATATATATCTTGTCTCTCACACACACACATGGTATATAATATATAGTAGCTAGACCACACATATTTTAGTAGAACCACACATATTTTAATACAAAAAAAGTCTTTAATTTCTTTAAAATGTGTTTGTGTTCTATATTTAAATTTACACAACAAAATATTTTTGCTTAAATTGAAATATAGAACACAAACACAAACACAATTGTTATTCTTTAAAAAAACATTTTTGGTTATATTGAAAGAAAAAAACTTTTTTGGTTATACACAATTGTTAGTATAGACGAATATATTCTTGTCTCTCTCACACACACATGGTATATAATATATAGTAGCTAGACCACACATATTTTAATACACAAAAAAGTCTTTAATTCCTTTAAAATGTGTTTGTGTTCTATATTTAAATTTACACAAAAAAAATTCTGCACTTTTGTATTAATTTCTGCACAGCCATTTCTGTGGCGCATCTCTGTGGATGCGCCACAGAAAGTGGCATTTCTGTGGCGCATCCGCAGAGATGCGCCACAGAAATGGCTCTCTCAATTTTTTGAGCCGGGGCCCACCCATATTTCTGTGGCGCATACGTCCAGATGCGCCACAGAAAGTTGCATTTTTGTGGCGCATCAAATTCCATGCGCCACAGAAAAGGTGTGGTAGGATGCCATCCAGCCGTTGGTGGTGGGGCCCACACGTTTTCTGTGGCGCATGGGCTCCAGTGCGCCATAGAAAGTGCCAATTTAGTGGCGCACGGGGAAGAAATGCGCCACAAAAATCAGAAATTTTTTGTGGCGCATCTTTGTGGATGCGCCACAGAATATTATCAGTGGCGCACGGCAGATTAGGTGCGCCACAAAAACACCTTCCACCTATAGCTAGTTTCCTAGTAGTGCCAAGCCGGCCACCCACCTGAGCCAGCCGGCCACCCACCTGAGCCAGCCGGCCTAGGCCGGCCCTTAGGCCGGTCGCCCCCAGCGCCAGCCGGCCTTCCAGCCGGCCACCCGCGTTTCTGCATCCGTTTTGTACTAAGGCTATAAATAGCCCTCCCTTTTTCCATTCTACGGTTAGACTGAATTTGAGACTTGTGAGCTATGCTCCTCCTCCCTCGTTGCTAGGGTTCCTCTTTGAGGATGGATCTTGTTGTCGCTACTCTTTCACTGAGGTGTTTCTAGTAGTGCAAGCCAATATTTCACTACGGTGATTCTATTAGATTGGTGGACCGGCCGGTAAGAGCAATCAGTTTCATTAAGAGTAAGATTGGCTTTGATTCTTCGATCCAAAGGCTTCTCTTGTGAGGGTTGTTGTTGGGTGGAGCTCTCTACAGGTTTTGCTAGTTATCCTCTTTGTTTGCCCACATTTTCCCCCCGATTCCCACCTCGTGTTTATCGTGTTCTTCGCATTCATCCCCTTTTTCCCCTCAAATCCATGAAGATCGGGCCAACCCCTACATCATCGCCTCTATTAAAGCCACCATGTGTAGCACCTGCCTGCGGCAGGCATGACTTGGCGCCTCCACCTAAGTCGTCATCCATAGCATCTATCGACAATAGGCATGACTTGGCGCATTTGTAAGAGCCATCACATGTAACACCTGATGAGCTGGATAGAACCCAATCTGGATTGGAGGTGGAGAGGGCGCACATACTGACATTGGCTTTGAAGAGACCATCGCTATTTTGATTTCTAGTCTATGCATCGTCCACAAGATTACGGAGACCGCCGTCATTGAAGAAGTCAGGTCGCTACCACCATCGTCAAACTCTTGCAACGCCACCAGACGACACCGCAACGAGAAGATTGCAGTCACACCACCGCCCTTGAACGGTTGCAGGCTACCATGTTATCATGTAGCAGCATCCTCCGGCAACTACCACCTCCCTACAACAAGCCGCTACAGATCCCGCTCCGTAGACCCGACAGCCCGAAGAAACGAGGTTGTCACAAACTCAACACCGCCGCCGCTGGTTGATTGCTACTGACGAAGAGTTGGGTGGTGCCCCAACTGAAGGCGGAGATGTAGCAAGCAGCAGTTTTCCCTCGATAACCAACCGAGGTTTATCGAACCAGTAGGACCTTGAAATCAACAACAAAGTGAATGTTGAAAATCTCTGGCGCTTAATCTTCAATAGACGTGGACCTGCACACACTCAACCAAAATACTTTGCCCCCAACAGCGGAAAGGTTGTCAATCTTTCCGGTCTCGCAAAAAACAAAGTGGTTAATTGTATAATAAAATAGATGAATTATCAAAATGTACCAGAGGAGTAATGATGATAAAAAGTGATGAATAAAGGTTGCAATCAATGTAAAAAGATGGACCGGGGGCCATGGGTTCACTAGTGGAGTATCTCAAGTAAATAGAACATTCATATGATGGGTAAACAAATTACAGCTGGGCAATTGACAAGATTGTAACACAAACTTAATCTATCTATGACAAAGAGAACATGATAATATTTAAGTAGGCATCACAACAATGAACAAAGACCATTGAGTCCAACTGCATCTTTGTCTAAAAAGTCCACCGTGGGATCGCTATCTAGCCTGTCACCCATCGGTATTATGTTGCAAGCAACAGATTGTAGCAGACCCGCACTTAAAAATAGACAAGTCCCTGTGTATAGTGCAAACCCCTGGATCGATTCATTTGCACACACATTTTACGATGAAATATCACAACATTGTATCAAATTATTACACGTCTGAATCCAGAGTTAAAATAATCCATTACAACTTGCATAGCTCAAGGCTAGCATTTTACAAAGATCAGCACAGCGGAAATAAAATTAGCAATGAGCCTCCATCATCTTCATGTGCCACAGGCGAACATGTTGGTTGCAGACTCGAAACCCTTAATCGAAACCTCACTCAGCGTCGGAGCAACCTGCAACAGTAAAAGCGTTGCAGCCAAAAATTGGTCAGAACCATTTGTATGGATCTGGCAAGTGATACTTGTGGACTCATAAGGAAAAAACTTCTATTAACTATATGCATATATGGCTGGTGTAGTTCAAGGCTATTTTGCATAAAGCCAATTTTTCCCTATCTTTACATACACTTTTCTTTTGAAAAAGTTATGAGATCATTCCATGGAACATATCCCGGAATATCTCCACACACAAGTTCGTCAAATTTTACTTAGGAAAATTAGAATGATGAGATATCTGTTGACATCCTTGCTCCGATACTCAAAATTTCCGTAACCGGGGACACGGCTAAGTACTTAGTTTGACACTCTGTAGAGGTTGTGCAGTTTCACCACTTGACTCAATCAGCCCATTCTGACCTTGACCCTTCTTGAAGTGAAAAGGAAAGGAGAAGATTGAGACGAGACCTTTCAGAAGTATTTCCCCGACCCATGCCATCTTGACTCGTTCCCACCTACATCACTACATCTGCTTGTCAATCCAGGCCGGTTCCATGCAACTTACTTATTCAAGCCAGAGCCCATATGACATGTGGCTGTATGAAAAGTAATCTTCACTTGGAGCAACTTCAATCTCTTTGTTCCTGGGTGGCTTTCCGCAAGTGTGATTCATCCTCCTAAGTCAGGGGACCACGTATGATCCTTCCTCCCAAAGTAGGGAATCACCCTCTTCTACAATTCATCCTCCCATATATGGGGAATTGCTTTATTCCAACCACCCACCCAGGTAGTTTATTAACTTAGTAGAATTTTTATTAACATTTCATACAAAACACATAGCATAGCATTTTCCTATTCTACTAAGTTATCATATAGGTACTAGACACTTAGGAATATTTGGAGTAATACTAAACAGGTCTAGCATAGCATAGTAATAAAACCTGACATGCAATTCTACTTAGAAAAAGTAAACTACAATGCATATCAAAATACTTAGGAATTTTATGTGTGAGCATCACTTGCCTTGGCAGGAGTTGCAGGTGCAACAATTGCAAACGTTCTCCGGACTCTCCGAATAATCTAAACAATTCACACAAGGCAAGAATAAATATACAAGCAATATAATCACACAAAAATACATGATATGCATGAAATGCATTTTTAGAACACAAATATTAATTCAACTATTTTTCCTGTTTTTGAAAACATGCATGATGTCAAAAGACTCAAAAATGCAATTTAGAAATAAATAAACCAATTCTAAATTCCCAAAAAGGGCATACACAACAATTAAATAAAACAATGCTACAAAAATATTTTATAAAAACAAGGAAAGGCTCTACTAGACAGAGGGCTTCTAAACAAATCTAACACAATTGGATTTACTCCAAAAGTTATTTTTAAACTAAAGTTATGACAAATTTACTCGAATATCACATTTGAAATTTGAATAAATTTAAACTTGGCAAAACAGAAAACTAACAGAGTCAAAAAATCTACAGAACCTAAGGTTTCCAAAAATACTTTATTTAATATTTTGGACTTGTGGATCTAAAGTTAAATCAAATTTACTCAAATTCCTTATTTGAAATTCAAATAAATTTAAACAAAAAAATTGAAGTCTAACAGTGCCAAAAGATTCTACAGGTCAAGAGCTTTCCACTGGTATAAAGTTTGTAAAATTTGGACATGTGGTTAAAAATATATGATAGATCTAAGTTCTAGGGGCTTTTCTGCAAAACAGCAAATTAAAATCTGCTCGGAAATAAATCGAGAAAAGGCTGGGTGACTTGGCGGCTTCTGATTGGCTGGGGGTGGTGACTGTGTGCTGACTGTGCACGCTGACTGGACCATACCGGTTAGTTTAATTATATCTAATCTTGGCCGTGCGTTGTAGATCTAACGGTGTAGGATCTAGGGTTTGCTCACCGGGCGGCGCTGCTTGCCGGAGTTGGTGGACGACGGCGGCGATGGCTCGGGCGTCGAGGGCGTTGGCACTTCGCTAGTTCCCGGTGATGGAGAAGTGGACGACGGGGTGCGGCACGGCGAGGCAGAGAAGATGGCGCGACAGCGTGCTCGCGTTCATCTTGGAGCGGCGGCAAGGCGTGACCGGAGTAGCGGCGGCGGACGGCGAGCTCCTGTCGTGGAAGGATTCGTCGTTTGGCTGCACGAAAAATTCTACGGGGAGGTCAGGGGGATGCGCAATGGCAAGGGGAGGGGAATGGGCGCAGCCTCGGGCTCGGGTACTCACTGGTGTCGCCGGAAATGGAAGAAGATAGCGGCGGACCGGCGGAGCTTCGGCGAGCAAATTCGCCGGCCTGGGGGCGTCTTAGGGGCTAGGGTTTGGGGTAAAAGAAAGATGGGGAGGCGGGCTTCTTATAGGTGGCCAGAGCACGGTGATTAATGGACTTAATGGCACGGAATCGTGGCGAGAAGATCACGGCGGCGACGAGCTAGACAGCGCGTGATTTGGGCGCGGGGAAGACGACGTTGACCTGGCTGTCGGTGTTGATAGGTGGGTCCCACCTATCAGTGACCAGGGCGAGGCGAACCAGTGTCGGGCTGGTGCTGGGCTGCTAGCACGCGCGGAAGGGCAGGGATGGTGCTGGGCTGGCTCGGGGTGGTACTTCTCCCTTTTTTTGTCCTTTCACCTTTTCTATTTTCTGAAAACTTTTGTATCTTTTGAAATAAGCATCCAAATGGATTCAAACAAATTTTAATAATTTGGTAAAATCAAAATATTCTCTTTTAAATACTCTGTAACCTTTCCATAATATTTTAGTTGGAAATAAAATCAAATATTGCATAAATGCATAATTGACATCTTTATGTCACTTTAGTAAATTGGGTTTTATAATCCAATTTTTTAATCAAATAAAAACCAGAAAAATATTATGAGTAATATAATTTATTATAAACCATGATGCACTCATTTTTACTATTTTTACACAAAATTAATTTACCAAAATACCCTTGGGCATTTAAATGGTAATTATTGCTATTTCCTAATTTTTGAAGAATATAAGAAATAAATTTTTCTTTTGAAATTTTTATAAAACTAGAAGCACAAATGCACTTATGCAATGAAATCATGAATGCCATGCTAGTTTTGAAATTTCAAAACAAAATATCCATAATTTTTAAAAAGTTTTTGATCTTTCTGAATCTTTAAAAATTTGAAAATCTTGGGATGTTACACAGACATTTGCATTAAGTGAAGCGCATGAAGTAAGCAATATTAAATATCAACATAGACTTTAACACCGTTGTTTTACCCTTAGTAGCAACACACACCCTCGCCCTTAGACATTTCTGTCACTCGTGCCCAGGAACAAAAGGGGGCATGAACCCACTATCTAGCATAAATACTGTCTCTTGGAGATACACACAATCACATGGCCAAAGTAACTACACACATCGGAGAACATGCAAGAACATAAATCAACATATATGAATCATGCACAATCTGATCATAACTTTATAATCCATTGGATCCCAGCAAACACATCACATAGCATTACAATAATCGATCTTGATCATGTTAGGCAGCTCACAAAATCATAAGACATGAAGCACAAGAGAGAGAGACTACCATCTAGCTACTGCCATGGACCCAAGGTCCAAGGTGTGACTACTCACAAATCATCCCGGAGGAAGGCATGGCAATGAAGAGCCCTCCGGGATCGATCTCCCCTCCGGCAGGGTGCCGGGATTTGCTTCAGAATCACCCCCAAATTAGGGTTTGAGGTGACGGCGCCTCGGGATGACTTTTCTGGAAAATAATGGACGCGCCGTTGTTTTTAGGGTTTTTATGATTTTATAGGCGTCGGAGAGGGCCAAGGCGGTGCCCAGTGGGCAGGGGCGGGCCCCACCCGCGGGTCCAGGGGCCGCGATAGGCACCCGCCTATGGCCCCTAGGTGGCCCCCCAGGTCGCCCTTTGGTCTTCAGGTGTATTTCGTCGCATAAAAATCTCCGTAAATTTTTGTCCAGTTCCGAGATTATTTCCAGAAGTAAATTTTCAGAAATACAAAAACAGCAAAACAGGAAACTAGCACTGTTCATCCTGTCAATAGGTTAGTCCAACAAAATGCATAAAAATGATGTGATATGATAATAGAAACATGTGACAACATCACAAAATTAGCATGGATCACTCAAAAATTATAGATACGTTTGACACGTATCATCATCCCCAAGCTTAACTCCTAGTCGTCCATGAGTAGGTAAGTGACAACAAAATAATTTTTGATGAGACATGCAACCAACATAATCTTGATGAAGATAGTAATGCAAAGCACATGATGTGAATAAGTTGATCCAAAATAATTGTCTATAGTTGACATTAAGCAAACAATAATTAACAAACGCTAGCTAACAAATGCTAAAAAAATTCATGAATAAGTGTGTTGGAGACATGGAACCATACATAAGGTTTAGAAAGAAGAATTGCAAATTATGTCTCCAATGTAAAGTATCAATCATTCTTCAAAGCATCTAATTAGTCATTCATGAAAATAGCCAAGCTCAAGTCAAGTGTCCTAATCCATCTACTTCACAAATCAACCGTTTCGAAGTCTACTCAACAAGTGCAAGTAAGAAGTGGCTTTCGCACCAAGATGTTATGGCAAAGAGAACAATGATGGAGGTTTGAAGGTCAAAAAGAAAGTCTCAAACAGTGGAGAAGGTAACCACAGTACAGAAGGATGTCCCGTAGTTGACACTGTATGAGGAGTAGTGATTGCCATGCAACGGATCCACATAGAGCTATAAGTGTATGAAAGCTGTCCAATGGAACTAGTGGGGGTACATCCAACTTGCTTGCTCATGAAGACCTAGAGCTCACTTGAGGAGGCTCATCCTTGGAATATACAAGCTAAGTTCTATAACGTTAGTTCCCCACTTAGTTATACTACTAAAACAACATGAGAACTCTCTACAATAAAGTGTAGGTGCTACTAGCACAAATGTGGTAAAAAGGATATTAGTGTTGCTCCCTCTCTCTTTTTCTATTTTTTGGATTTTGGGTGGCCTCCTTGGCTCTTTTAAATGCTCTCTCATTTGACCTCCTTTGGGCTCTTTTATTCTTCTCTTTTTTTTTTTTTTATACCTCACTGTGGGAGCAACACTCTATATTACAATTGGATCATCACACTTTTTGGTACTCATAACTCATAACAATAATACATGATATATAAAAGGAGATATGCATGATCGAGCGTAGTGTGGAAAAAAAAGTAGAACATGTGGCAAGCCACGCGGCACACTAACTTAATGATCAAGAAAACTATATGGTAATGAAGAACGACATCAAGTCGTGTAATGTAATGATGGATGTTGCATGGAAATGTATCTCGGAACGGCTATGGAAATGCCGTGATAGGTAGGTATGGTGGCTGTTTTGAGGGAGATAGTTGGCTTATGTGTAGGAGAACAGGATGAAGTTCCCCCACGGAGTTGGATGTGCTCGCGAAGTATGCACCAATCTCAATGTGAGAGAGGTCATTGCGAAGCACCGAAGAGGCTAGCAAAATATGGAAGTGAAAGTGCCAAAAAACCAAAACTCACAATGCATTTCGTATATTGCAAACAACTAACAGTTTCAATGTTCCACAAATGGTTAGAGACACCCCGAGAGGGATCGTGGCGGCGAGACAAGTGCCCCGTTGGCTTCCCAGACTGTTGCAGTAACTACCTACTAGGAACTTATTTTCAACTGAGCAGAATTCATGACACATTAGCATCGTTGACTTAGATTGTTTAGTTCAGAAAAGTATGGCTCCACGCTTTACTAACACATCTCCACTAATCAGCTCTAACACCATTAACCAACACATTTTAACCATTAGTTATTTTAATGTCTCAAAACAATTGAAAAGTATCAAATTATCCACATAGTGATCTACAAAACTATGCAGGTTTTTTCTACTTCATACCACTACCACATGCATAGCATTTTACCGATCTAACACATTAACCAAGCAACCAAAACACCTCTCTAAGAAATATAAGTGAAGAACAAGAGAGTTTAACATCAACCACTAGAAGCTCTAAATAAGATGAAAGCTAAAAGCGAGAGCTTACTAGCAAACAAACAGTAGCTAAGAATAATCAACAAAATATAAGCGAAGCACAGGAGTTTTCAAATGCAAAAGCGAAGCGTGTCTCTCTCCCACACAAATAAAGCAAGGATCAAACAAGCATATGACCAGCAAAATAACAAACAAAACTGAAAATAAAAAGATGCTCAGCACATAATATGTAAAGTGATAAAAACTTAGTTCAACGAAGACGACCTCATGATAGTCGATGAAGAAGAGGGGATGCCTTGGGCATCCCCAAGCTTTGACGCTTGATAGTTCTTGATATTAAGAGGGGGTGCCATGGGGGCATCCCCAAGCTTGAGTTCTGATCCATCTTCAATTTTTTCATTATCCTCTCCTTTGGAACTTAAAAACTCCCTTCACACAAAACTTCTCATAAACTGATTAGAGGGTTAGTGCTCATAAATTAAAATGCACATGTGTTCAAATCAAGACAAATTGCAAACAACTTTATTAGGAATTAGCTACTGTTCACTAAGTCTCAATGTGGCACTCCACCTCTAGAGTATCACATTTAGCGATAGTAAAGAGACGAATGCAAAATAAAAGCAGAATCTGTCAAAATCTGAACAGTCTGTAAAGATCGAATTTTTCGAGGCTCTTATGTAACTCAAATCAGAAATCTCAAAACTAACGAAAGATAGATAAAAGTATCAGGCTTGCTGTCTATAAATTTCAGAAAATATAAATTCAGATATTTATTGGATTTTCGAACAGTGAAGGACAGAAATCTGTTTCTGGACAGCAAAACAACACCTCGCACTTTCAATGCATTAGAGGCTCAACTTGGCACAAAAAATCAAAAGAAAAAGATACAATGAAGTTGCTACAGAGGCAACAACTTCAAAACTCAAGAAAAGTAAAAAAGCAAAGTGAAAATAAAAGATGGGTTGCCTCCCAACAAGCACTTTTCTTTAACGCCTTTTAGCTAGGCGCAATGATTTCAATGATGCTCTAATAAGAATAAGAGTTGACAAAAGAGAGCATCAAGAAACAAATACCAAACATATTTAAGCCTAACCCACTTCCTATGCTTAGGCATCTTGTATGAAAATAAATCCATGAAGCACAAAGCATTAAGCATAGGAAGGTAAAACAACATAAAGATAGGTGTTTTAGTAACATGAAAGATCCAATAACCATATTTTCCTCTCTCATAATAATTTTCAGTTGCATCATGAACAAACTCAACAATATATTTATCACTTAAAACAGGCTTTTTCATGATCTACAAGCACATAATTTCGGTCCATCTAAAAAATAGTGGGATCAAACCCACTTTCAATAGAATTATAATGTTTATCATCAAGGAACATAGGACCGTCGTCAAGAGCATTATCATATAAACTTTCTAAGCATAACTCTTCATTAACATGTATCTCAATGGTAGGAACAAATAAAGGATTATCATAAGATTTATCAATTAAGCACGGATTATCATAGTTAACAGTAGCCAACTCATCTTCATAAGCATCATTAATAGATACCTTATCAACTTCATCACAGTAGCATGGGTTATCATACATCACAAAGGTTTCTTGAGTTTGAGATTTATTGTCATCCTCGGATAGAGGGAGTGGATGCTCACACTCTTCCTTTTCTTCATCCATTAGTTCTTCCTTCTCCTCTTCATATTGGCTTATATTTTCGTGTCCTGCATCCTGCAAAATGTGGGAACCCTCTTGTGCAACAAGGAGTCTCTTTTTATAATCAATGATATAATCATTATTGCTGAAATTTTCCAAACAATAATTAAGGATCGAAGAGCTTGTAAATTTAAGTTTATTAGAAGCCATGCAAGTTTCATAATTACTTCGGAGGCTGCCACAAATGTAACAAATTGTACATAAAAAAAATGTAACAAATTGTTCTACTTGTTCAGCTCCCAGATGAGTATAGTTTAACAAATGATAGGTTGCAATTAAAGGTTCTTCACTAAATCCACATTGGAATTTCAAATGTTTATCATGTTTCTTAGAGCAACAATTTATATCATGAAGATCAAACAAGAGTTCAGCAATCTGATTCAACTTTTTTAACATGCCTGTCAAGATTATACCCTCTCTTGATTCTCTATACTTTATATATAATTATCTAGCTTCCATTAACATAGAGGTTCTCGTAAGTTCTTCCATAGCATTTTTTTTGTGTTTTTGATTTTTAAAGAGAGCAAATAAGCAAAACATAAATAAAGACTACACTAATTTTTTTGGGTTTTAAAATTTTGCAACAAGAAAAATAAGCTAACGAGAAATAAAACAAGCAAGACAAAAACAAAGTAAAGTGATTGAGGGTGTGAGACTCCCCTTGCTGTAGCTCCAAGATCCCCCGGCAACGGCGCCAGAAAAGAGCTTGATTGCTACTAATGAAGAGTTGGGTGGTGCCCCAAGCGAAGGCGGAGATGTACCAAGCAGCAGTTTTCCCTCGATAACGAACCGAGGTTTATCGAACCAGTAGGACCTTGAAATAAACAAAGAAGTGAATGTTGAAAATATTTGGCACTTAATCTTCAACAGATGAGGACCTGCACACACTCAACCAAAATACTTTGCCCCCAACAGCGGAAAGGTTGTCAATCTTTCCGGTCTCGCAGAAAACAAACGGTTAATTGTATAGTGAAATAGATAAATTATGAAAATGGACCAAAGGAGTAATGATGATGAAAATTGATGAATAAAGGTTGCAATCAATGTAAAAAGATGGACCGGGGGCCATGGGTTCACTAGTGGAGTCTCTCAAGTAAATAGAACATTCATATGATGGGTAAACAAATTACAGCTGGGCAATTGACAAGATTATAACACAAACTTAATCTATCTATGACAAAGAGAACATGATAATATTTAAGTAGGCATCATGACAATGAACAAAGACCGTTGAGTCCAACTGCATCCTAGTATAAAAAATCCACCGTGGGATCACTATCCAGACTGTCACCCATCGGTATTAAGTTGCAAGAAACAGACATTTGCATTAAGTGAAGCGCATGAAGTAAGCAATATTAAATATCAAAATAGACTTTAACACCGCTGTTTTACCCTTAGTAGCAACAACACACCCTCGCCCTTAGACGTTTCTCTCACTCGTGCCCAGGAACAAAAGGGGGCATGAACCCACTATCTAGTATAAATACTCTCTCTTGGACATACACACAATCACTTGGACAAACTAACTACGCACATCGGAGAGCATGCAAGAACATAAATCAACATTTAAGAATCATGCACAATCTGATCATAAGTTTATAATCCATCGGATCCTAGCAAACACATCATATATCATTACAATAATCGATCTTGATCATGTTAGGCAGCTCACAAGATCATAAGACATTAGGCACAAGAAAGAGAGACTACCATCTAGCTACTGCCATGGACCCAAGGTCCAAGGTGGGACTACTCAGAAATCATCCCGGAGGAGGCATGGCGATGAAGAGCCCTCCGGGATCGATCTCCCCTCCGGCAGGGTGCTGGGATTTGCTTCAGAATCACCCCCGAATTAGGGTTTGAGGTGACGGCGCCTCGGGATGACTTTTCTGGAAAAGAATGGCCACCCCGTCGTTTTTAGGGTTTTTAGGATTTTATAGGCGTCGGAGGGGGCCAAGGCGGTACCCAGGGGGCAGGGGCAGGCCCCACCCGCGGGTCCAGGGGGCCGCGGCAGGCACCCGCCTATGGCCCCTGGGTGGCCCCCCAGGTCGCCCTTTGGTCTTAAGGTGTATTTCGTCGCATAAAAAATCTCCGTAAATTTTCGTCCAGTTCCGAGAAAATTTCCAGAAGTAAAGTTCCTGAAATACAAAAACAGCAAAAACAGGAAACTGGCACTGGGCATCTTGTCAATAGGTTAGTCCAACAAAATGCATAAAAATGATGTGATATGATAATAGAAACATGTGACAACATCATAAAATTAGCATAGATCACTCAAAAATTATAGATACGTTTGGCACGTATCACTGGTCCCTCCAACCGATGCAAGATCCAAAAAAGATGCCCTCGAGAGGGATGGCGGCGCCCAAACACCATCATCGCTCAATCCGAAGGGGGTTTTAGATTTCTGTTAGAGTTGCCTCGGATTGGGGTACGAGAGAATCGGATGAGGTGTGCGAGTCGATGTCGTCTCCGTCCACACCCCCATCCTAAGGAGTCCCACCATCTCTCGCTTGGCCATGTCGCCACGCATTGGGCCGACGACGTCCCTACGCCCATGGATCCCACAACGGCGTGAGAAGATCCCACGCCACGACCATTGGTTGCATGGGCTTTATCTGGCAGCGTCCTCTAGCGGCAACGCGGGGGAGGGGAGAGGAGAGGCGGTGGCCCCTGACTCGCTTGGGTGAGGCCGAATTCAGTCCATCTGAAAATTTTAGTTATTTTTGGTTATTACTTTAGTGTATCTCAACTCAAGTACCAAAGTTTTCAATGTGAACCAATTTAGAATGGTGCATTACTACATTTCTATCTCAGCTCAAACACGATTGGAAGGACCACAGATGAACTGTAATTTCGAGGCCTTGACTATTACTTGCAAGGGATAGGAAATAAAAATAGTAGAGATCACACACCAGATCAGAATTTGTGGCCTTAAAGTAAGGGCGATACTACTTTATTCAAAACACATTCTATCATGTAATGAGTACGTTTATTTGCATGCTAGTGGACTCCACCTCCATCATCCCATGCCCATGGAGTGTTGGAATATCAGATAATTTTCATGACGAGTTTGATGATATCCTCTGGCTGGCTGGTCAAAGGCTTAAAGAAACGGAAGATGCCATGGCAACCAATCATTGCCTCCATTCTAGAATATACTATCGACACAACAGCGGCGATCAGATAAAGGGTGACACCTGGAGGTATACTTGGGACAGCGCCTCCGAGGCTAATGGTCAGGACGTCTAGAAAATCTTAAGTTTATGATTTTCCTGACGCCTCCTACTCGTACGGGAAGTATTAATTTTTTCATTTTTAGCACACCAACGCTCTTATCTCGATCACCTGGACCTCCAAGTTACCCTTCGCTTTGCTTCTCCTGAATTATATAGGCTTGCCACCGGAGGCGCAATCTTCATGTCATCATATGTGCCCTCTATAGCTTTCACATGGCCCTTCTTTCTTGGCTTCATCATGAAGGTCTTGACTCTTGCGGCATGGTAAGCCACCGTGTGGTAGTCGTCGGTAACTAGCCACATCTTGTAGCCAAGGGATGAATGGTAAATTGTTAGCTCAAAGGCTTTAGTCCCCATGTACTGGTTAGTTGCCATACATTTGTTGTAACACAAAAAAAATTAGACATTGGATACTAAAGGCATGAGCGAGCGATTATTGCTCCAATATCACAGGTTGTAATTATTCATGTCAAGTTCAAATACCAAGTTGTCAAATATCACATTCCAATCATATCCCCTGTGTAACACATCTCATAGTCTCAACATTTGCAACATGAACCAATTTAGAATAGTACAACATTTCAGGAAAGGCTAGCTTACGGTCACTTGTGTCTCCAATCGAAATTCTGACTGACACTATAGCACATCGTATGTCGGAACGAGCCACTGAGGGAAGAGTAAGAGGTGAGGAGAACTGCCGCCAAACTCCTGATCTGTCGCCGCATTCCAGATCATCTCCACCCCCGCGTCTACAGGCCAGAACCACCTCCCACCGTTGTTACACCACTATGTCAAATCGCGGCCTCCACCGGTCCGCAGACGTCCCGGGAATCCAGGTCCACTACACCCAGAATATCCTCATCGCCGGCGCACCCCCACCCCCATTGAAAATTTCATTGCTCGCCTCCCGGCTCGCTCTATCCTCGACGGGATTCGCGGCGGCGCCTACACCGTCTCAGTGGTGAATAGTGGCTATGCGGGTGGTGAATGGTGGCGCTAGGGCTATGGCGATGGTTTGCGCATATCGGAGGAGCAAGCAGAGGGAGACCCCAGGAAGAAGAAAGGAGGAGGGGATAAGAATGTGCGGGTGGGTGCCACCCTGGTGAATGCTTCTTGCATGTGAGTATGGACACGGTCACCTGGTAAAGAGCTTGTTCGTGGGAGCGGCATTTTGGTTCCCGGGAGCTTATGCTCCCGGTTTTAAAAATGTGTTTTAAACTCGTTACAAACTATCGAAAAATCAGGAAAAAATTGGCGGTACATCACAATACTCTTTGTTTCCAAAAAGTCGTTTCACATGTCATGTGTAAAAAGGACAAAATGACAAAATTTGGCGCTAAAAATGTTTCCACGCGTCATTTTTTTTTTCTTACACATGCCATAAAAATTGTCGGTTTTGCGAAATTTGGCGTGCCCACATAGAATGTTGAGATGTACATGCTATTTTTTTGTTCAGATTTTTTTATATTTTCAAAATGTTTTTCGATGACATGAGCATATGCTCCCATTTATCGAAATGAATTTCCCCTCATTCGCTACATTTCTATCTCAGCTCAAATACCAACATTTGCAATATGAACGAAATTAGAATTGTGCTACACTTCTATCTCAGCTCGAACCACAATCGAAAGGACCATACATGGCCTGAACATATTACAAGATCAATGGAAAAGGATATCGCTCTCGGTATGTTGATATGGTTTAGAAAAGCTGTGGACTCTAGAATTCAATGACAATGAACATAAGTGATGCTAATTCCGTAAAGCGAAGCACAAATTGCATCATAAAACCAATTGAGAGGGAAGGTGATAGGACTCGGTCATCTCTAGCTACAGTCAAAACAACTTTATTGAAAACCCATTATACCACATAGCGATATGTTCCGCTCCGTGCGAATCAACTCCTCTTCGCCACCGTAGAGCCATGATGGTTGTTGGTAGTCCTGGAATGCTGATCATTTTCTTCTCAAGTATGATGCGATCCACCGGCCGGATGTTTAAGGAATGCAAGAATCTAAATATGCCTTCACTTGGCTCCGTTTCCACAATGTCATAAACACCACCTTACATATGTTTCCTCAATATGCTATCGACATATCCTTCACTACCGGTTTTTGACTCTTGGCGGTACATTTGGGACCAAGAATATTTCTCATGCATCGTCTCCTAGACTAGTGATCTGGATCTGGACAAAATGTGGAGGTAATGATTTCCCCAGCGCCTCCTACTCCTACTCCTACACGAAGTAGGACGACTACTCTTTGGCTTTGCAGCACACTGAGGCTCTTACCTCGATCACCTTTATATGGACATTTTAAGTTAGACTTCGCTTGGCTTCCCCTGATTTATATAGCCTCAACACCCGATGTGTAGTCTTCATGTCACCAATTACTACATCTGCACGATCTGCAACTTAAGTGTTGGAAGATCTCTTTTCATATAGCAAATATCTCGAGTTAGAGGAACGCCAAGTTTTCTCAGTGTTAACCCTTGAAGTTCGTGGAAATTTCAATGCAAAAAGGATACTCTTCTTTGGAATGAAGGAGCTTTTTTTTTACGAAGCCTTGGGGCTTGGCTTGAAGCTTTTTACATCCCCTTTCCCTTGGGGGTCTTTTACGGTACGGACAGAGAAACATCAACCGTCCACGCCGCATCCAATGGCCTCGTTTGATAGTACTGTACTAGTCAACGAAAGCAGCAGCATTTTCCATCCAAGGGTAAAATGGGTAGACGAGGAAAGCACGTCCCGCAAAACAATTTCCACATCCAACAGGTTGGAGAAGATCAAAATTTGTCCACCCGGCTAGGGTTTGGGCCGATTCCATCCCCACTCCGCAACGTCCTCTCCCAGGCCGCCGTCGCCAGGCACTAGGATGGCCAGGAATGGGTGGCGGGAGCCGCGTGGTAAGAGGAGGGCAGGGGCGGATCTACCGTCCCTTCAACCCGGGCGGCCGCCCAGTCTTGCCGGCTGACAATGTCTTGTATTTTCTGACTTTCTACAGTGATTTCTCACCCAAAAAATGACGTCTTAAGCACGTCTGCTCAGGCTTCCAGAAGCTTTAGATCCGCCACTGGAGGAGGGTACCACCGCGACAGCCACCTCCGGGAGGGAGGAGCCACGCGCTGTGGAAGAAGGTCGGGAGTAGCCCCTTCGCGCGTGGTCTAGGAGGTTGAGACGCCGAGACGCCGCCGATGGCGCACGACGGATGCGCACGGACCTGAGGCACGCCAAGAGGTTCTACATGGCAAGGCGGCTGGGTTTCGTCCTGCCCGTTAGCGCACAGTGGAGGTCAGCGACAAACGAACCCTTCCTTCTCTGCTCAAACTCGAGTGAGGATGTGAGATTCTTTCACTGAGTTTTCCATGATGAACATTAAAGTCTTTGTTACTGTTGATTCACGCTGAAAGAAAGTTCCGTCACTCCAACAGCTTGGTTTTCAGTTAGGATTTTGTTTTCTGAAATAGTTTTCTCAGATAGCCAAAAATTGTAGATTTCTGACCCATGTGTAGTCACAAAAAACAATACACACATGTTTTCTAATACCACCACTCCGTACCTGTTTCAGCGACAAGGAATGATCATGAACCAGTCCAATGCAGTTTCCTGTAATGCTAAATATTCAATGCAGTTTGTTTTTTTTATCACAGTTCATGCTTTCCATTTTCTTCATACTGAACACTGTATTCCGGTTTGTTGTATTTTGGGGTAAAAGCTAATCCAAGTGGGGGTTCAGTGCAGCAATCCTGAAGTTGAGCAACATGTCAACAGGTAATTAAGCCTAACATAATCAGAAGTACCATTGTGCCATATTATACACAATTCTTCGTTCACACTGTGTTCTAATTTTTGTTCGGTCTGATGTTACAAATGTATTGATGTATGTAGGGTTGCAGTTTGTCAATTCGAAAGGACCTTCTCAACAAGTATGCTGAAGTCATGGTCAACTATTGCACAACGGCTTTGAACAATAGTCTACAAGATGCATTGGATTCGTCTATCTTCTCAATGAGAGGGAACACCAAATATTAAAAATGGAGAACAAAGTTGAAGCTTTATGTTTGGAACTGTTTGCATACAGGGAGAAGAACTCTCATGACACATCAATAGACAAGAGACATGTAGAAGAGAAATGCAAATATAGAAGTACTCTACACTTTTTTTGGTCCATGCTATTCTTGTATGTAGCTCGAGTATTAATCCCAACTCTATAGATTTGCAGTACGATAATGCATTCATATCATACATTTTGTACTGTATTAAAAGTAGTTGAGCTCATTTTCCTATTCTTTTATGAACCAACATTTGATCTTTCAAGCCAATTACAATGTCTCAATCATCACTTAGCAATACAGTTATTTTCAATAGTTCCAACAACTGCTTTATGTTCGGAACAGTTTTGCATACAGGGAAAAGCTCTCACGACACATCTGTTTCCGTTGTTCTGAAGTGCCTTTTGATTTTCTGTAGTATAACTCACGTTGGCAGATGAACGAGTTTAGACATTAAGAGCAACTCCAGCCGTTGGCCCCCCAGGGAATCCGGTGATTGCCTTTTGGCCCTTTCCGCCGGCGCTCCCCGAGCCTTGGGGAGGCCACGGTTCCCAGTCGCCCCCCAGTTTTCGCCCCCCAAGCCTTTTTTTAAACAACATGTTCCCGCTACAAATCGGCGATCAAGTTCGGTGATCTAGCCACAAAGTTTGGCGACAAAAAATTCCACAAGTTTGGCGAATAGACACAATTCGGCGATCAAAAGCGGCCACAAATCGGCCGTCGAACGAACGATGCTCAAACAGCCGGCTCGTCGTCGTCCACTTGCACCACGACAGGGTCGGCCGATGGTGGTGCAGGGCTCGGCGACGATGATGCCGGCGTTGTGGCGGTGCTCGGAGACGATGTCGTGGTAGAGCTTTCCGTCGGCAGAGTTGGGTCGGCGTCGGTGTCGGAGTCGGCGTCGGCGCTGGTATCTCGTTCAGGATGAGGTCGCGGTGGCCCATGTACCACGTCTTGATCTTGTCGTCCATCGTCGCCGGGTCGACGCTCATGAGGAACGCCAGATCCATGTTCCTCTTTTTGGCCGCGACGTTGGTCTTGAGGAGCTCGATCTTCACGTCATGTTTCTGCAGCAGCTGCGACCACCTCGCCTCGCACTTCTCCTCCCTCTGGACGGCGTGATTCTTGGCGTCGGCGATGTAACGCTCGATCGATGAGTGTAGCCTTTCTGTCGCCGGTGCACTCGCCTTCGCCACCTTCGCTTTCTTGTTTCCATCCGGGCGTCCATCCGCGGATGCCGTTCCCGGCGCGTCGGGGTTGTAGGGTTCTTTCCCCTTGCCGAGGTTCAGGCGAACCTCCGCCCACTTCTCGCACTTCTCGATCCTGGTGAACACATGGAGGTACTTGAAATCGGCGTCTTTGTTGTCCTGCCGGTACATCTCGAACATCCGGACCATCTGTCGGCGTGCAACAAAGAAAAATATGTCAGTCGAAGATGAACGAAAGACTTGGCGGCGACCGAAACGGGATTACCTGACGCTCGACGTCGGCGCCACTCTCCGGGCGAGCAGCAACCTCCTCGAAGATCCCGTGCCATTTGCTGCAAGCCGCCTAGATGTCCCCCAATGGTTCGCCATCGCTTTCTTGCCACGCTCCATGTAGACTGTCTTGAACTTGGGATCGCGAAGCTTGCGCTTGTCGAACGACCTCTTGACACTCTTCCAATAGTTGTCCGAATTCTGATTCGCGCTGGTAATCGGGTCAATGCTCACCATCTTCCAGGCTTCGGCCAGGCACTCGTCTTCTTTGGAGGTCCACTTGAGGCGAGGTTCGGCTTTGGTCGCGTCGGCGGCCGCCTTTTTCTTTTTTTTCCCCTTGGCCGCGGCGACAGGCTATTCTTCTTCCTCGACGTCGTCGCCGTATTCTTCCTCGTCCTGCTCACCGGTGAACCCATCTTCAACGTCATCCTCTCCCCCCGGGTAGGACGCCGTCGCTGCTGAACCGGACGCGATGATGTCGTCCATGAAGGCCTGCGAGTCATCACCGGGCATTTGGCCGAACACGCTGCGGGTGCCGCTGCCGAACTCGTGCGGATTCACCGGTGGGGGGAACAGAGGGCCATGGTGGTGTATGGCCGGCGAGTTTGCGCAGGCAGACGAGGGTGGTGCGCCATTCCGGTGCTGAATGCGGAATGGCCATGCGGAAGAGGGTGGTGCGGAAAGGCGATGTTGGGGTTGAATCCGCCATGCGGGTCGCCGTCTCCGTAGTCGGACAAGCCCCTCTAGTGGGGTGTGGCCGGTGACGGCGGTGAGAAGGCGGAAGGCGACGGCGAGAAGGCTGACGGCGATGGCGACGCCACGCTGGCTTGGCTTCCTTGGGTTCCCAACGCGCCGGGCGGCAAATACAGCCTGTGTGGCGCAAACAGGGGCGACGGTGCACGGAAGCATGGTTTCCCCTGCTCGGCCGCCCCCACCAGCTCCAACACCGCCCGTCGTGCTTCCTTCGCCTCCTGCGCCTCCTTGGCCATCTTCCGGTCGCTCCTTACCTTGCAGTCGGCGGTGACCGTCTTCCTTTGGTCGACTTCCTCCAACCACTCGGCGTTGCTCACGCCTGCCCACCGCCCCCTCCCCCTCCCCCTCCCGACAGCCTCTCCCGTCCTCTTCACCGCCGGTAGTTCTTCGCTGGTGGCTCGTGGGTTGTTGAATTTCTTCGGCGCCATTGGAGGTGGTTCTAGCGCATGCGGCGAGAAATGGCGGGAGGTGCGGGATATGGGGAAAGGGGAAATGGAGGGAGCCGGAAAAATCATGCGGGAATCAGATCTACAACTTGAATTGGAAACAGATCTACCAGAATCAAAAGACTGCGTATATATCGTAAATATCGAAAAAGTGCACGCATATTTCCAGAAGGCTCATGGCTTGCAACCAGCTGTCCTGTGAATACAGTAGTTTTAGGATCTCTTTTGAATCCCATCGGAGTGTTTTACCTCACCTAGCCGTCGCCACAAGCCAGGCAACTAGGGAGATGGTCCCCTCACCCTCCGAGTGCTGCTCTGGCGGCAGGAGGGAGGCAGAACTCCGTTCCTCCGTTTTGTAGTTGGGCTTTGGATTTGTATGTCGTGGAGCACCATTGGGGTGGTGGGAACGGCGCCTGAACGAATATGTTTCTCTCAGCTCCATGCCTCCAGTCCAACACCGGAGGTGTCATTCATGGCGGCGTCTCGGAGTTGTTGGCATTATATGTTAGCCTCCTTCAGATCGGCGACGTTAGGGTCCATGTATGGTGTTGGCGAGGGGGTGGCGATGACTCCATCAGGTGTGTCTCTTCTTCTGCTTTGTCCCCGTTGATGCGGCGTTGTCTCTGATGCCATGGTGGAGCAGTGAGGTTTGATCGTTCAGGAGTACGCGCAGACGGTTGTCTTCGTAGGTGACTGCTGGAAGATGGTGTATTTTGTGCTGGGTTTGTGATTGGGAGCTGACAACTCTTGTTTTTCCTACTCCGGCATCGTCGTCGGGGGTGAGTTTGATGGTGTGGCCGGGGAAATGTTGGCCCGATATGAAACTAGTGGAAAAAGGGCCTTTCGTCCCAGTTGGGAAGGGCCTTTAGTCCCGTTTTCCCAACCTGGATTACTTAATCGGGACTAAAGGCCTCCCCTCTTTAGTCCAGGTTTGCCACGAACCGGGACTAAAGGCCCTCCATGTGGGCGCAATCGTGCGCTGGGGCCTAGAGAACCTTTAGTCCCTATTCGTGTTCGTGTTACGAACCGGGACTAAAGGTGTCGTCGGCATATTTTTTTTTAAAATTTTTTTTGAACTTTTTCTTTATATTTTCTAATTCTATTTTCAATTCTATTCCGAAATTTCCCACTTAGCCACACACACATAATCTCTGATTACACACTTAATCTCAGGTCAAAGTACTTACCATGGTCAAACTTCCCATTCGGTCACCCATCCTCAAATTGCTCCAGCCTAAATACGTTAACTATTAAGTTCATTCCAAATTAGCTTCCAAATGAGATGTTAGAACTTACTAATATTAGTATCCTATCAATCATATTAACCCCTCGGTCATGATGTTACACTTTTTTATTATTTAAATTTTGAAAGTTTATTTGAATAAATAACAATGATTATGTAATAATATTTTTGAATAAATAACAATAAAATGAATTTTACTTTATTTTTCCATTTAATATTGAATAATTCATATCTACAAATCCGTAAATCAAAATTTGACAAATAATATGTCTAAATCTGAGAGGAATCCAAATATGACACCCATAAAAATTTCAGAGCAAACTATCATACAGTTGTAGTTTAAATTTGAATTATTTTGGGAAAATGGGCATAAAGTCATTTAAATAGGAGAAATTAGGTAGAAACCGAGAAAATTGCTAATATTTCTGGATTATCCATCAAATATGGTCTACTGTGTGTAGAAATTGGATGGGTTCCATGATTTCTTTTTTTTGAGTATGTTTTACTTTCTTTTATTTTTTTGAAAAAACAGTCAAAATGGCCGCCGTGTCTATTCGTTTGAAAATGGTCGAATTTTTCAAAACTATCGAATGTCCTGTGATATAACCACTAGTGTACCTTAAAATGATTTTTGTAAAAATTTCAGAGCAAACTATCACACACTTGTAGATCAAATTTGAATTATTTTCGGAAAATCGGCATAAAGTCATTTAAATAGGCGAAATTAGGTAGAAACCGAGAAAATTCCTAATATTTCTAGATTATCCATCAAATATGGTCTAATTTGTGTGAAAATTCGATGGGTGCGATTTTGCACCATATTTTGTGTACTTGCTTCACAAAAAATGTCATTTTTGACACTTAAAAAAATAAAAATGATATTTACAAAAATAATTTGAAAAAACTCAGTTCTGCAACATTGTTTGGCATACCAAGACACACCCATTTGTCAAATATGGGCACATTATCACAAACTATGTCACGGGAATGTTCATATCTTGGTCATTTGACTCGAAACTTATACATGTTTCTAGATGATTGATCTTTTTGTGAATAAGTTTATTGGAAACTTTGTCAAAACTCAAGTTTATCATTTTTCCTATCAACTACACTACACATAAAAGGACTCCATGCCAAAGGATTTCTTTTTTTGAGTATTGTTTCACTTTCTTTTATTTTTTTGAAAAAACAGTCAAAATGGCCGCCGTGTCTATTCGTTGAAAATGGTCGAATTTTTCAAAACTATCGAATGTTCTGTGATATAACCACTACTTGTGTACCTTAAAATAATTTTTGTAAAAAATTCAGAGCAAACTATCACACACTTGTAGTTCGAAACGTATACATGTCTCATAGAGCCAACAGTTACATAAAATGGAAAATAATTTGGAAAATGATATTTATAAAAATAGTTTGGAAATTATGGTTTGGCAAGAATGTGTATGATCATGTAGATCTCCTTTTCCTCTTCAAAAGGAGCTAAAGAACATCACAATCCGATTTCAGATGCAAAAGTTATAATCGAAACGGTGAGTAGGACGAGGAAACACTTTAGTCCGGGTTGGTGTCTCCAACCGGGACTAAAGGTCCATCTTTAGTCCCGGTTGGTGTTACAAACCGGGACTAAAGGGTCTCGACCCTGCCGCGACCCCTTTAGTCCTGGGTTGTATTACCAACCGGACTAAAGGTCCCCTACGAACAGGGACTAATTCCGTGTGGCGTCCTGGCTGTTGGAACCGGGACTAATGCTCATATTAGTCCCGGTTTCAAACATGGCTAGGACTAAAGCTCCGGATGAAAGGCCTAGGGTTCTACTAGTGTGAATATTTCAACGACAATGGTTTTGCTTCTGACAAACTGCTTTGCAGATTCGTAAAGCTGCAGATCAACGATGGAGCCGCGTCAAGCTCGGGTGAAAAGGTGATTTGTCTTTTTTGTCCTTTGATGGCCGATTATGTGGTGTCGAAGGAGAGAGACATGCTCTGGTTTTTTGCGTAGGCTTATCTAATCTTTTCAGTTCTATAACGGCGATGTTTACGTGCCTTATAAATTGATCTTTATTATATAAATATAAGACGTATTACTATGTAAAAAATAAATAATACAATAGTTTCTAGTATGCAAACATGAAAGGACAGCCAAAACAAAAAAAGGCCCGCGCCGCCGAGACGCCACCGTGCACCCCTCCGCCCACAGCTTTCCCCTCGCAGAAACCAACCTCCGTCGAGCCGTGGCGGCAGAAATCAACCGCCGCCATCGGAACATGAGCTCGCCTCAAAATCAGTGGCTAGAGTCCATGCAGACAGCCAACCACAGCCACGGCGGCGCGGCGGAGACACAAGTGGCACTGGAACAACTACCAACGACGAGCTGGGCCAGTAAGCGAAATGGATCTAGATGAGCTGAGCGCGTGTAATAGAATGTCCTGTACTTATATGGTCTTTATATGAGTCAATTGTCCGCCAGCTAAAATCAAGTCAAGGAAACTTTATTGAAAACTCATTCTATTATGTAATGCATATGTTGCTTTTCCATGTTAGTTGACTTCACGGTTGTTGTGACTTTCCCCATGATCCATGGAGTGGTTGATATATCAAGTTTGATGATAGCTTCAACTGCGGGATCCCGCCGGCGCCGACGCCGCACGGGCTTTCCCCGGCGGCTCTCGCGCTTCCCCATCTGAAGCTCCACGTCAAACTCCCTCCCTCTGAAGCTCCTCTGCGCTCGCGTTGCTCCACCGGCCGGTGAGGCCCTCCCCGGATCCAGCTGTCCCCGGCATGGGTCGGGCACTGTCGGCTCCCCCTCGCCTTCCCCCGCTGCCCTCTACATCCTCCACGCCCCCCGTCGCTACTCCCGCACGGTTCCGGCGTGGCCGTCCTCCTAGACACTCTCTTGTGCCCTGCCGGCGCAGCTAGACCTCGTGTGGAGGTCGCCCTCCTCCCCCTGCCGGCTGCTCCCCTCCACTGAAAGAGCATGGTTGCCCCCATGTGTGGTTTTGGTAATTAATGACAATCCTTATGGACTAATGTGTGCTTTGAGCTACTTGTAGGTTTGGTCCATAGCAATGCTGGTACTCCATATGTTGGAGTCAAGGGTAAAAGAAGAAGATTACATGTTGATCAAGGCCAAGTGAAGATATCCTATGGAGGATGGCGTCACGTGGTGATCGTCATCAAGATAAAGGCCAAGTAAAGATATGTCGAAGCCCATGGAGGATGGCATCAAGTGGTGATCGTCATCAAGATAAAGGACAAGTGAAAATATGTCGAAGAGTGCCTCTCCCATCTTGGTGTATGGGGGAGCACTTTGTAACGCCCCGACCCCGGAATTATACAGAGAGGCTATGTAAGGAACACAACCATCAATGTATAAAACAAAGGTCGAGACTTGTGGAACAGAACTGGCACAAAGCATGACTCTACGACACAAAACATTTATATAGCAACTCATATAACGAGGAGAATACAAATATTACAAGGCAAAAGGATCACAGATCCTACAATTCAGCAAGCGGAAGCGAAGTAGCGTTGTCTAATACAACAAGAAGCAAATTATGGCCTAAGAGGCCTACAGATAAACATCACCAAGCCAGCTTGTTCCACGGTCCCAAGCTGCCACCTGGGAACCCCAGACTAGTAGTCGACGTCAACGAAGAACCCACCTAACTGCTCGGTGTCGTCCTCCTCTGAAATACAAAAATCATAAAGGCAGCAAAGAGAGACTGAGTACGATGTACTCGCAAGTTTAGTAGAGCGATATAGGCCCAATGACTGACGGAGGCTCTAAAGCTGTTTATGTATCTCTTTTGCATAACGCTAAATTTTAATAAACCGAAAATATAACATGACACATGGCATTCGTCTACTCAGAATATTTTTATAAAGGGGTAAGAGAGTATCAATATCATCTTCGGTTCCCATCGAACCTACTTGTAACCAACACCACTCATCTCACACAAAGGCACTCCCTCGACTCCCCTCGAGGAAATGAACCTTTATCTCACGTTGATTATGCAACCTTTAGCTGCCATATCAATTAGGTTAAAAGTTATCTATGGTCTCGTATATCCGTTCCCAAGTCGTCCATAACCGCGGACACGGCTTTTCGAAAAGATTAACCCTGCAGGGGTGTACTATTTGAAGTCGCCAGGTTTCCGCAGGAACCCCAGCTCCTTATCCATTGGTACCGTCCGGCTCACCTAGTTGGCCCTCTTCCGGGGAAGACCGGCGAGCGGGCGCGGTTAGACCTTTATAGTGCATGAGACTTACTCAAGGGCCATCAGTGGCGGAAGGACAGGTTCAGCGCTCCCAGCGCCCTGCCCCACCGTCACATCCTACACACCACCATCCTCATTTCCTTTTTCCACCAACACCACACACGCGCAAATGGAAATAGCAAACTAGAGGACCCTTGACAAGCCCCTCACAAATTATTCGGTCAAAGGGGGTTCCATATGCCCCCACCTCCGGAAGCACGCTCGATCTTGGTTCTAGAGACAAGAACTCGCACCTAGGGGCTAGAGTGAGGCAAAGCACCATCCCCGATGGCCACTCACCCAAGCCATCTTAGCATTTTAATTTAAGCATCACAAATATCCACCATGCCCGAGTCATTCCATCAACATCAATAATTATGGAATTCAACAACGGACAAACTAGTATTTCAACTAAGCATTTCTAAGCATGTCTAAGCATAGCTAAGCATATGAATACAACAATAATTCTATCTTCATCTCGGCCAACACTTCAACCCTAGGTTTCATAGGTAGGGATACATGTGATTGGCTCGGGGAAGAGACATGCATTCATAGGATTCTATATACTTACACAAAGAGATATTTGAACCGCATGCAATATTATGGTGGATAAAATAATTTGATAAAATCATAGGATGCTAGATGCCAAGAAGGTTAGGTTATCTCTTGCCTTGCTGCCCTGGCGCGGAGTACTGCTCGTCGGGGTAGTTATCGGTAACCTCGACTCCGGAATCTATCGATACCCCAAAGAAAAATACAAAACACACATAAATCACACGATCACAAGGTGCAATGCGCAAACACATGATGACATGTCCAATTGATGCAAAGATATCATTATCTAAATTAGATAGCAACATTAAATGAGGGGCCAAATAATTAGTGCAATTATTTGGAACCAACCCCATATTTATCTTAGTGGCCACATTCTTTATAAAATCTTAAATTATTAGAGAGGTGGCTCAAATATGCATGAACATGACATGAATGGATAGGGTTCGTCATTCCGATCATTTCGGTAATTTATTTGTAAATTTCGGAGTACCGATGAATAAATAGCAAATTAAAGAAATAATTGAATTTAATTAATTTAAACAAGTCATGAATAACATCAAATAAAAGTTTGTGATCATGATGTGCTAAGTGCATGTTTTGATAGCATTTTACATGTTGAGCACGATGATATTTAATTCATAAAATTTGAACAAATATTCAATAAGTTATGATTTTCTCAAATTCGGTATTTATTAACCCATTTTTGAAACTCCTAAAACAAACCACAAAATATGGATTCAAACTAAGATCACAACGATCTCACATTGTAGGGTTTGTTTTCCTGATCAAAATGGTATTTTACTTGTTGAAAAAGGACTAGTATTTGAAAAGTTATCAAATAATGGAAATTAGCTAAAAACCAGAAAACACTGTTCGGGCCGGCCTCCAAACCGGCCCAGACCGGGGTGCAGGCCGGGGAGGTGCCAGAAGCCTCCGGCCTCTGGACCGGCCCAGTCCGGGTTTTAGGCCGGGCCCATGCCCGAAGGAACCGGCCGCGTGGCCGGCCCAGGCCGGGTTAAGGGCCGGGGAGGCATCGGAAGCCTCCGGCCTGTTGACCGGTTTCGGCCGGTGCCCAGGCCGGGCACGCTGTGCTCGCGTGCGTGCAGAACGGTGATGCCCGGCGGCGACGGTGACGCCAACGACGGCGGGAGAGGGAAAAGGGAAGAGGGAGTAGGCCAAATCGGAGGGGGGGAACTCACACAAGCACGAGTCGCGGTCGGGGTGACGAGAGGGAGGCCGAACTCGCCGGGAAACGGCCGAGCGGCGCCGGCCGAGGAGGGCGATGTCGAGGACGCTGCCGTCGGGTCCGGGGCTCCCGGCCCGATTCCGCCGGTGTAGAGGATGAACGGGTGGTGGAGGAGCGGTTGACGGCGTCGGCGGGTCCGGGGAAGCTCCAGCGGCGGCGAATCGACGGCGACGAGCAGAAACGAACGGCGACGGAGGGAGAGCTCGGGGAAGAGAAACGGTGACCTTGATCCGGAAATTAAGGGGGGAAAAAGGATCGGGGTTGAGGGGAGGAGCAGGTGTGCGGCATGGGCAGCATCCTCATCGACCACGGCCACGGTGGCGTGCGGCATGGCGCCAGTGCCATGGAGCACAGTGAGGAGGGTGAGAGAGGGAAAAAGAGATTCGCAAAAAGGTCCCTGGAAAATTTGAAACCAAAACAAACAGGTCCCCAGAGCAACTTTGACAATTTATTTGGGGCACAAGGAAGCTTTCTAAAATCCCAGAAAAATTCATGAAGTCTTTAATTACCTTGTAGAACCACCACAAAAATTGGTGAGGTCAAATAAATTAGTTTGCTCAGAATTTGTTCATAGCCTTTGTTTAGGGTAAAATGGGGCAATTCCCAAAATGCATTTAATTGGAACATTTATACAAATCCAAAAATATTGAAACTATTCATGGAAGCCCTAGCAATAATACTGGAGCTTCCCATGATTTTAGTTTGAATTTTTGGAAAGCCTAACTTGGTTCCAAAAGTGTAGTTTGAAAATAATCCAAATTGAATTCTCATAATTAGTTCCCAATTGACAAACCTGGAATTTGAGAATTGAGGATAAGAGGCAAAAATATGAAACTTCCAAAACAAGTTGAGAGGCCAAGGATGGTTGGTTGACAGCTGAGTAAGCATTTGGTTGGAGGTTTTCGGGAAGGTTGGCTTCCCATTACAATTGATTTCCAAAACCAGGTGCATTTGTTAGAAAAGACAAGTTCACATGCATGCCATGATGCAAAGGATGCAAAGCAAAAGTGGAAAAATTCTTCGTATTTTTCGTTACCAAGTTTGGGCTGTTACAACTCTACCCCCCTTACAGGAATCTCGTCCCGAGATTCTAAGCTTGAGTGAAAAAGGCGGGGTATTCCTGACGAAGACTAGTTTCTCGCTCCCATGTGGCTTCTTCCTCGGAATGGTTGGACCATTGAATTTTGAGGAACTTGATGGACTTGTTGCGGGTTTTCCTCTCCGCTTCATCCAAGATACGGATAGGATGCTCGCGATAGGTCAAGTCCTCCTGGATGTCTAATGCCTCATGATCAACCCCACGGATGGGATCCTTGAAGCACCGGCGGAGTTGGGAAACATGGAACACATCATGAACATCCGGGAAGTTGGAGGGTAGCTCAAGTTGATAGGAGAGATCTCCTCGCTTGGCTAGGACGGTGAAAGGGCCAACATAGCGGGGTGCCAATTTGCCCTTGATTCCAAAACGACGAACGCCTCGGAGAGGAGAGACTCGAAGATAGGCCTTGTCACCGATTTTATAGTGGACCTCTTGGTGGTGCTTGTCATAATAGCTTTTCTGACGGGATTGAGCGGCTTTGAGATTTTCTCGAATGACACGGACTTTCTCTTCGGCTTCATTGATCACATCAGGACCGAAGAGTGACCTCTCCCCGGTTTCAGACCAATTGAGAGGAGTCCGGCACTTTCTCCCATATAGGACCTCGAAGGGAGCCATTTGCAAGCTGGCTTGATAGCTATTGTTGTAGGAGAACTCGGCGAGAGGGAGGTATTTTTCCCAACTCTTGCCGAAAGAGATGACGCAAGCCCGAAGCATGTCCTCAAGAACTTGATTCACCCTTTCAGTTTGACCGTCAGTTTGAGGGTGGTAAGCAGTGCTCAGGTTCACACGGGTTCCCAAAGCACTTTGGAAACTCTGCCAGAATTTGGATACAAAAAGACTTCCCCGGTCCGATATGATGCTTATCGGAACACCATGGAGAGGGAAGATCCGAGCAAGATACAACTCGGCTAGTTGCTTGGCAGTGATATCCTCGCGAACTGGAAGGAAGTGGGCGACCTTGGATAGACGATCAATGACTACCCAAATGGCATCATTACCCCTTTGTGATCGTGGGAAACCGGTAATGAAATCCATACCAATTTCATCCCATTTCCATTTAGGAATGGCTATGGGGCGAAGAGTACCAGCTGGCCTCTGATGTTCAGCTTTCACCCGGCGACAGACATCACATTCGGCAACATATTTGGCAATCTCCCGCTTCATACGGGTCCACCAGAATTTGGGACGGAGGTCTTGGTACATCTTGGTGCTACCGGGATGGATGGATATGGGAGACTCATGTGCCTCTTGGAGAATTAACCCCTTGGTATTTCCACTCTTGGGCACCACAAGGCGGCCTTCGAAGTAGACAACACCGGAGTCATCGATAGAGAAACACTTGGCCTTTCCACTTGCGACATTCTCCTTAATCTTGAGGATGCCAGCATCATTTTGCTGGGCGGCCTTGATTTCATCCTCAAGAGTGGATTTGATCTCGAGGTTAGCCAGAAAACCAGAAGGGACAATTTCCAGATTCAACCTAGCGAACTCCTCATGAAGAGCAGGTTGGGCCTTTTCAACCATCACGGTATTGCAATAGGCTTTGCGGCTTAGAGCATCCGCCACGACATTTGCCTTGCCGGGCTGATAATTGAGAGTCACATCATAGTCCTTTATCAATTCCAACCATCTCCTCTGCCTCAAGTTCAGATCCGGCTGGGTGAATAGATATTTCAGACTTTGATGGTCGGAGTAGATCTCGCAACGGTTGCCCAAGAGGTAGGGCCTCCATTGCTTCAGAGCATGTACCACGGCGGCAAGCTCCAAATCATGAGTTGGGTAATTTTGCTCGTGTGGCTTGAGTTGACGGGAGGCATAGGCGACCACATGGCCCTCTTGCATCAAGACGCAGCCCAACCCTTGGAGAGATGCATCACAATAGACGATAAAGTCCTTGGCGGTATCGGGAAGGACAAGTACCGGGGTGGTGGTGAGCTTGACCTTGAGGGTTTGGAAACTCTCTTCAGCCTTGTCTGACCACACAAATTGTTTGCCTTTCTTGAGGAGGTCAGTCAGCGCCTTGGCTATCTTGGAGAAGCCCTCGATGAATCGGCGGTAATAACCCGCCAATCCAAGGAAGCTTCGGATATCTTTAACAGACTTGGGAGTTGGCCAATCCAGGATGGCCTGAATCTTGTCAGGTATCACCGCTACTCCAGCAGCCGATACCACATGACCGAGGAAAATGAGCTCCTTCAGCCAAAACTCACATTTAGAGAACTTGGCATAGAGGCGATGATCACGGAGCTTGGTCAAACTAGCCGAAGGTGTTCAGCATGTTCGTCTTCGGTCTTGGAGTACACAAGGATGTCATCGATGTAAATGATGACAAACTTATCGAGGTACTCGTGGAAGATGGAGTTCATTAGCCTCATGAATGTAGCCGGAGCATTTGTGAGGCCGAAGGACATGACGGTGTATTCATATAACCCATAGCGGGTAGTGAAGGCCGTCTTCGGAATATCCTCCTTTCGGATTTTTATTTGATGGTAGCCTGACCTCAAATCCATCTTGGAGAACACAGTGGCTCCAGCTAATTGATCGAACAAGTCGGTTATTCGAGGAATTGGGTACTTGTTCTTGATGGTCACCGCATTAAGAGGGCGGTAGTCAACGACCAGACGAGGAACATTTGTATCCCTCTTCTTGACAAAGATAACCGGGCAGCCCCAAGGTGAGCTACTCGGTCGGATGAATTCTTTTTCCAGCAGCTCATCTAGTTGCTTCTTCAATTCAGCTAGCTCTTCCGTTGGCATACGGTAGGGTGTCTTGGAAACTGGGGCGGTTCTCGGAACCAACTCAATCACAAACTCCACGCTGCGATCAGGTGGCATGCCGGGCAATTCCTCCGGAAAGACATCGGGGAAATCACACACCACCGCGACTTCAGACATATCAGGCGGGGTGATTCCTTCCAGGAAATAAAGACTGATCTCCGGTGAAAGAGGAGTGGCTGCGGAAGGGGTTGCAGATGTTGGGGACCAATAACGCACTTCCCCATACCTTGGGTGGAACACTGTGACAGTCTTGGCAGCACAATCCAGGTTTGCCTGATATTTCACTAACCAATCCATGCCCAGGATAACATCGATACCTTCTGACCTTAGGGCTATCAATGAGAACGGAAAAGGGACTGACCCTACGGCTATTTGAACATCGGGAGATATCCAATTTGTACGCCAACTAGAGCCCGGGGTCTTGACCACTAACGGGGGATCCATCATCACAAACGGTATTTGATGATTGTGTGCATATGATATGGATATGAACGAATGCGAAGCTCCAGAATCAAATAGCACTGAAGCTGGATAAGTATTGATTTGAAGCGTACCCATAAGAACTCCGGGGTCCTCCTCAACGCCTTCAGCCGAGACGTGGTTCAGGCGGCCACGGCTGACGGGGGTAGCCTTGGCGGCTGGGGTAGAGGGTGCTGGTGCAGGTGCTGAGGGAGCCGGTGCCTTCTGGGGACACTCCCTGGAGTAGTGCCCCGGCTGGCCACAAGCGAAGCAAGTGACTCCCGGTGGCGCAGGCAGTCGAGGTCGAAAACCGCCTCCAGCCGCACCCAAGGTCGAAGTAGCTGGGCGAGGCGGAGGTGGCAGGTACCCGGTGGGCTTCGGCGCGAAGGGCGCCTTTGGCACGGCGCGGAAAGGCACGAAGACCTTGCGCTTCTTGCCCTCAGAGGAGGAGGAGCTCTGGTGATCAGCTGGAGCTGGCCTCTTAGAAGCCTCCAGCTCCTTCCTACCTTGCTCCATGGTGAGAGCCTGGTTGTAGAGCTCTTGGTAGGAGGTGAACTTGAAAGGTAGGAGCTCGTATCGGAGACGAGGTGCGAGCCCCTTGCGGAAAAGGTATTGCTTGTCCTCATCATTCGTCACGTCCCGAGGGGCGTAACGGGAGAGGTGGTTGAACTCCCGTCCATAGGACTGGACGTCCATGCGTCCCTGGGTTAGGTCCAGGAACTCCCGCCTCTTGAGCTCGAGGATGGGCTTGGGGATGTACGCCGCACGGAAGGCGGTGCGGAACTCCTCCCAAGTGACAACATGGCCGGCGGCAACCATGGCCACGTGGCTCTCCCACCAGGAGCCGGCGGCTCCTTCCAGTAGGTAGGTGGCGAAGTTGACATGCTCCGCCGCCGGAACGTGAAGAGCGGCAAACTTGCGCTCGATCGCCCGAAGCCAATCATCCGCATCAAGTGGCTCCTTAGCTTCAGAAAAGGTGGGAGGTTGGGACCGCAGGAACTGATTGAGAGTGGTGCAGTCCGTGTTCCTCCTGGCCCCTTGCTGGACCAGCTGCTCGAGCAACCGCTCATTGCGCAGACGGTTTTGTTCGATAGCCATCATAACCTCCGCCATTGAGGGTGGCGGCGGTGGGTCAGGGCTGCTATGTTCCCCACGGCGAGTAGGAGCCATTCTGAAGAATTGGAACAACGGCAAGTTAGTAACCAATTCTGACAGATAAGGATAGATCAAAGGTTGCTCCTAGATATAGATATTTAAGAAGCAATAAACACGAAAGATAGATTTAGGCAACCTCGGTGACATCACGTCATCGAGGCGATATCAAACGGATATAACGGACTCGAGGCATACTGGACGGTAAGAACCCAAACCCCGAGAACCTAAACATCGACACCAAGTATAAAACAAATAGAGATAAGAAACAGAGTAGAGCGAGTGGATGAGGAGTAAAAAGAATCCTAAGAAGGTTTTCACAACTCATTTTTAGGTCAAAATAGTTTTCACTAGACTCGACATCGACCAAAAGAAAGGGTTTCCTACAGGCAGTCCTGCTCTGATACCAATTTGTAACGCCCCGACCCCGGAATTATACAGAGAGGCTATGTAAGGAACACAACCATCAATGTATAAAACAAAGGTCGAGACTTGTGGAACAGAACTGGCACAAAGCATGACTCTACGACACAAAACATTTATATAGCAACTCATATAACGAGGAGAATACAAATATTACAAGGCAAAAGGATCACAGATCCTACAATTCAACAAGCGGAAGCGAAGTAGCGTTGTCTAATACAACAAGAAGCAAATTATGGCCTAAGAGGCCTACAGATAAACATCACCAAGCCAGCTTGTTCCACGGTCCCAAGCTGCCACCTGGGAACCCCAGACTAGTAGTCGACGTCAACGAAGAACCCACCTAACTGCTCGGTGTCGTCCTCCTCTGAAATACAAAAATCATAAAGGCAGCAAAGAGAGACTGAGTACGATGTACTCGCAAGTTTAGTAGAGCGATATAGGCCCAATGACTGACGGAGGCTCTAAGCTGTTTATGTATCTCTTTTGCATAACGCTAAATTTTAATAAACCGAAAATATAACATGACACATGGCATTCGTCTACTCAGAATATTTTTATAAAGGGGGTAAGAGAGTATCAATATCATCTTCGGTTCCCATCGAACCTACTTGTAACCAACACCACTCATCTCACACAAAGGCACTCCCTCGACTCCCCTCGAGGAAATGAACCTTTATCTCACGTTGATTATGCAACCTTTAGCTGCCATATCAATTAGGTTAAAAGTTATCTATGGTCTCGTATATCCGTTCCCAAGTCGTCCATAACCGCGGACACGGCTTTTCGAAAAGATTAACCCTGCAGGGGTGTACTATTTGAAGTCGTCAGGTTTCCGCAGGAACCCCAGCTCCTTATCCATTGGTACCGTCCGGCTCACCTGGTTGGCCCTCTTCCGGGGAAGACCGGCGAGCGGGCGCGGTTAGACCTTTACAGTGCATGAGACTTACTCAAGGGCCATCAGTGGCGGAAGGACAGGTTCAGCGCTCCCAGCGCCCTGCCCCACCGTCACATCCTACACAC
Source organism: Puccinellia tenuiflora (assembly GCA_012064385.1). NCBI lineage: Eukaryota > Viridiplantae > Streptophyta > Magnoliopsida > Poales > Poaceae > Puccinellia > Puccinellia tenuiflora. The sequence goes on along the minus strand of QRDG01002225.1, from coordinate 23,915 downwards.
CACCATCCTCATTTCCTTTTTCCACCAACACCACACACGCGCAAATGGAAATAGCAAACTAGAGGACCCTTGACAAGCCCCTCACAAATTATTCGGTCAAAGGGGGTTCCATATGCCCCCACCTCCGGAAGCACGCTCGATCTTGGTTCTAGAGACAAGAACTCGCACCTAGGGGCTAGAGTGAGGCAAAGCACCATCCCCGATGGCAACTCACCCAAGCCAACTTAGCATTTTAATTTAAGCATCACAAATATCCACCATGCCCGAGTCATTCCATCAACATCAATAATTATGGAATTCAACAACGGACAAACTAGTATTTCAACTAAGCATTTCTAAGCATGTCTAAGCATAGCTAAGCATATGAATACAACAATAATTCTATCTTCATCTCGGCCAACACTTCAACCCTAGGTTTCATAGGTAGGGATACATGTGATTGGCTCGGGGAAGAGACATGCATTCATAGGATTCTATACACTTACACAAAGAGATATTTGAACCGCATGCAATATTATGGTGGATAAAATAATTTGATCAAATCATAGGATGCTAGATGCCAAGAAGGTTAGGTTATCTCTTGCCTTGCTGCCCTGGCGCGGAGTACTGCTCGTCGGGGTAGTTATCGGTAACCTCGACTCCGGAATCTATCGATACCCCAAAAAAAAATACAAAGCACACATAAATCACACGATCACAAGGTGCAATGCGCAAACACATGATGACATGTCCAATTGATGCAAAGATATCATTATCTAAATTAGATAGCAACATTAAATGAGGGGCCAAATAATTAGTGCAATTATTTGGAACCAACCCCATATTTATCGTAGTGGCCACATTCTTTATAAAATCTTAAATTATTATAGAGGTGGCTCAAATATGCATGAACATGACATGAATGGATAGGGTTCGTCATTCCGATCATTTCGGTAATTTATTTGTAAATTTCGGAGTACCGATGAATAAATAGCAAATTAAAGAAATAATTGAATTTAATTAATTTAAACAAGTCATGAATAACATCAAATAAAAGTTTGTGATCATGATGTGCTAAGTGCATGTTTTGATAGCATTTTACATGTTGAGCACGATGATATTTAATTCATAAAATTTGAACAAATATTCAATAAGTTATGATTTTCTCAAATTCGGTATTTATTAACCCATTTTTGAAACTCCTAAAACAAACCACAAAATATGGATTCAAACTAAGATCACAACGATCTCACATTGTAGGGTTTGTTTTCCTGATCAAAATGGTATTTTACTTGTTGAAAAAGGACTAGTATTTGAAAAGTTATCAAATAATTGAAATTAGCTAAAAACCAGAAAACACTGTTCGGGCCGGCCTCCAAACCGGCCCAGACCGGGGTGCAGGCCGGGGAGGTGCCAGAAGCCTCCGGCCTCTGGACCGGCCCAGTCCGGGTTTTAGGCCGGGCCCATGCCCGAAGGAACCGGCCGCGTGGCCGGCCCAGGCCGGGTTAAGGGCCGGGGAGGCATCGGAAGCCTCCGGCCTGTTGACCGGTTTCGGCCGGTGCCCAGGCCGGGCACGCTGTGCTCGCGTGCGTGCAGAACGGTGATGCCCGGCGGCGACGGTGACGCCAACGACGGCGGGAGAGGGAAAAGGGAAGAGGGAGTAGGCCAAATCGGAGGGGGGGAACTCACACAAGCACGAGTCGCGGTCGGGGTGACGAGAGGGAGGCCGAACTCGCCGGGAAACGGCCGGCGGCGCTCGGCCGAGGAGGGCGATGTCGAGGACGCTGCCGTCGGGTCCGGGGCTCCCGGCCCGATTCCGCCGGTGTAGAGGATGAACGGGTGGTGGAGGAGCGGTTGACGGCGTCGGCGGGTCCGGGGAAGCTCCAGCGGCGGCGAATCGACGGCGATGAGCAGAAACGAACGGCGACGGAGGGAGAGCTCGGGGAAGAGAAACGGTGACCTTGATCCGGAAATTAAGGGGGGAAAAAGGATCGGGGTTGAGGGGAGGAGCAGGTGTGCGGCATGGGCAGCATCCTCATCGACCACGGCCACGGTGGCGTGCGGCATGGCGCCAGTGCCATGGAGCACAGTGAGGAGGGTGAGAGAGGGAAAAAGAGATTCGCAAAAAGGTCCCTGGAAAATTTGAAACCAAAACAAACAGGTCCCCAGAGCAACTTTGACAATTTATTTGGGGCACAAGGAAGCTTTCTAAAATCCCAGAAAAATTCATGAAGTCTTTAATTACCTTGTAGAACCACCACAAAAATTGGTGAGGTCAAATAAATTAGTTTGCTCAGAATTTGTTCATAGCCTTTGTTTAGGGTAATTTGGAGCAATTTCCAAAATGCATTTAATTGGAACATTTATACAAATCCAAAAATATTGAAACTATTCATGGAAGCCCTAGCAATAATACTGGAGCTTCCCATGATTTTAGTTTGAATTTTTGGAAAGCCTAACTTGGTTCCAAAAGTGTAGTTTGAAAATAATCCAAATTGAATTCTCATAATTAGTTCCCAATTGACAAAACCTGGAATTTGAGAATTGAGGATAAGAGGCAAAAATATGAAACTTCCAAAACAAGTTGAGAGGCCAAGGATGGTTGGTTGACAGCTGAGTAAGCATTTGGTTGGAGGTTTTCGGGAAGGTTGGCTTCCCATTACAATTGATTTCCAAAACCAGGTGCATTTGTTAGAAAAGACAAGTTCACATGCATGCCATGATGCAAAGGATGCAAAGCAAAAGTGGAAAAATTCTTCGTATTTTTCGTTACCAAGTTTGGGCTGTTACACACTTTGCGAGTCTTCACCGAGCGGAGTGCAATCAAGAAAGGTGGTCCATCTTGAGAAGACAAAGATCATCATCATCTAGCTCAAGTGGTTTATGCGCAAGACAAAGGTATGATCTTGATATGGTTTCTATTTTACCGGTCTCATGATGTTAGTTGAGAGACCGGGTTATAGGATAGATAGCCGTACTATCAAGAGGGGCTCTCGAGCGAGTATCTTGATCGTATCGTCATAGAGAGCTCAAACCTTTGCATCCTTGGCATCATCTTTATTGGTTCTTATTTGGCTCTTATCGTGGCGTGGTCTTGGTGCTTGTCGTGCTTGTCATGACAAGGCCAAGTTCACCGAAAACGGTTTTCGTATGCATCTTCTCTTACATTTTCGGTTTTGGAGATTTTGCCGGTCCTTCCGTGCGGAAGGTTTCACTCTTCCATTTATTAGAAAAATCTCTCTTTCTTGGTTTCAATATTTCTGCTTTTTGTTGGGTAGGTCTTGCCGTTCTCTTTCCAACAAAATTGGATTCACCTCGATCGGAGCTTCCTAGCAAAAGTTATTCAGTTGCAGGGTTTTGCTGCTTTTTTCTCTGTGCAGCGGTAGTACCGCCGCCTCTGGCGGCAGTACCGCCGGTGGTACCGCCAGCAGTGCCGCCAGGGAGGTGCTCTGTTAGCCCTCAGCGGCAGTACCGCCGCCTCTGGCGGTAGTACTGCTCCTGAGGACCTTGAGCCCTCTCCTGGGCTGTGCAGCACCGCCAGCAGTGCCGCCAGCACTACCGCCAGGGAGGTGCTCTGTTAGCTCTCAGTGGCAGTACCGCCGCCTCCAGCGGTAGTAACGCTACTGGGGACTTTGAGCCCTCTCCTGGGCTGTGCAGCACCGCCAGCAGTGCCACCACCACTACCGCCAGGGAGGTGCTCTGTTAGCCCTCAGCGGCAGTACCGCCGCCTCCGGCGGTAGTACCGCTGCTGGGGACTTTGAGCCCTCTACTGGGATGTGCAGCACTGCCTGGCAGTGCCGCCAGCACTGCCGCCATAGATACCCTCTGTTGCACCCCAGCGGTAGTACCACCGTCTATGGCGGCAGTACCGCTGCTGCGGGATCTTTTGCTAGCCGTTGGCTGGCTGAATCTCGTGGGGCGGCAGTACCGCCAACACTGGCGGTAGTACCGCCCGTGCGGGATTCTGCCCCCCAACGGTTGGATTTTCAGGGTACCTATTTAAGGGGCCTTCTTCCCCAATAGGTACCCAACTCTTTGCACTCTCTCTCTCTCTCTCTCGTCCATTGTTGACCTTCTTGTTAGCTTGCTTCCTCCACTTCCCTCCAATGATTCTTGCCCATCTTTAGGGAAACAAGAGATGAGATCTAGATCTACCATTTCACCAATCCATTCCTCCTCTAAGTGAGGGGAACCTAGTAGATCTAGATTTTGGAGTACTTAGTGTTTCTCCTTTGTTCTTCCTCTCAAATCCCTCCCTAGCATTAGTTGCTTTGGTTGGATTTCGGAGAGAAGGACTTGACCACTTAGTGTGGTTCTTGCCATTGCATTTGGTGCATCGGTTTGAGTTCCCCACGGTGATACGTGGGACTGAAGTTCGAGAAGCTTGTTACTCTTGGGTGCATAGGGCTCCCAAGAGCTTGTGCCTCTTGGGTGCATTGTGCACCCTAGACGGTTGTGTGTGCTACGGGAGCCTCCTATTGTGTGGAGGTAGGCTCGGACAAATTGTACGGGTTTGGTCAACGCCCTCAAGAAGACCTCATTGTACGGGTTTGGTCAACGCCCTCAAGACGACCTCATAGTGGATGAGAAAATCCCCCATTGGGTATTCCCCACGGGAGGAGCTCACGGAGAATAGGGTGAGCACGGACGTGCTTGTAGGAGGGCCAAGGAGCCTCCACACCTCTCCAACGTAGACATACTTCCATTGGGAAGGAACTACGGGAAACAAACCTCCGTCTCCACTTGTGTCGGTTATCTCTATAACCAAACTCCTTTACTTATGCATTTACCTTGTGATAGCCATCGAGCTTGAAGTACTATATCTTGATATCCTAGTTGTTTAACTTGCCTAGCATAAGTTGTTGGTGCACATAGGTGAACCTAGTGTATTAGGTTTTGTGCTTGATAAATTAAAAGCTAGTTTTATTCCGCATTTATCAAGCCTAAACGTAAAAGTTTTAAATCGCAAATTCACCCCCCCTCTAGGCGACATCTCGTTCTTTCATCCACCCCTCCCCTACGGTTTAGGCGAATGTCAACAGCTACCGTGGAGTTTGGGATGTGGTTTTCTGCTTTGCTTCGGGTGAAAACCCACTGGCGATCCTGGCCGGTCCGACAATAGCGACGCTGATGGGCGTCGTCTTCCTTGATGGAGGCGTTGTCGGGAAGTCTCCGCAGTCCACCGATCTCGTGGTTGTCCCGGGCGAAAGCCTAGATCCAGATTTTAGATTGGACGACAACGGCGTCCATGACGTTATTACCCCCTTTGGGGCGTTGTCTTGGTGTGCCAAGTCCGTGTTGGCTGTTTGATGTCTCGGTGCAGCCGGTGCCGCTCCCCATCAAGGTCTATTAATTGCTCCTGAAGATCATCCAAGTTTCGGAGGTGACAATGCTTTTGTTGGAAGCCGGGTTAGCGAGCTCATGATCCACTCTTGGATCACCTCGTTCCTATCAATGACATTCCCTCTCTTCGTGTGGTGTCGACAGGTGGCGATCAGAAAACCAGCGGCCATGGCGCCTGCCGCGCTGGTTAGATAAAGATGAAAGTTGAAGCTTGCTGATGTCTTTGCCGATTAGTCGAGATGTTGATGTAGACCTTGTATCACCTCTTTTGTAGTTATGTTTAGTCTGTGGTGTGTAGTGCTCTTCTCTTCTCTTTTGGAGATGTTGAGTTTCCCTCCTCCTCCTCTTTTTCATTTTTGAGTCACTTGTACTCGTTTAGTTCTCTTAATGAATCAAAACAGCACTGACGCTGCTTTTCGTTGAAAAGTTTGATGATATCTGCTAGCTGGCTGGTCAATGAAAGACTTAAGGGTAGCTCCAACGCGCCGACCCAAACATACCATTTTTGGTCCATTTTTCATCTGTTTGGGTCGGGCGACGGACACGAAATCTCCACCCGCGTCTGGCCCGCGCGCAGTGTACCCAACGCGGCCGACGCATACCATTTTCAGTTTTCATTAGCAGGCCACTAAAGGGCCGTTTTTGATATATATATAGAGTGGACGGGCACAAACGGCCCGTTAGTACATAAAAAAATAGCGAAAATTAAAAGAAAAAAACCGCTAGCTACTGGCCTAGCAACTCCTCGTCGTCATCATCCTTGCAGAGGTCGATGAACGGCGGCGGGGCCCAAAGATGGGCCGATGGTATCCTCGCCGTCGCCGGGGGAGTCGGTGGCTGCTCATGCGGCTGCTCTGGTGGTGGATGCAGCTCTGGCGGCGGGCCAGTCCACGCCCAGCTCATACCGATGAGCCCCGCGGGGAGAGGCTGCACCGATGGAGGAGGGGGGTTCTGAGCCTCCTCGGTGCTCCGCTTGAGGATGATCTCCAGGCCTGGACACATCCTCCGCTCCTCCTCGGCAAAGGTGCGGGGCGAGTCCTCGGGCTGGGGCGGCTCCTCCTCCTCCTCCTCCGAGTACTCCGCCTCCTTGACCCAGGCCAGTGGGGGAGGCGGTGGATCATGGCCGTGTTGGGGCCGCCGTGGCAGCAGGTCGGTGAAGACGGAGGGGCGGCGAGCATCGTGCTCGTCGCGGAACCACGTGTCCCAATATGCACTAGTAGGAAATAGCTTAGAGACAGAAGCCTTTTAGTGGCACACCTATTTGCCGTGCGCCACAGAAATTATTTCTGTGGCGCATCGAAACAACGTGCGCCACAGAAAGTCAGGTTTCTGTGGCGCACGGTGCTGGTGCGCCACAGAAATATGACATTCTATGGCACACGGTGCTGGTGCGCCACAGAAATATGACATTCTGTGGCGCACCATCACCCGTGCGTCACAGAAATGCTGCTTTCTGTGGCGCACCCAGTCACGTGCGCCACAGAAAACATCATTTCTGTGGCGCACCCTACCACGTGCGCCACAGAATTCTGCGCCACAGATTTGTCTCCACCACACACGCACACTGCTTTTCTTTCCCTTATCTCCACCTACCTCTCATCCTCTCCACCACACACGCACACAACACATCACATCACGCGCGCTCTCTGCACCACACATGCACACCGCACGGCGAGCGGGGTGCGGGATCCGGCTAGGCGCATGGTCGCCCGGAGCAGCGCCGGCCAGGGCGTGCGGAGCGCGGGAGCCGGCCAGGGCGCGGTGGAGCGCGTCGCAGCCGGCAGGGCGCGGTGGTCGGCCAGGGCTCCGGCGCCGTCGGCTCCCTTGACCTCGAGCTCCACCCACGCCTCCACGTCGTCCTCCCCCGTCCTCGACATCCCCCGCCCGCGAGCGCTTCCTCCTCTTCCTTGCCTCCCGCGCGGCCGCAGCCGCCCCCGCGCGACCTCCTCTTCCTCGACTCCATATGGCACGGCCGCCCCGATCCCGGAAACTCCAGAGCTCGTCGACGGCGACCGCGTCGGGCGAGTACACAGCGAACGCGTCCCCGACCATGGTCATGGCGAGCCGGGCCTTCCGACCCACCGACCGAGGCTTCTGCGGCGACTGAGGCCACCACGGAGCTGGTGGTCCCCGCGGCGGTGGCGGAGGAGGATTCCTTCACTGACCTTCTCCAGCACGGGGATGACGCCGTCGCGCTCGACCTCGGCTTCTCCGACTACCCCGTCGGTGGCGTCAAGGCCCTGGGCGGGGACCCGAACTCGTTCGAGTGGCTGCCGGCGTTCGACCTGGGCGCGTGCTGGGGCGGCGCGGGGTTCGCCTTGCCCTCACCGAGCTCCTCACCGAGCTGAAGGGGCTCTCCTTGCCCTCCCGCGGCCTGTTCGGCGAGATCCCTGCTGAGATCTGGAGGTTGGAGAAGCTCGAGGTGGTCAACCTCGTCGGGAACCTCGTCAGTGCTCGAGATGGCATCATAGGAGGCACGGGTGGGGTGCGGCTGCTGGCCGTATTTTTTTTAAATCGAAAACGAGACTCTGTGGCGCATGGTTGCATAGTGCGCCACAAAAACCCTGGCTATTTCTGTGGCGCACCAAATCCGTGCGCCACAGAAAAAAAATTTAGTGGCGAGGATTCTGTGGCGCACCGCCCGTGCGCCACAGAATTCCAAATCCGTGCGCCACAGATAGGCCTTTCTGTACTAGTGATGGACTCGTCTCCGTGAATGCCGGGTGGTCGACGAGGTCCGGCGGGAGCTAGGCGCGCCTTCGTTGGATCTCCCCGTGCGTGCTCGCCCTTCTCGCGGGACGGCCGGCACCGGAATCCTATCGGGATTCAGGTGCCAGTTCTCGGGGAGCTTGACGTCGGACCAAGGTACTGGGACGGCATTGTCCTAGTACCACTGGCAGCGCTTCTTGTCGATGTATTGCCGCTCCCTGTGCCGGGGCTGTTTGACCACCGCCGGAGGGGCGAGTTGGAACGGAGCGGGGGTGGAGCAGCGGGCGGGGGCGGTGCGGCGGTGCCCCGACGAGGACCCTGCCTCATCGGCATGCCCCTTCCCTAGGGTTTTCGTGAAGAAGGTTTCGTGCCGGAGGTGAGGGAGCAGCGGTGGTGGGGATGAGCTGGCCGGGACCGCCCCCCCCCCCCCCCCCCGCACGCATGGATATAAAGAAGGACGGCGAGTGGTGGTTGGGTCGTTGCCCAGTGGGGCCGAAGCGGGGAGGTGGACCGGCGTGGATGGACATGGCCGGATGCGGCGACGCTCCGTTTCACGTCCACGTTGACGCAAACCTGGCCCAGATTTGGGTCAGTAATGGGTCTGGCCGGATGCGGGGCGGACGAAAAACGGACCATGGGTCCATTTGCGTCGGCGCGTTGGGCCCTGGGTTCCACCCAAATGGACCGAAACAGAGCGAAACGGACCTTATTCGTCGGCGCGTTGGGGATGCCCTAAAGAAATGGAAGATATGCCTTGGTAGCCAAATGGCGGAGCCACGAACAACGAATGGGTGCTGATGCTAAGTTATCACGCAAGAAAATTCCGCATACATCTTAGTAAGTACTTTGTCACTAACACTAGAATAAATAGTCCAGTAGAAGTACCGAAAAAAGATATATAAATGACAACAACTTTGTATTTATTTCTATTAAAGTACCACTACACTGAACACTGTCTAATTAGAATGAAGAACCGTTTTCTAGTTGTCCTGGAACATGTTCATACAAGTTCATTTGTTCAAGATTTCATACGATGAAAATTATCTTGGTTGCTTTGGTGTCTTGGCACTTGAGGAGGACTTGGGGAGAAATGGAGGAAGAAAAGAACGAGGCAGTCAACAACATAAGTGTAGGAGTTACTAGTGAGTGGCACCAGTAAATGAGCTAAAGAATAGAGATTGATCGTGCATCTGGTTCGTGCACTTGCAGGAACGAGCACAACCTTGTCTCTCGCGTTGGCCAAGGGTTTTCACTACAGGAAACTGCGGATATGCCGACGGCCAAAAGCCGTCGGCGTAGGTCAAATTACCGTCGGCATAGGTCCACGCCGATGGCAGCCGTCGGCGTATCAGCCCGTAGGCATAGCCAAAAATACCGTCGGCGTAGCGAAAGCCGTCGGCATATTTTTTTCCTCATTTTTTTCATTGTTTTATTTATTTTTTTTTAAAAAAAATTATTTATATTTTTAATTCTATTTTTATTTCTATTATGAAATTTCTTACTTAGCCACACACTTAAAGTCTAATTCTACTCATAATCTCAAGTCAAAGTATTTACCCTGGTCAAACTTCCCATTCGTTCACCCATCCTCAGATCGCTACAGCCCAAGCACGCTTACCTCTTGAGTTCCATCCAAACTACCTACCAAATGATAAATTAGAACTTACTGATATTACTATCCTATCAACCATATTAACCCCTGAGTTATGATGTTACACTTTTCATTGTTTAAATTATAAAAAATTATTTGAGTAAAGTAACAATGATTATGTAATAGTATATTTCGAATAAATAACAATAAATGAATTTAACTTTATTTTTTCCTTTTTGCATTTAATATGGAATAATTCATATCTTTAAATCCGTAAATCGAAATTTTACAAAAAAAATCTAAATCGATTAGAAAAATGAGAGGAATTCAAATATTTCATCCATACCATCTTTTGCATCACAAAACCTTGATAGTTTTAGAAAATTGGGAAAAATACTTAAAAAATGAAAATCTTTGACATGGAATCCTTTTATGTGTACTAGTTGCTAGCAAAAATGATAGACTTGATTTTTTACAAAAATTTCAAAAAAATAGTAGACCACCTTATAAGTGCATTTAACCCTAGGTTTGGATATAAAAACATACTTAGCTATTTGAAACATTTCAGATAAGTTCGTGCCGATTTCGCTGTAGAGAGTCTGATTTGAACTACGAGTGCCGCATAGTTTGGTCATGATTGATTGCAAAAATCATTTTTAGATCCATAATGTATACTTTCTGTAGAGATCTTTAACGATTTTTGTTGTATAGAAGTTACGGTTAGGTTTATGTTTATCGTTAGGTTTTACGGTCTCGGTTTCGGGCTAGGGTTAGACATAACTAATTAAAAAAATCAAAAAAAAATGTAAAACCTTCATATGGCATCCTTTTATGTGACCTACCACCTGGAAAAATTATAAACTGGAGGTTTTTATAAAAAAACCTTCACGGAAATGAGATACGAGGTACAAAGATGTATGGTTTTCGACTAAAATAAGTTAGGGTATGACATTTAACATAGCAAAAAATATCGGAATGAGTCAATATTTGATAGACTGGTGTACCTTGGTTGTAAAATAGTATTGACTAAGCGGTTTAGGGTTTTCGTTGAATAAAAAACCCACTTTTCATTTTTTTAGTGTCAAAACAGGTTTTTTTGTGAAGCAACTACCAAAACGGCTCACCGAAAGAGGAACATCCAAATAGATAAAAAATAGTAGACCACCTTATAAGTGCATTTAATCCTGGGTTTGGATATAAAAACATACTAAGGTATTTCAAACATTTCAGACAAGTTCCTGTCGATTTCGCTGGAAGTGGGTCTGATTTGAACTACGAGTGTCGTATAGTTTGGTCATGATTTTTTGCAAAGATTACTTTTAGATCCACAATGTATACTTTATTTAGATATCTCTAATGGTTTTTGCTGGATCGAAGTTACGGTTAGGTTTAGGTTTATCGTTAGGGTTTACGGTCTCGGTTTCGGGTTAGGGTTAAACATAACTAATTCAAAAAAATCAAAAAAATGGATAACGTTCACATGGCATCCTTTTATATGACTTACCACCTATAAAAAATTATAAACATGAGTTATGAAGGTTTTTATAAAAAAAACCTTCACTGGAATGAGCTACGAGGTATAAAGATGTATGGTTTTCAACTGAAATGAGCTAGTGTATAACATTTAACATAGCAAAAAATGTCGGAATGAGCAAATATATGACACACTGGTGTATCTTGGTTGTAGAATAGTATTGACTAAGGGGTTTAGGGTTTTCGTTGAATAAAGAACCCATTTTTCATTTTTTTTAGTGTCAAAACAGGCTTTTTTGTGAAGCAGCTACCAAAACGGCTCACCGAAAGAGGAACATCCAAATAGATAGAAAATAGTAGACCACCTTATAAGTGTATTTAACCCTGGGTTTGTATATAAAAACATACTTAGGTATTCAAACAATTCAGATAAGTTCCTGCCGATTTCGCTGAAAGTGGGTCTGATTTGAACTACGAGTGCCACATAGTTTGGTCATGATTTTTTGAAAAATCACTTTTAGATCCACAATGTATACATTTTTAGAGATCTTTGACGGTTTTTGCTGGATCGAAGTTACGGTTAGGTTTAGGTTTATCGTTAGGATTTACGGTCTCGATTTCGGGTTAGGGTTAGACATAACTAATTCAAAAAAATCAAAAAAATGGAAAACTTTCACATGGCATCCTTTTATGTGACCTACCACCTGAAAAAAATTATAAACATGAGTTATGGAGGTTTTTATAAAAAAACCTTCACATAAATGAGCTACGAGGTACAAACATGTATGGTTTTCGACTGAAATTAGCTATGGTATGACATTTAACATAGCAAAAAATGTCAGAATGAGGCAATATTTGACACACTGGTGTATCTTTGTTCTAGAATAGTATTGACTAAGGGGTTTAGGGTTTTCATTTAATAAAAAACCTATTTTTCATTTTTTTAGTGTCAAAACAGCCTTTTTTGTGAAGCAACTACCAAAACGGCTCACCGAAAGAGGAACATTCAAATAGATAGAAAATATTAGACCACCTTATAAGTGCATTTAACCCTGGGTTTGGATATAAATACATACTTAGGTATTCCAAACAATTCAGATAATTTCCTGCTGATTTCGTTGGAAGTGGGTCTGATTTGAACTACGAGTGCCACATAGTTTGGTCATTATTTTTTGAAAAAATCACTTTTAGATCCACAATGTATACTTTCTTTAGAGATCTTTGACGGTTTTTGCTGGATCGAAGTTACGGTTAGGTTTAGGTTTATCGTTAGGGTTTCGGTCTCGGTTTCGGGTTAGGATTAGACATAACTAATTCAAAAAAATCAAAAAATGGAAAACCTTCACATGACATCCTTTTATGTGACCTACCACCTAGAAAAAATTATAAACATGCGTTATGTATGTTTTTATAAAAAAACTTTCACAGAAATGAGCTACGCGGTATAAAGATGTATGATTTTCGACTGAAAATGAGCTAGGGTATGACATTTAACATAGCAAAAAATGTCGGAATGAGGTAATATTTGACACACTGGTGTATCTTGGTTGTAGAATAGTATGGACTAAGGGGTTTAGGGTTTTCGTTCAATAAAAAACCCATTTTTCATTTTTTTAGTCTCAAAACTGTCTTTTTTTGTGAAGCAGCTACCAAAACGGCTCACCGAAAAAGGAACATACAAATAGATAGAAAATAGTAGACCACCTTATAAGTGCATTGTTTAAGTGCCAAAAATAATTTCCACAATAATTTTCATAAATATAATTGTCCATTTTTTAAGTGCCAAAAATGACTTTTTAAGTAAGCAAGTACCAAAAATATGTTACAAAAAGTCATATGCATGGTGAAAAAGATAATATGGATGTCATATTTGGATTCCTCTCATTTTTCTAATCGATTTAGACATTTTATTTGTTAAATTTTGATTTACGGATTTAAAGATATGAATTATTTCATATTACATAAAAAATAGAAAAAAAATCATATCTATGCCTGACGTCAAGCCCTGTGACCATCTATGCTGACGGTGGCCGTCGGCACAACCATTCTACGCCGATGACAAAGGTGTGCCGACGGTCACCTCGACCGATTGGCCTGCTAGGAAACTACGCCGACGGTCCCGACAAATTGCCGTCGGCGTAACAGGCGGCCGTCGGCGCCTTGCCACATTCCTGTAGTGTTTCTGACCGTCCTGCATGGCTAGTACCTACCACTTGGGCTAGTTTGCTGGACCAGTGCTACAGCATTCCAGAATATACTATCGCCACAACCTTGACGATTAGGGAACCGGTAACTCCTTAAGGTACACTTGGAACAGCGCCTCCTAGGCTAGTTGGTCAAGACAAGTTAGAGATTGTGCTTTTCCCGGCGCCTCTTACTCCCAGATGAAGTACTACTCATATTTGCCTTCTAAGCACACCGACGCTCTTACGTCAGGGCACCTGGATCTGGACCTCTAAGTTAGGCTTTGTTTGGGTTTTCCTGAATTATATAGGCTCAACACCGGAGGTGCAGTCTCCATGTCACTAATGACCTACATATGCGTCCTCTGCAACTTTCACATGGCACTTATTGGCTTCTTCATGACGGTCTTGTTGCATGGTAACCAAAAGTATTTAGCCACCGTGTGGTAGTCTGTGACCAGCTTCGATTAGCCAAGGGATGCATGGTAAGTTGGTAATTATAAGGTTTAGTAACCATGTACTGGTTGGTGTAGCCAAGGGATGTATGTGCCGTGGCTCCCTAACATTCACGGCAGTGTCGCCGACGCCGGCGTCTTATAAGTAGTGAATGGTGGCTGTGCGGGTGGTGAGCGGTGGCGCTAGGGCTGTGGCAATGGTCTGCACTTATCGAAAGAGAAAGCAGAGGGAGATTTGAGGAAGAAGAAACGAGGAGGCGATAAGAACCTGGTAAAGAGCTCGTTCATGGGAATGGTATTTTGACATCCGGGAGTTTATGCTCACGGTTTTTTAAATGTATTTAAACTCGTTTACAGTATAATAGAAAAAACAGAAAAAAATTGCTGCGTACATCACATGCATTCTTTATACCCAAGAAGCCGTTTCACATATCATGTGTAAAATGACAAAATTCGGTGCTAAAAACTTTTCACATGATATTTTTTAGTTTTTTTTACATATTCTAATTTTTTCGTGGAACTTGGCATGCGCACATAGATTGTCGAGATATACACGCTATTTTTTTGTTCAGATTTTTATTTATTTGAATAATATGTTTCGATGCCAGAAGCATATGCTCCCATTTGTCGAAATGAATTTCCCCTTGTTTGCTGCATTTCTATCCATCTCAAATACCAACATTTGCAATATGAACAAATTAGAATTTGCTATACGTCTATCTCAGCTCAAACACAATCGAAAGGACCACATACATGGCCTGAATTTTCAGGCCTTGACCATTAGTTGCAACGGATAGAAAACAAAAATAGTAGACATCGCACCAAATCAGAATTTGTGTTGTTTGAAGGGCATGGAATCAAATGTATGACGAGACCCACTGGCTGCCTAGTCAAAGGCTTACCGGAACGAAAGGTGCAATGGCTCCATTTCCACGGTATTATCAGCACAACCTTGGCTCCACTCCCACAATATACTACCAACACAACACTAATAACTATTGTTGAGTGACTCCCCGCGGTGCACTTGGGACAACGTGTCTATGGGACAGCGCCTCCTAGGCTAGTGGTCAGGACGTTCTGACAACAAAGAGTTCATGATTCTCCCAGCACCTCTTACTCCTACAAACTGTTCTTTGGCTTTTCAGCACACTGACGTTCTTGCCTCGATCACCTAGATCTGGACCTCCGAGTTAGCCTCCGGTTTATATATCCTGAATGATATCTATAGGCTCAACATGAGGCACAATCAATGACTACATCTGCGATCTCTACAGCCTGCTGGAGGGTCTCCTTTCACTGTTTCACATGGACCATCTTGCCTTCTTCATGGAAGCCTTCATTGCGGCTGCATGGAACATCTCAGAGTCAGAGAAACGTAAAAAATAAAAATCACAGCGTTAATCCTAGGCATGGCTCCTAGAAATTTTAGTAAAACATGATATGTATGTCCTCTTTTTAGACGTTCAGCTTTTTCTCAAGGCTTGGCTTGAAACTATGTACATCCCTCTTCCTTGATGTACATTTCCAGTATATCTTATGAGTAACTTTTCTGTTTTAATTAAAAGAATGTATTGGCAAGGCCTTCCCTTGCAGCTCTATCGGCCAAAACGTTTACATCAAAAGTTTGGGTAGATGGTGTATGGGACAATAAACAATATGGTAAAATAGTTCTACTTTAACTGGCAAGCTGCGTATATCTTAATTTCTGAACAAGTTTACACAGATTTCTACCAGGCTCATGACTCACAACAAAACTGGCCATGTATAGTAGTTTTTCGAGTATCTCCAACACATGAGTAAAATAGGGCACCAAAAAAAGGTTTTAGGGCACCAAAAAGTAGGTTTAGAGCACCCCAAAATGTTCTGTCGTACCACACGATGTAAAATAGGGCAAGCAACATTTTTTTTGCCATACCATATGATGTAAAATAGGGCACCAAACACATGCAAACTTTGCAATTTGATCAAAATGTTCAAACTTAAACATAGTGTGATTGACTCGTACAGACACACTACGCACATACTACTCAGGGCCGGTACGGAGATTTTCGGGGCCCAGGGTAAAACTAAAATGTGAGGGCCCCTGGTATATAAAATCTGAACATTTGTTGATGTTTAGTTGAGAGACGAGACAAACAGAGAATATGTCTCTTCTTCTCTGAATAATTTGTTTGGGAAGGGAAGGAAGGACGTCAAAGGACGCCATTGCCTACTGGCGTGGAACAAGGTCGCTTCACCTAAGGAGTGTGGCGGCTTGGGGATCTCAAACCTGAAAATCTTAAACCTTGCCCTCAGGTGCCGTTGGGCGTGGCTGAAACGTACAGAACCCTCTAAGTCGTGGGCATCTCTGAAACGTTCAAATCCCACGAGAGTCCAAGGTGATATTCGATGTCGCTACAATGACAGACCTAGGTAATGGAGCTTCGGCTTTTTTCTGGACAGACTGATGGTTCCAGGGTCAACGTTTGGTGGACATCACGCCTCAGATTCTCGAGGCCGTACCCAAACGGATAGTCTATACGAGGACAGTCAGAGATGGCCTCCAGGATGGGGCGTGGATGAGAGACTGTGGCCCGAACCTCAGTGTCGCAACCATTCATGAGTTCTTGAGCTTGTGGGTCGGTTTGCGGGAGGTGCAGCTCAATGCCGAAATAGAGGACAAGCTAGTGTAGAGGTGGGAAAGTAAACAGCCGTTACTCCTCACGCTCAGCCTATAGAGCTTTCTCCGCGGGGCAAACACTAGCTGCAGGTGGGTGTGGAAGTCGAGGGCTCCGCATGGTTGTCGTTTCTTCGCCTGGCTTGTAGGAAAGAAAAGGTGTTGGACCGGGGATAGGCTCTTAAGGAGCAGAGTGCCGCATCCGGCAGCATGCCCGATGTGTGACCAGGAGCCGGAGACACTGCAGCACCTCTTACTAGGCTGCGTGGTGGCGAGGGAGGTGTGGACTCACGTCGTGACTTTCTGGAACAAGCCGGGTTGGGTGCCAGATGTGGACTCGGAGATCGTTGCATGGTGGATAGACAGAAGGGCTAGGTCGCATGACAGACGCGATATATGGACGGCCATCACGCTGGTATTCTGGTGCCAGTGGAGTCATCGGAATGATGTGATGTTTAATGTCGCGAGACCTATGGTACATACAGTTCTTCAGATGGTCCGAACGGAGTTCGCGACGTGGAAGCTAGCGGGGCTATTTCGGGGAGAGGCGTTCGGTTTTCCGTAGCCTATCCCCCAATGGTTGCTGGATGGAGATTAGAACATAGGGAGGAGCTGCCAACTCTGTTGGCAGCAGCTGTTATACTTCTTGGCCCTTCTTCTATGGAACTGATACACCTTTCCGGGGTGTATTCTAAAAAAAATCATCCAATAGCCCTGGCTTGGCTGGCCCAAATTGCGAAATGTAGAGTGTGGGGTAAGTGGAGACAAACAGTGCACATACACCTAAGGCCCCCTGAATTTCATGGCCCCGGGACGGACGCCACTTCCGCCTGCCCTAGGGCCGGGCCTGATAGTACTCATCATCAGTACATATCAGGTCGTCTGGCCTCACATAGTTTGACTCAACCTTGATCGTCCTTGAGGGGTCAGAATTCCTTCTTCTGCTTTGCGCATCGTGTGCGGCAAAGAATTCGTCCTCCGCCTGCACGAGGTACGGATTTTCATTAGGCATGCAGGCGGACGTCCACCAGAACGAGTTTTCCGTCCGCCAAACCGGCTCGCCTGTTGATTATCCCATTGATTAAACAAGATTCGCTGATCAAGATCAGTGTAAAGTTTGTCTAGCGGACAGTCCACCATGCATGCCTGTTGGACAGTCCGGCTGCATGCTTAATTTTCATGGCGAACCACTCCATAGCCACTTCATTGCTCTCTTGCGCCGGTGCGCTACTTCATGGTGAGACATTATTCCTTCTCCTAATTGTGAGACACACAACCCACAGTTTGGGAGCGAGAATCTCCACCTCTTGTCAGCTCATGACGTTCAGAAACTTCGGCTCGGACTTGGAGCAGCGATACCTCCAAGCTGCGACGTCGTACACGCCGTGGCGATCTCCAGTGTCTCGAAGGTCCTAATGCAGTGCTGCATCCCGTCGCACGAGATCTCGGCGCCGTAGCGGCAGGACGGCCGGAGCCGAACATTGCAAAAGCCGGCATCCGCGAGGCATGTCGGCGGATGTGACCAATTCGACGCAGAGGAGGTAGCCGATTAGACGCGGCGGCGGGGCAGCGC
Organism: Puccinellia tenuiflora; assembly: GCA_012064385.1. Lineage (NCBI taxonomy): Eukaryota > Viridiplantae > Streptophyta > Magnoliopsida > Poales > Poaceae > Puccinellia > Puccinellia tenuiflora. The sequence continues at coordinate 5,953 of QRDG01002225.1, read as the reverse complement.
TCCCATAATCCATCTTCCCAGTGGTGTGGAGGCCAGATTCGACAACTGCGTGGGTGGGCAGGGCAGGGTGGCCTGTACCTTCGATACCTTGTTTACGACGCATACGGCGCCTCCTAAACTAGATGTCTGGATTTTGAGATGGAAAACGCTTGATTTAGACCGACCTATAACACGCAACTATAGGTCGCTTCCTCTCGCGCGCGTCCGTCACGTCGCTTTCCACTCCTCCGCTCTTTTCCGCTATCCTTTTCCTTCGCGTGCACATGCGTGGTCCCATAGGAGCTGCCTACAAAGTACAAACTAGAGTACTACTCGTATTTAAGTATTATGCATATGCATAGATTGATAGAGGAGCACATCGTAGTACCATTGCTAGTTATTCTGACCCTAGGAGGTGGCGTGTGATGCATGCACACACTCCTAGTGCTAGTTTGTCTACTCTCCTGTGCATGACCACTTGTATATTGATATTTTGCTACGTGCACACATCACACATAGATACTTTTTTCAGGGAAAATGCTTAAGTTAGGCTGCGAACCACATCGGGAGAACGACTAAGCAAACCGCCATGGCCGCGTCCTGCTTCGATCTTACTGTGATGAACTACGGAACTAGTAATGTTGGAATAGCTATTTTTTTGTTGGAATTGTTATCGATTTTGATTGAAATCATTGGCGATTATTGTTGCAAAAGATTCTCGCCTCGTGAATTGTTAATGTTGAATTTTTTATTTTTTGTTGTCGAAATCAGTAGTATTTTTTGTTGTAATAGGTAATGATATTTGTTGCAAATGAATCTTATTTTGTAAGGTGATTTCATTAATCTTGAAATCGTTTATTTTGTATTCTCAACAAATTTCTTTTTTTGTTGTAAAAGTACAAATTCTATGTTGGAAATATATAGCAAATTTGTTTCGATTATGGTTATTGTTGTGAAATTTTTTGTATTCTCAACAAATTTCTTTTTTATTGTAAAAGCACAAAATTTATGTTCGGAATATACAACAAATTTATTTTGATTATGATTGTTGTTGTAAAATGTTTTGCATTCTCAACAAATTTATTTTTGCTGTATTGAATATGCATTCATTTTTGTTGTCTTGTAAAAATGTACGCTGCAAACATATTTTTTTGCTGCAAAGCTACAATCTCGGTCGCAATCTCCATGTAAAGCATTACGTACCAGTGGGGTGAGAAAGGATGCTCTTCCTTGGCCCACGCACGGGAAAAGCGAGGCAACGTAAAACAAAAAAAATTATTTTGTTGTAAACATACAAAAAAATATGTTACCAATCGTGCAACAATTTTTCTTTGATCATTTTTTTGTGAGCTTTTTGGTGCAATGATACATACGCTTTTTTTTAGAAAGTATGTATATTTTGCTACAAACGCACAATTGTTTGGTTTTGAATATTTTTTGTATTTGTTGTGAGGCATTTTCTGCAATACTACATACGAGATTTTTGTTATTGTCAAAATACATAAATTTTGTGGCAAACATAAAACTATTTTGTTTCGGTTCTCTCTCGGTGTTAAGAACTACCGTTTTTAATGCTTGCACCTTTTTGTTGGAAAACACAGGTTGTATTCATGTTACAAGGTTCAAAATTCTACACAAAAAATTGTGTACGAGTTTTATTTGTCTCATTGATGATTCTAATTATATTTCTCGTGAGATATCATGTGTAGGGTTGTGAGTAGAATAATACTGATAGAGTTTTTAAGTATTATGTCATGTACCAGTCAGCTAGGAGCACCTAGCAATAGTACGAGGCATGGAGCTTGGAGCCTGCCTACCAGCCTAGGCTTCACGCGCTACATGCGAATAGACAGGGAGGAGGAAAAGTCAGCAACCGTACAAGGCGGGCCTCTCTCAGCATGAAAGCGACATGTCCCGCGGGGTTGATTTCTGAGCGTCCGATGCATTTTAACGTACGGCTCGGAAGGGAACCTACACGGTGATTTTCTAGGGCGACCTACGGCTAGCGTGTCCCTTTTGAGATCATCTGGAGGTTCTGATTTTCCCAGCGCCTCCTACTCCTACCGGAAGTACTACTACTCTTGGACTTTTCAGCACACCGCGAGGCTCTACATTTTTTCTTTTTGCGAACCGAGAAACTTAATAGCTCGATCACCTTGATCTAGACCTTTTAAGCTAGCTTTACTTGGCTTCTCCTAAATTATATATAGGCTCGACATCAGAGGTGTAGTCTCCATGTCACCAATTACTATACTACATCTGCACTCTCTGCAACTATAGTGCCGGAAGATCTCTTCTCACATGGCAAATATCTCGAGTCAGAGAAACGCCAAGTTTTTTTTTCACAAGGTTAATCCTTGCAAGCTCCTGGAAATGTCAGTACAAAAAGGATAGTTATGCTCTCCTTTGGACGAAGGAGCTCTTTTTAATAAGCCTTGGGGCTTGGTTGATGTATATTCCATGTATACCTTGCAAATAACTTTTGTTTCTTCTAATAAAAAAATACTGTCAGGGTCTTCCCTGCAGCTTGAATTGGCAAAAAATCTACCTGAGTTGAAAAGACTGCGTACATATCCCAAGTCCCACACAAGTGCACGCACATTTCCACAAGGCTCATGTCTCACAACAAAACTGACCCTGTGAATACAGTATTCCCTAGTATAGAAAACTGAAAGAACAGCCAAAGAAGGCCCTAAACCGCCCACCCAAGCCTCACATTTCCCAGGAAAATGGATCATGAGGATGCAAAATGCCCGCAGCACCGCATGCAGCATTCCTTCATTGCGAGCTCCTTGTTTTCTCTTCAGAGTAACCAGCAGCAATACCTGTCCTGCCTACCAAGACAGTGTCCGGTGCTTCCTCGTATTCTCCCGTGAGGTGGTTGATCGCAGACTTCGCACCTCCTTGGTAAAGAACTGCATTCTTGTTTTGGTTTAGGACGCTTAGGCCCTTCTCTGTTGTTTCTGGGTGCTCTTCGTTTTTTGTGCAGAAAAATGGTCGTATGATTTACAGGGCGGAAAGAGAGAAAGGCATGCACGAACCATGTGTGACCAGGATTCCAGGACTACTAGAGCTTCCACAAGGAAGATGGAACTCGATAAGTAACACATTAAAGGTGCAGGAACTTCAATATGTCAACAAAACTCGTGCACACAGTGACAGATATAGAGACCCAGGCGCATAATACCTTGAGGACAATCATCTTCCACATTGATAAATGAAGAACGAGCTTCTTTGCTTCTGCTTGCAACTTCTGGTTTCTCTGAAGTGATTAAATCCTTAAAATCCAAGAGATATTCGCCGGTCCATTCTCTTCCTCTGAAATGCTTCACAGATTTAATACACATGCTTAAAACATAGTTCACGTTTAATGCCACATGTAACCACAACTTCTGATAAGTTTGTAATTTCCAAGTAGTATGTAACATGTTTCAATTATGCAATGTGTACCTGCTAAAAGCTAATACAGCTTCAAAAGGTATGAGAACTGGGGCCACAAATTCTTTGCTATCCAATAGAACAGTTTGGGCACAAGAAACATATATTCACAGTGCCGTTTTTTTTTCAGTTAATCTTCAAATGAGAAGGAGGAAAACGGTTCAGAATTCGGTAGCACCTCAGAAAAATTGGCATGTTTTGCAGAATTAGGCCGTCCCATGACCAGTGTATAAGATTTCTCTGTACGTAGAAGCTTTGATCCAGTTTTTCATTTGCTCCACTATATGAAGATATCCAGCTGCAACACCGAACAATTCAATGTACCACATTTTTTAGAAATGGGGTAACCCCAGCCTCTACATCGATTGATGCATGCAGCTTTTATTGCTTTATTAAAACTTCAGTTGTTACAACGAATTACATCACGGATCAGAAAGCGTTGATACATGGATCAACCAACGAAATAAAGAACACATGGAATGAAACTGCATTAACATGTGATCCGCCGATCAAAACGCCAGCTGCACTGGCTGTATAAATCCCGCGCCACCGAGTCTAGCCGGTTGCACCCAATAACCAAAACGGCGCGCTTCTCCGTTGGTTGTAGGTAAGACCACATACGGATCCAGTGTGTGGCCAGGGGAACAACCTGCAAAAAGGAATAAGATTGTGCTCTGTTAAAAATATAATCATTGCGCACGTTCCATATGGCCCAAAGTAAAGCGCAGACACCAACTCGAATCTGCACTTTGAGCTTTTTATTGACACCCCTCAACCAATTCCCGAACAAGTTTATGATGCTATTAGGGGGATATATATTAAAAGCCATATGCACGATACGCCAAACCATTCAATGTACCACATAGCTACTAAGTGACAAACTGAATATGATAAGCTAAGGGATAATTATAATCGAGTGCAGCGCATGAATTTGTTATGAAACAAAAATATGAGGTTCAAAGAAAGAAAAAAATTAACCAGTGAAACCACCAAAAAATAATTATATGTTACTCTTTGTAGCCAAAGGGATGCATAGTAAATTGGTTACTATAAGCTTTGGTCATCATGTATTGGTTGGTGGCCATATACATTTGTTGTAACCAAGAAATTAGACATTCGTCTCTAAAGGCATGAGGAAGCGACTGTCTCTCCAATATTGCAGGTTGTTATTGATATCAAATTCAAATACAAAATAAACATATATATATAAAGTTCCTATCATACCCCCGTTGTAACACATCCCATAATCTGAACAATCAACAAACAAATACCACATGCATGTACTGAGCTTTGCTTGAAGTAATACAACGCACATTCTCAAGTATAGCTTTGTTAGATATCAACTGTGTGATCTAGAAAAGTGCAAAGTTAAATGAATGAGCAGATTCGACTAGAAAAAAGATACAGCCAGTCGGGCATTTTCATGAATACGGCGCATGAAATAGCTACAAGTTGCGAACTGGGATCGCCATTTGCAACATTAACCAATTTAGAATATTACTACATTTCTATCTCAACTCAAGTTCTTTTACTCAAAAAAAGAGGATAACCTGGTCTCTATATCGGTCGATGCAAACAACCATACTATTATTAAAAATGAAAATTCCAGCTGCTGAAACAAACTCGACCTGGAAAAGAAAACCTGAGGTTGTATGCCTCACGACAGCAACTCCACCATGCATTGGTCATGAGTCCAACCATGATTTTCATCCCAACGTCAAGTTTTGATCCACCACTTTCAGTAAAGACGTAACGAGATCAGTGATCATGTGTTTTCACGGAGTATGCCCACTTGTCGTTGAAACCGATTATACCATCATCCCTTGCCCGGCTACCAAGAAAGCTGGATACCTCTAGCTAGAGAAGATATTAGGAGATATAGGAATCCCATACGGCCTCGCCTCTCGTCACTTTCGCACCACTTTCGATCCCACGGCAACAGGCATGACTTCTCGTCTCTATCGAAGCGACCATGTGTGGCACCTGCCAGCAGCATGCATGACTTGGCGCCTCCACCTAAGTCTTCGTACGTAGCATCTGTCGGCAATAGGCATGACTTGGCGCATTCGTAAGAGTCATCGCACGTAACACCTGATGAGCCGGATCGAACCCAACCTGGAGGTGAGAGGGCGCACATACTGAAGTTGGCTTTGAAGAGACCATCGCCCATTTTGATATCCAGTCTGTGCATCGTCCACACGATCACTGTGACCGTCGTCGTTGAAGAAGTCGGGTCGCTACCACTATCTTCAAACTGTTGCAGCGCCATCAGATGACGCCGAAGCGAGCAGATTGCGGTCACACAACCGCCCCTTGACCGGTTGCAGCTACCACCTCCCTGCAGCAAGCCGCCACAGATCCCGCTCCGTAGACCAGACAACCCGCAGAAACGAGGTCGTCTCAACCTCAGCACCGCCACCGCTGGTCCCTCCAAGCGATGCAAGATCCAAAAAATCGATGCCCTCGAGAGGGACTCCGGCGCCCAAACACCATCATCCCTCAATCCGGAGGGGGTTTGAGATTTCCGTTAGAGTTG